>CM031922.1:5760389-6283757 GCA_018703695.1 Prunus fruticosa
ATCCTCATAATGTAAAATGTGATTTCGAAAAATGCAAATATGGAAAATCACCAAAGTACAAGTTTCTTATACCAGGAGGCCCCGTCTGGTGGCCAACTGGACAAGTTAGGACTAGATTACAATTCTAGGGTTGCGATTGGTTAGGACCAGTCAAGAATCCTGTCCATTATTTGGTGTGTTAAGCTATATCAACTTATGAAACATATACTGTAATCTTGTAGATTGGAATCAAGAAAAAAAAAGAGAGAGAGAGAGAGAGAGAGAGAGAGAGAAACTAGAGAGAGAAGCTAGAGAGAGAAGAAGAAAATCGGATATCTTTTCTTAATACCTAAGTAATTACATGAGATAGTCTTATATAGAGCTACAAATAACTAACTACTATAGTAAGATTATGACAAGTGTCACAATCTAAAGCACTATACTCTAACATCCCCCCTAGAGATCATGCTTTGAGGAACCAAGCATGAGATTGCAGCAATGAGTCCTGAAAAAAGAGGACCACTCAACCCCTTTGTAAGCATCTGGCAAACTGCTCTTGTGAAGACACAAACTGCACTGATAGTTGTTTATGAGATTGTAAGGTTTTTATTTGAACCAGTATTGTATTTTGGCTCTTCTCTTAAACCAACAAAACCCTTGTAATAATAATTAGATTCTAGGTTAGAATCAAGTGTGGTTGAAGGGCTTCCTAGTCTCCTCGTTGGAGAATCAAAAGGTAAAATCATTTGTATTGCTCACATGGATTAATCCATATTCACTTGGATTGATCCAACGTACATTCGTGCATGCTGCAGTCTATTTTGAGTCTGTATTAATACTTTCCATTTCTACGTTAGTGTTTACAGCTTTGTGAGATTCCTTTATTGCATTGATATTTCTTATCTAGCCAAAGCATGGTTTATTATATTTATCATTGACTATCTTTACAATATATTAAACCCATTCTTTCTAAAGACTTCTTGTTTTTATATTTTATATTTGTTGAAAGTTGTCTTCTCTTTGCATGCCTTATCTTGTGAGAATGCCACTTTATGTCTTAGCATGTGTGTTGTCGTTCCCTCCTTCTCCTTGAGCATCTTCTTGCTATATTTAATTCATCTTGCTTTAGACATTGGCATGTGAATTGAATATTTTTATTCAACACTCATGTAAGAAAACATTCTCCTCAGTAGAAAGTGCGGCCACTTGCTCCAAGCTATCAAAACCTATGGCCTACTCTCTTCTTTTCTTCTTTCCAAAAAGCTGACCAACATGTGAGAGTAATTCACTTACTCTCAAACGTTTTGTTTTTGTAAGTTTCAAAGCAATTCATTTGTTTATTAGCTTTAAACTCATGCCTCTTGATTGTTGTCTTCTTGTCTACCTCATTCTCCAAGGGATGGGTTATAAGCTCCTTTTTATTCCATTCTTCATACCTTGATTCAAGGCACGGCTCCTTGGTTTTAGTAAACTCTACAAAACATGACTTTTGTTGATTCATTTGCTGGCTGTGTCTTGGACGGCTCCTTGGCTGAATTGCTTAGGACATTATCCTTGTGGTTTGAACAGTCCTCTTTCATGCGGTGCTTTTAATTAATGAGTTTCCTCCTTTCTTGAAACTTGTCTTCCACATGGGCTGCTTCTCTCTTTTATTCCCAACGGTTACATGAGCTTGGTTTAACTTTGTTTAATCTTTCATTGTGCTCATTGTATGGGTAGTTTACTTTAAACCGTTTGTTTTATCATTGGGCAGTTCACGGTGAGTGGTTCTAAGGCTTCTCCTTCCATCATTGTCCTGCTGCTATTTTCTAGTCTATATACTCAAGTCCTTGACTGCAGAGTGGGGAACTCATTCATTTTTTAGAAACGTTTCTGCATCTCACTTCCTCCTTGCCTAGTAGAATCGTTTCAAAGGTTTTTGAAAAAACTTCTTATGTGCCTCTTTAGCATTCAAGAACCTATTTACTGCTTCAGCCACTATTGAATACTTGAGGGCTATGTGGATGATTGCCTACACATAAACACTTCCCCAAGTTGATTTATTCTCCTTACGGCTGAATGTTTTTTTTCATTGGTTGAGTTCATTATTATTTGTTCAACTAGTATATGTTACTTGTGAGTATATGATTGATTGTATACATATAGCTTTCTCCAAGTAAACACTTACAAGATTTCGGTTGAACATTTGTTTTGTTTCTTTGTTGTTTTGTTGAATTAAACTATATGCTTCAAGTTCATTACTTCTAGTTTAATTATCACAACACTTAGGTTTCATTTGTCTAGCTCAATCATACTTTGTGATTGAGATAGAGGAATCTGTGAAACCATAACTCACTTCATACATCAAACTACATGCAAATTGAGCTTGGTGCTCTTGAGAAGATTTGCTGCTAAGAAACAAAGAAATGGTGCTTGCTGTAAGGGTGATTGAAGCTGCCTATAAGTGATAGATTGAGCTAAGTCTTCCTTCATTTCCTTGTATTTCTTATTGAGTGGATTGGATCTCTCCTAGCTTGGTGCTCCCAGTTTTTACCCACTTGGGTTTTCTGGGTTAACAAATCTTTGTGTATGTTTATACTCTTCCTGTCATTGTTGTACTTGCAGCATCTTGTCCAAAATCACAAGAGTTTCTGTTTGTATTAATACGTGGTGTTGTCTGTATTAATCCAGTTTCCGCTTATTCTTTCTTAGCTGGGCTTAAAATTTAATTTGGTAGGTCTTTGACCTCTAGCCTACTTCACCCCCCCTCTGTAGGCTTTTAGAGCTTAGGGCCTGGTTTTACAGAGATGCTCTTTCGCAAACAAAATGCACGTCTACTTCTATGTGCTTGGTCTTTTTTGATGCTAAACAGGATTAAAAGACAAGGCAATTGTTGATAGATTGTCACAAAAGAGTACAGGCACACTAGGTAGGGGAATGTGCAGAAATGCTAATAACTATTTGATCTAATCCAATTCAGCTGAGGTAAATGATAAAGCTCGATATTCGGCTTCGGTTGATGATCTGAAAACAATTTGTTGCTTCTTAGGCTTGGTTTGGGGTTGCTGGGCTTAAAAAATAAGCAGCTTTGAAAAGAAGTTTTGGAGGTTTAAGTGTTTGGTAAAACCAATCTAAGCTGCTTATTTTATAATCTCCTGTCATTCAAAGCCAAAGAGTAGAAGGCTCAGAACCCTACTTTGAAAACTGCTGCGTGGAGAGCATGCGGAGGGTTTAATGAAACTTTCAAATTGCCCATATTGCCCTTATTTGTTTCAAACAATTACATGCTATATCCTCATCATCCCGAGTTCGAGCCTCCCAAGTGTCATTTCTCTTGGATTTTCTGGATTGCTGAATTCATCCTCTCTCTGCAACCTACTCCCTTTCCTCAATTCGTCAAAGCTACCATCTCAACCCAAAACCCCACCAACCCACCTCCCTATTTTACAGACCCAAAACTTCTTCCCCTCCAACGCAAAAAACCCCAACCTTAGCTCCGCAATTTATCATCTCCATAGCCACAAAAAATCCAACATCCAGGATTACCCACCAGTTATCTCCTCCAGCAAAAGAAAACCAAACCCCCAACTTCCTTGTCTTCCCCACCAAAACACAACCCAATATTACAATCCCACTATTCACATTCATAGAGCAAAGAGAGAGGAGGTGGGGATGTAGCATCCACGTCCCCAGCTTCATCGCCAAACCCAAATACCAACTCAAGGTTGCCGACATCCCAAGCCCCCAGGATCTTGATGAAATTTAAGAGATGGATGGATGGAGAAAGAGAGAAAGGTGTGAGATGGAAAAGCTTACACTTTTGACTAAAAAAAAGACTTGCAGAGAAGGGAGAAGAATGGTTGAGAGAAAAGGGAGAGAGAGAAAATAAAGAAAAAAGGTGTATTGAAATTTCTTCTCTTTTGAAAAAGAAACATAAATAAATAATTTTTTTTGTCATACCCTTTTGGTCATTATACACAATCAAATCACTTTTACAAAACAGTTTACCAAACACCACAACACTGCTTTTTATATTCACAGCACTTTTATAAATATAGATTACCAAACACTTAACTGTTTCACTTCACATCGTTTATTTCGAAGCACAAGGAGAAGCAGTTTTTTAAAAGCACAGCAATATCAAACTAAGCCTTAGAGGACCACAAAATTGGATTGTTACCCAAAAATACCACCAAACCAGTAGTAGATCTTCTATCATTAGAGTCCTCTGCCCAATCAGCATCACTAAAGGCCTTTAACTGCAAATCTCCTCTGGTATATGATATACCAAACTGCATTGTGCCCTTTAGATATCGTAATATACGTTTAACTGTGAAATGGGACACCATTGGATTTTGCATAAACTAATAGACTTGGTGCACATAAAAGGTAATATCTGGCCTTGTGAAAGTTAAGTATTGTAGAGCCCCTACAATACTTCTATACAACTTAGGATTTGAATAAGGTTCCCCATCCTCTTTTGAGTAACCTGTTGTAAGGGAGACATGGTGTATCACAGGTTTAGCTTCAAACATTTCAAATTTAACCAACAGATCTGCAACATATTTGGTATGTGACAGAAACAAACCAGTTTCAGTTTTAGTGATTTGAATCCCTAAGAAATAGTGGAGTAACCCTAAATCCTTGATATCAAACTCAGTAGTATGAGCACTAATAACCTATGTAATTGCACCAGAAGCACTGCCAGTTATAATGATGTCATCCACATAGAGGAGCAGCACCACAATCTCATGACCAACATGCTTAACAAACAATGATGAGTCAGAGTATGTGTTTTCAAAGCCCAAAGAAGGAAGAAACTGAGTAAACCGTTCATTCCAGGGCCTAGGAGCCTATTTTAGCCCATATATGGATTTATGCAGTTTACACACTATATGAGGATGATTTGGATCTTCAATACCAGGAGGTTGAGACATGTAGACCTCCTCTTGTAGGATGCCATGCAAAAATGCATTTTTGACATCTAATTGTCTAAGAGGCCAATTGAAATGTGCAGCAAGAGCAAGAACTAACCTGACTATGGTAGGTTTCACCACATGGCTAAAAGTCTCCCCATAATCCAATCTAAGTTCTTGACTGAAACCCTTAGCAACTAACCGTGCTTTGTGTTCTGGCAATAGACCCATCTGAGAGTCTCTTAATCTTGAAAATCCATTTACATCCAACCAGGTTCTTGTTTGCTGGTAATTGAACTAGACTCCAAGGGCCTTGAGCATGTAAGGCATTAACTTCTTCTTTCATGGCCTTTAACCACACAAGGACTTTGATTGCAGACTTGTTACTAACTGGTTCAACCAAGGACATATCAGTTCCCCAAGAGTCCTGAATACTTGCTAAGAGAGCCTTCTTTTTAATAACCCCACTCTTGCTTCTAGTTTGCATGGGATGTAAATTGAATGGAGGAATGGACAACACTACTTGTAAAGTATCAGGAGTAAAATCATGTGTTTCTGATCCAGAACTAGAACTAATGTCAGGTGCCACACGGTCTAAGGAGAGGCTTGAATTGGAGCAGCAATGGACTGAGAACTTGGAGAAACTTCAGGGAAATCTAGGCGGAATGTGTTAAGGATACTGATGCAGGTGTTGGTTTTAAAACATTTTTAAGAAGTTCATTTGAATATTAAACATACAATTAATCAAATTAATTGCAGCGGAAGAATATGGTAGTTGTTTAAATTCAAAACAAAACTTCTTCCAAGTATCTTAAGCCATGAACATTGATATGATTTCATAAAGTGAAAGTACAAGAGAAAGGGATAAGTTCTCATTACCCTTGAAGCTATAATATGAACCAAGTTGTATTTTGGTATTCTCTTGATGATTTCCCTTTGTTGATCTCCTCTTTGATCTTTCTCCTCCTTGTGAGCCACAAAAGGATATGGCCTCTAAGTCTCCACACCAATGGAACCTTGAGATGAGAAGAAGTATCTTGAGAATACAAGGATATGGCCTCTAAGTCTCTTTGATCTCCCAAACCTATTTGGTTGATGTTGGATTGTGTTTTTGTGTGAATAAGCTTATGGAAACAATTCCCATACACATTCACTTAAGCATTTTCGGCCAAACCCCATTGGGCTTCCAAACTTGGGCCTTATGACACTTAAACCATAATATTTAGGTGTCTTAAGCCCTTGGGCTTTCCGTTAACTATTACCGAGGCCCAAATACGTTTTTACACGTAGTAAATCATCCACATCAAATCAATCAAATTGATTTCCTCATTCTCATTTATATTACTCAAAGTTAACCATTTAAGATGTGTGATCCATTAGGTGCTAATTAGCAAGGCAGTGGGAAAATATTAGAACTCTTTTAACCAACTGGAATTAAAACTCCTTTTTAATTCTTCCTTTATTTGAATCGATCACAATCAATCCTATGACTTCCACAAGCCAAGAGTGACATCTAGCAATATATCAAGGCTACCCAAGCTAACCAGAATAGATGAAGAACCTATTCAGTTGGAATTGCAATGCAATACGGTCCTTCTCTTATACAATATTTCAAATCATATTATTAGGGTACGGATTGATTATGTCAAACCCCTAATGTGATTTATAACCTCATGTGATTCAAAAGAACATAATTAAGAACAACTTTCTAAATCAAGCTCAAAATACTTTGGCCAAAGATTTGCTGAATCACATCTTGAAACATTCTCATTCTTTTATCGAAAGTAGAGATTCGTTATTGTACATTCACATGCCCCTATGATGAATTAAGAGATCCCAACAACACTTAAGACAAATCTTTTACGGCTTGCCTTTCAGAGTTATCAAAGATCAATAACACATCACAGGACAACCATGATGCCTCAGGTCTAAGGACTAATTTGCATTATTGCAACTATGAGTTCTCGTTTGACATATAGATAAATACTCCATACGAGAACTACGGTTAATCACGTTAAGTGTACTCATTCACTAATGAGCACCCACATATTTGTATTAGTGTCAACTACACAAATGGTTTGAGACTAACCATCCTCCCAATTGAGCATACATAACATGTACTAATCTTGACGGTTTATCAATGCCCATTTGATAACATATGATTAGGAACATTTTGGGATGCTACAGTTAATATTAAAGGTCTCCGAATCTAATCTTCTTTAGATTACTTTATCTCTTATTTAGCATACCTTGGACATTTGTTTCTTTACACGATGTAAAAGATAACAAAATAAATTTTCCCTTTATATATCATATACGAAATGTATTCTAAGGAGATTACATCAAATGTATTGGCTCTTATGGCACATTTCTAACAGCAGGTATATGTGATGGTGTAGGTGTAGGGATACTAGAAGGTTGAGGAGTAGAATCTGGGATGGATGCGACAACTATGTTCTCTGGAGTAACTATATGCGCAGGACAATTGGAACTTTGACAGGATTGTGTTGATGTGAATGCGTTTGAATGTGTAGTCAATAAGTCTATGTAGGGAAAATGTCGTTCATCAAAGATAACATGCCTAGAGACAACCATTCTCTTTGTAGGCACATGATAGCACATATAGCCTTTATATTTTGTGGCATACCCAATAAACACACACTTTGTAGTTTTGGCCTGTAATTTGGTGCTATTATATGGTTTGAGTAGAGGAAAACAGGCACATCCAAAAATTCTAAGGTGAGTAAGGATTGGATATGTCCCAAATAACTTCTCAAAAAGAGATTTGTTATGAAGATCTAGCAATATCTGGTACATTCATATACAAATATGGTGTAGTATCTATAACCATCAACTGATATACATGGTGCAGGACCCCACAAATCAATATGAACAGTTTCAAATTGAGTTATAGACTTATTGACATGCTGTGGAAAAGGTAGTTTGCTAAATTTCCCTTCTAGACATGTATGACACATCATAGGTAATGAGGTTTTTGGGGACAGGTACATTAGCTTTATTCAACATCAGAGAAACAACATTATTTGTAGGACCTATGGTACCACAATTAGACTGAACAAGTTGTCCAAGAAATGCCTTAGCTTGATAAGTCTTCTGTGAGTTTGATGTTGACAAGGAGTGGATAGGATGCAGTCCATTACTGCACAAGCCTCTGTAAAGGATCCTCCCTGTGGCTTTGTCCTGAATCCAAAAACAAAAGGCATCAAATATAAGCCATCAATTATTGTCGAGGCAAATTCAATGTACCTGACAACAGGTTCTGAGTTAATTAAGGAACATATAGCACAGAGTTTAATTTGATTGGAGAAACTGATATATGAATAGTAGAATGACCAACACGAGACACTTTCAAACCTTCACCATTCGCAGTGTGAATTGTTTCATTTGTTGGATATGGTGAGGCTAGTGACAGATTAGTCAAATCAGCTGTCATATGATTGGGGGCACCGAATCAGTGAGCCACACCTGAGAGGGACCTGAAGAACTGGATGACTGAGATGCAGAATTGAGCACTGTGTGCATGCCTTGCATAGGGGGTTGCTATGCTTGAAACTGTGAAGGTATGAATGAGGAATGCTGAGGAGGAGCTTGATATAAAGTGTACTGCAAATTCTGGTTGCATAGCATAGGATGACTGTGGAGAATATGAAGCAGTGGTATGCATCCCAATGTAGTTTGGACCCTTATCATTATAGAAGCAATACCAGGTAGTATGATTACTTCTACCACATATGTGACATTTGGTTTTCTCATGAGAAGAACCTCCAAAATGGGGCAGTGTGTCCCTCAGAGTTGTATAATTGACATATTTGAATCATGGGTGCAGAAGGACTTTCAAACTGTTGACCAGGTGATTGACCAAGAACTCCAGGATTAGAGTTGGGAAGCACATGTGCCATAGGGGAAAACACTGGTCTAGAATTATAAAATCTAGATCCCTGAGTGAATTTGCTTTTACCCTTGTTCTTGTTCCCATTATAAGGTTTAAAACCTCCAGTGGCCACCTGAGATTGACCATGATTCGAGAGAAACCCTAAGAGACTGGAAAAGGAGCCCCTTTTTGTGTAAGTGGAACCTGTATTAGCAACCATAGCTATCATAACAGGAGTATTAACTAAATTTTCAACAATGGTTTCCTCTGCAAGTAACCTTGATCGAAAATCTTTCAGTGAAATCACACTTTCACGCCCCCTTATAACACATCTGAAGGTGTTATACTCAGCAGGTAGTCCATTCAAAGCAAGAATGACAATGTCTTCATCTGCAAAATATACTCCAACAGCAGAAAGATAGTCCCTAGCTTCTTTGATGTGATGAAGATATTGAGATATCGAATTCTAAACCGTTTTTAATTGTTTGCAAATTAGATTTCATTTGAAAAATGCTAGTCCTAGATACAGTGGAAAATTGTTCCTTTAACCTAATCCACAGATCCTTGGAGCTAGTGCAACCAATCGCACATGACATAGCAATAGGTGATAATGTTGCAGTGATCAATTGCATAATAGCTCTGAGAAGAAGAAGTGATACCAGATTCGCCGAAGTTCGAACCGTGTTGAGATGGACAAGGGATCGAACCATCAACATACCCCATGATTCCATTGCTTTCAAGCAAAAGTTGCATCTAAAAGTTCCAATTGAGGTAGTTCGAATCATCAAGCTTGACATTAATCGACATAGAAATGGAGGAAATAAGAGCCGTAATTGGAGATTGAAGCAACTGAAGTTACGAGGCAGTCACCATCGTGATTTCAAGATCAACCTGTGAGTGAGACAATACAACAAACACTTGTTGTGCAAGATTCAGAAAGTACCGATCAAGAAATGAAGATTGACACCAAACCCTAGCAATTTCATAAAGCAGAAATTGGAGAAACCGAAGTATCGAATTGGAGAAAGACAACGATCCGAATCAAAGAATGCGGAAGCAACAGAGGATTGAAAACTTCAAGCGTAAGCAACAATGGCGATTTGGTACCATGTTAAGCTATATCAACTAATCAAACATATACTGTAATCTTGTAGATTGAATCAAGAACAGAGAGAAAGAGAGAAAGAGAGAGAGAGAGACTAGAGAGAGAAGAAGAACAATCTGATATCTTTTCTTAATACCTAAGTAATTACATGAGATAGTCTTATATAGAGCTACATATAACTAACTAACTAACTACTCCAGTAAGATTATGACAAGTGTCACAATCTAAAGCACTATACTCTAACATGGTGCAACACCAGATTGGACCAGACTTTTTTAAAAGGCTTATTATCACAAAACATCCTGACGTTTGCGAAATTATCACATTGCGTCCTTAAAGTTTTTTTTAATCACTCATGGTCCCTAACGTTAATATAGGTGCTCTTAAATAGTCCCTCCGTCAAAAAAACTGTTAAATTCAGGGATATAATCGTCAAATCAATCTAAAATTATATAAAAAATATACTTTTTATTTCCTTCCCTTCTCTCTTTCTTTTCTTCTTTCTTCTTTTCTCTCCGCCTCTTTCTTTCTTCTCTTCTTCTCTCGCTGTTTCTCTTTTTTTCTTCTTTTTCTCCATTTTCTCTCTTTCCTCCTCTTTTCTTCTTCTTTTCCTTCACATGGCTGTTTCTTTTTCTTCCTCTTTCCTTCTTTGTTCCTCATTTCTTCTTCTTTCCTCACTTGGAATTGTTTTGTTTTCCCAAAGAGTAATGCTGCAAAAGTAAGCCCCACAACAAAAACGGCTCCTGCTACTCCAGCTCCCACAGTCCCTGAGCAAACTACTCCACAAGTGTCACTAGCCATACAGAGCATAAAAGGTAAAAAGAAAACGGCAATCTATTCTAACAAGCATTACCTCCAAACCATTTCCTCCTCTGTGAATCCAATGCATCTTCTCCATTATTTGAACTGGACCACCCCTTAAACCCATCAGGTTTTAAAGTTTGACCCGAACCCACGAACTACAATTATGATGGGGTTCCAATCCATTCCTAGGCCTCTCTCTGCCTTGAGCAACATAGAGCACTCGAGCCCGATGATCCAACTTTCCCAGTTGCATCCGTACAAGAATGGGGAAGGTTTTAGTGCAATTTCCGTAATTTAAAGCCAAACGAAGCTGGAGCGAGCTCGGAGACCATCTTGCAGTCATAGTAGCTTTTGGAGAGAGAAGAAATGAGGAACAAAGAAGGAAAGAGGAAGAAAAAGAAATAGCCATGCGAAGGAAAAGAAGAAGAAAAGAGGAGGAAAGAGAGAAAAGGAGAAAAAGAAGAAAAAAGAGAAAAGAGAGAGAGAAGAAGAGAAGAAAAGAAGGGCGGAGAGAAAGAAGGAGAAGAAAAGAAAGAGAGAAGGAAAGGAAATAAAAAATATTTATTTAAATATAATTTTGGATTGATTTGACGATTATATCCTTGTATTTAACAGTTTTTTTGACGGAGGGACTATTTAAGAGCACCTATATTAACGTTAGGGACCATAAGTGATACAAAAAACCTTTAAGGATGCAATGTGATAGTTTCGCAAACATCAAGGACGTTTTGTGATAATAAGCCTTTTTAAAAAAACAGGAAAAATTATCAAAGAAAGATCCATCAGATGGAAGAAAGATAGATCTAACAAATAGAAAGAAAAGAAGAAGAAATGAAGAGGAGAGCAAAATTGTTCAAAATCTAAGCGGCAGGAAAGAGCAGAGGGAATTTTATGCGCACACACACAAGTTCCAACCTAATAAAAGTCAGATCCAACTTAAATACAAAATTTAAAAAAAGAAAACAAATAATTTTTCTTAGCAAAAGTGCATGGGCCGAGGTGGTCTGGTCCAGCCCGAAAAGAAAAGGCTAAGGGCATTTCAGTCCTTTGACACAAATGGTGTCCATTTAAGAAGACAACGTTTTGGTTTGGTGTCCATTAGGGCTCTTTTCTTCTTTTTAAGTCTCTGCGTCCTCTTCTCTCTTTTCGGCATCCTCCTCGCTGACGAGTGACGACTACAAGGGTTGAACAATAAGCACTAAATTCTAACGAAAAGATTTCCATTATCTCTATTCTCTCTCTGCCTGTTTGTTGTTGTTTTTGTTTTGAACATATACATATGTACTGTTTTCGTTTTCGTTTTTGTTTTCTTACGAAAGTATTGCAATTGTGTCTGTCAAAGGGAGCAGGTAATATATCGAAGAAAATGCTGAAGAATGAGTTGCTTTCGTACGTCAAGATGTGGGGTGGTCGGCCATGTCGTCTAAATATTAGTCAACAATTATGTTGTCGTTTCTTTCCGGTGCGTGAGTTTTGGTCGTTAAAGCTGAAGAAAGTGAAAATTTGAAGGCTACAATCAAACCACCGCCCAAGGATAAGGATTGGTACTTGTACCTGAAACTTGAATCCATGGGTTCCACGGGGAGACAACTATGCCATCTAAATATTAGTAACTTGTGCAAAAGTAGCTCTCGCAAGCCTCCTAGGTTTGAGACTCTATTTGAAATTTCTTATCATGATGATCGTGTCAACGATGACCGAGGTTGGGACGGCCATTGTTCGGACCACCATGGTTGGGACTGCCTTTGGTGGGACTCTCGTCGTTGGCAAGACACTATGTTCTCCAAAACTCCCCACGTAAAGGAGGTGGGGAGACATATAATCGTGGGTTCCAAATTCTATAAGGTGTGGGTGAATTGACACCAGATTTTTGAACAATGGCAATTTCATTGTGTTGTGCGCAGCGAAAGCGGATTGCACTGGGGTGGTTGATATGAAACCGTTGAAACAACAAGAGCAAAATATGAAATACAGAAATCCAAACGACACAAGGATTTATACTGGTTCAGCCCGTGTGTAGCCTACATCCAGTTCGAAGACCGCGAGAAATTCCACTAGTATCCCAAAAGAGATTACAACCAAAGGAGATTAACCCTCTCACCTATCCTAGGAATTACAGAGTTTAACTCTCACAACCCAAATCCCAAATACACCCAAGTCACTCACACACCGATACCAAAAATAAAGAGGAGAGAACAAATAGTGCCACACCCAAAAAACAGTAGAGAAATGTGCAGCCACAACAAAGAGGAGCAGCAGCTCCTTCATCTCTCTCTCACATGGTGCACGGCTTCACACATAGGAGAAAGAAACTGAAATTCATCTCCCTATCTTACTTGTCGCACCCCTTATCCCCTTTATAAAACCCATGCATGCTAAAGGAAACCATGCTAAAGGAAGCCACGTGATGGCTAGTGAGAAAAGTCCTCCACTTGCTCCAAAATCCAACCACCATATTCCATATGCCAACCCACGTGATGGCCAGCCAAAGAAGGAAAAATTCCTTCATCATTGCCTTATGCTCATCATGCAATACCATTGGCCACCAAAATGCAAACATTAAAGAAAGAAAGAATCTTTCTTTCTCAATTGGTTGCTTTCGGCTACCTAAATAGAAGTGCAAAAGCACTCTTCCAAAAACTCCATCACGCGAAGCCTACAACAACAACTTAGGTGCCCATAACAAAAACACATCACATGCAAATTTGAGCCAATTTCAACAATCTCCACCTTGACACAAATTTACCAAGCCACAGTAGAACTTTCTATCGCCCATCTTCCTCTTACCAAATCAAGCTCAACATTCCTTGAACTTGCAACCAAAAAATGTGTGTTTCGATTGGAACCGGATGACCCCAACAGAAAAACCTCTTATATCATCCTCATAACCAAGCCACACGAGCTGAATGTACGTGCATAAACCGCACAAACCTTAAACGCTTGAACCTCAAGCTTCTTCCGCTACAATACACGCAGAGTCTAGACAACCAAGTAGCAGAACGAACAATTTCAGCTGCTATAGGAGGGAATCATCCTCCCGAAAGATAACCCCTTACAATCAAAACCCTCACTTGAAAATCTAATGATCAAAAGAAAAAACCCATGTAGCCATAAACAATGCTACCCAAAGTACATAGAGAAAATCAAAGCAACAAACTACACACTACCCACAAGTTACACCCACGAAAACTCTTGAAACTCCACCGTGAAAGAAAATTTAAAAAGTCACCAAAGACAAGTAAAAAAATCACACCCCAAGCACGGCACACGGAATCATCGATCATAGGAGGAACATAAATTTTATCTTCCCTACGACATCCACAAAAAGCACCTGCAAGAGGAATTATTATACTATTTTTCTTTCTTTGACTGATGGGCAATCAAATCTCCAATGCCCTTCCTTGTGACAGTTTCATTTGTCCTCCCGAACATTCACCTTTGAACGCGATTTTCCTCCATTACTGCTTGATCCTTATCATCCTATTTTCATATTCATGACCTACACATTCATGAAAATCTTATTGAACTCAACAAGATAGTTTTGACTAAGTGTACCTTCCGCCATACCACTAGAGTGTACAATCGTTGTTTGACATACAACCGATTGAAAATGATTTGGTCATATATGTATTCTCCACTGTTTCAGCCATAGCCCAGCATGTGCTGTCTCATCGGCAACCTCACGAAGAACACCGTCCGCTAACTGCAATCCAATCGCAGTGAGTGCCCGATTCAAGACATCATCCTTCTCCATCGTTGGAACACGTTGCTGGCCATGCTTGGATACCCTTTAGTGCTTCTTGAGCAGCCCATGTTGCACTAACAAGGCTCTCATCTTCAACACCAAAGTCTGGAATTTTTCTCATGTCAAAATAATTTCATATTTTCTCAACGTCTCCTGGTTCCATCATCATGAACACAAAACTCCACCAGATTCAAAAAACTGGAGCTTGATACCACTTGTTGTGTGCAGCGGAAGCGGATTGCACTGGGGTGGTTGATATGAAACCGTTGAAACAACAAGAGCAAAATATGAAATACAGAAATCCAAACGACACAAGGATTTATCCTGGTTCGGCCCGTGTGTAGCCTACATCCAGGTTCGAAGACAGCGAGAAATTCCACTAGTATCCCAAAAGAGATTACAACCAAAGGAGATTAACCCTCTCACCTATCCTAGGAATTACAGAGTTTAACTCTCACAACCCAAATCTCAAATACACCCAAGTCACTCACACACCGATACCAAAAATAAAGAGGAGAGAACAAATAGTGCCACACCCAAAAAACAGTAGAGAAATGTGCAGCCACAACAAAGAGGAGCAGCAGCTCCTTCATCTCTCTCTCACATGGTGCACGGCTTCACACATAGGAGAAAGAAACTGAAATTCATCTCCCTATCTTACTTGCCGCACCCCTTCTCCCCTTTATAAAACCCATGCATGCTAAAGGAAACCATGCTAAAGGAAGCCACGTGATGGCTAGTGAGAAAAGTCCTCCACTTGCTCCAAAAGCCAACCACCATATTCCATATGCCAACCCACGTGATGGCCAGCCAAAGAAGGAAAAATTCCTTCATCATTGACTTATGCTCATCATGCAATACCATTGGCCACCAAAATGCAAACATTAGAGAAAGAAAGAATCTTTCTTTCTCAATTGGTTGCTTTCGGCTACCTAAATAGAAGTGCAAAAGCACTCTTCCAAAAAACTCCATCACGCGAAGCCTACAACAACAACTTAGGTGTCCATAACAAAAACACATCACATGCAAATTTGAGCCAATTTCAACACATTGACTATGAAAGCACGGGTTTTAGGTCAAATGTTGAATCCTATGATCTCACTCATGACAGTACAGATGAGCAAGGTCCATCGATGAGCATTTGTCAGAAGCATACCATTCCCAGCTTGATTGATCCTAGAATCATACTTGGGAACAAAATCATGTTCAATCTGGAGGACAAAACCTATGTTCTTGCATGTCAAGATGATGGTCATAACTTTCTTGAGCCACCCCTTTTTAAGGTTTTCGATCCCTGTCAACAATCCTGGAAGGATCTCCCTTATCCCCCTTGCTTCAAATCACATGGTGATCGTGATCGCTTTACTTGGGACCATAAGGTCTTTTTTATGAGATATAACGTTGCATACTCTTTTGACCCTCACAAAGAGAAATGGTCGGAAATAAAAATCAAAGTCCTAAATAGTGAGAGGTTTGAGAGCTTTTGGGTTGTTGCAGAGTTGCAGGGTTTTCTCATTGGCATGCTTCGGGACCGTCAAGAGCTTGTTGCTTGGAAGTTGGACGGCGATGGGTTCCCCCAGCGGCATCGGGTGCTACATGAACTTGGCGATATCTTTTCTCCTTTCTTAATTCCTGAACATTGTTACTTGGGCCATCTTGATGGCGGGGGTCGTATGTGGTTCGTTTATTATGCAAATGTGCATACGAGACATGATGACGATCCCCAAGGGGGTTACGTCCGTGTAGCAGTGTTTACAGTATCCATCTCAAAAGATCCTGTTGGTAATCCAGTCCTCTTTGCAGATCTCGAGGCTGCAGAATATTATGGTTTCAATATTAGATGCAAAATTTACTCTGCCTGGGTTATGTGCCATCATGTGAAGGAGAATTTTAAGCCTAGAAAATTTTGTGGGGTCGTCGTACCAAACCGTCCTTATAGTCAGCGTCGTCGTAAGGGCAAATATTAGTTTCTCTAACACGGTTCTTTTCCACATCAAATGGATGGATCAAATGAATAGTGATATATCTGCGTGCATGAGGTAGGGGAAAACTACATGATATATCTGTCTGCACATGTGTTATTTGATTCTTGCCATGAGAGCTACTGTTGTAGAACATGAAGTTTATATAGCTAGCATGTTCTCTCTTTCAAGATTGCAATACTCATGATTATGAGAGATGTGAGGGATGTAAAACAGTTTCGTTTCCTATGGCTATGACTCTCAGCTTGAATTGAATGTGCTCGTTTTAGCACATGTAGGCTTATATATCTTAGGTGCCTTGTTCACTCAGCCAGACTATATTTGCAGGTCGTGGAACTTTTATAAATTGTTCTAGCTAATGTACTATGTTAAGTATGTGCAAACTTTCATTTGCCTCTTATAGTCTTACTGGTTCCAATTCCATCTACGCTTTTAAACTTAGTTCACTCCATGTGGATGTCTCAGGTTACTGAAGACCCTGGGAAGGTAGTTACTGTTCAAAGAAACTTAAGCAAGTTTGGTATCAAACAACTTGCAAGAACTGGAAAGACAAGTTGTATATTTGCATTCCAATGTTTATGCATGCATATACAAAGATGTACATTTATTTATGTATGTGTTAATGAGGCAAGCCGGAACTCCGAGTGGGGATTAATCCCACCCTTTGGGTGTGGGGACACCTCATGATATTTATCCAAAAAAAAAAATGTATATTTATTTATGTATGTGTTAATGGGTGCACCCTCTAAATTTGATCCATTAGACCATAAAACTACAAAAAGTGATAATTGATGAACAGGAATCGCAATATAATTCAATTCCTTAATTAAAAATCTTGGTGCAGCCATACATAAATTGAAGTTGAATGTTGTTAACCATGTCGAAGTCAAAGGGTTAGGTGGGATCATTTAGAATATATTTAAAGAGGGGTTATTTACTCAAATGGTCTTTAAACTTATACCCGAGTTGCATTTTGGTCACTCAACTAAATTATTCGTTCAATTGGTTCACCAACTCTTTATTAATCGGTGCATTGGTCCTACTGTTATAGTTTAAAAAATAAAATTATAAAAAATTATTTTGAAATGCATCAATTTTTCAAAATAGCCATTGTGTGATTTTTTTTATTTATTTAAAAGAAACCTAATAAAATATGTCTACAAATTTCTTCAAAAATTTTCACTCATTTCATTCCACATTTCTTTAAATAATACATAGTAGTGGAATGTATGAGTGTTGTACCATATTTTGTTTCTCAAAATAATAAAATATAAAGGATAGCCTTGCATGGCTAGAGATGGAAAAATTTAGCCCTACTTTAAAAAAGCAAGATACATCAAAGTGAGATTTCAGCTACGCAAAGAGTTACAAAGAAACATAGTTCTGTCTCGAGGAGTTCTACAGAAGCAAGCTATAAAGCCTTGGCCAATATTTCTGCAGACCTTACTTGGGTGAGACAAGATTTTAAAATTTATCTGCCTCAGCCTCCTGTGATCCACTGTGATAATTTATCCACATTTGCTCTTAGTTCAAATCATGCGTATCACTCAAGGATCGATTTCCACTTTGTGCTTGAAAAGGTTCAAAAGAAGGACTTAATTCTTCAGTATGTTCCTACTGACGAGCAGTTAGCAGATGTGTTTACCAAAGGTCTCCACAATCCTATTTTCTTGCAACATTGTGCTAATCTGCAACTTGGAACAAATGCACAGTCCGAGGCCCCAGGTTAGGTTTGAGGGGGAATGATAACTTTACTCAGTTAGTTACTGTGTCATGTGTTAGGCAGGTGCTTAGATTAGTTATTGTGTTGTGTTCTTATTTGTTCCTCAATCTTCTTCATTCTTCTTCACTCTTCTGGTATTGTTAACAGGCATACCGTAAATTGATATTTACAATGTATGTCTTCCCTAATAACCATTTGTTCATGTCAATTTTGTTGGACAGTAAAATGTATGAGGGCAATCTTCTTCATCTTGAGAATTGGAAAGTCCCTAGAATTGACTATATATGGCAAGTTTTCAGCTTTTGATTGAGTTAGATAAGGTACCAAATCGAGTATAGCCGTTTTAAAAAATTAGAAAAAACAAAGTAGCCAGTCGGCTATACTATTTCTTTTAACCCAAAAAAAACCGAGTATCGCCAGTCGGCTATAAAAAAAACTGTAGTATAGCCGGCCGGCTATACTAATTCAAATAAAAAAACAGTTCAAAAATCGAGTATAGCTATTTTCTTTTTGAAAAAACAGTTGTATAGCCGCGTGGCTATACCACGTCTTCTTAAAAAACTTCTAAAAACCGAGTTTAGCCGATCGGCTATACTATTTATTTTAACAAAATTTTAAAACCGGGTATAGCCGGGTGGGCATACTATATTATTTATTTTTACAAAATTAGAAAATATTTAGAATAGTATAGCCGGGCGGCTATAATGTCTAAATATTTAAAGAGTACAGCCGCGCGGCTATACGGTTTAAAGATTCGTATATATTTGAAGAGTCGTTCTCTCCCTCACCGCGATTGTCTGCGCCGGTGAAGGGTCCGCCGAGGCCTATACAACTCGTTTACTTTGACAATAATGGAAAGTTTCGGATGGATCAGGAAGCGGTCTCAATGCTCCAGCTCGTTAAGGAACCTATCGGTATAGTCGCGGTCTGTGGGCTAGAGCTTCATTCGAAACGAGGTAAAATTATCGTCCTTTTTCTCTCAATGATAGTGGAGTCTGGAGACTTTTCTTTTTTCTTTTTTTTTTCCTTCCTTCGTGGTTTGTTTTCTGTCTGTGATGTCTAGGGTTTATGATTGTACAAATGGAAAAATCTGCTTTCTGGAACTATATTTGTTCGCCTTGAGGACTAAGGAAGTGCATCAAGTGTAGAAATTTTACTTTAGTTTTTTTTGTTTTGGCTGCTAGAACTACCGTATTTTGTTTCTTATTTAATTCTCTACTTCTTTAGACTTGTCACAATTAACCTAAACTATCTTTTTCAAAAATGTTCGAGTATAATCAATTTAAAGACTTGGAGATATGTATATGCCATGGGCACTATTGTCGTGTTAGATGTGAATTTTCATTTACATGCTCTTGCAACCAAAACTGGGGTGTGAATCATTGACTAACTTCAAGATATTAAGATGGGGCCTAATACTTGAAGCATTTACCTTTTCTGACCATCTCTGTCTCTCTCTCTGTCTCTCTCTCTCTCTCTCTCTCTCTCTCTCTCTCTCTCTCTCTCTCTCTCTGCTTGCACTCTATGAACTTCTGACCAGTAAGTTTACTCTACTATTGCTTCCCCACCAGTTGAATGTTGCTATGAGAAATAAAACTGTATATGTTTTTATTTCTCTATTGTAGCTTCTTGGATATTTTTGCCATCAACTACAGTAATTATTGTTACCCTATTATTCTTATGATAATGGTTCCTCTGTTGTGTTTATTTTGTTTTTTATTGTCGTATGAATACAGTGTATTGAGTAGAATATGTTCCATTTGTGGTAATTTACACTGCCTTGGTTTCAGGACTTGTATCTGGATTTATCTGAGGATAGTGGAAGGACAATGCCCCGTGACTATCTGGAGCTTGCTTTGAAGCCAGTTGATGACAGAAAAAGGGTTGTCGTTGCAAAAAAAATGAGGTATTTATCTGGCTCTTCTTAGTTTGTTTGAGAAGATTTCTGCATTTTTTTAGTAGAGAGAGAGAGAGAGAGAGAGAGAGAGAGCAATCTTGACCTTTTATTTTCACGAATTTGCTTGCCAATTCATACATGTATTTTTAAACCGGCATTATCTGCTTTTAGGTTACGCTTGTTAGCTATTTATGAGATTCTAGGCACATTGAACACTGCTACTCTTGAATTATGTTATCTATGTATGTTGGACTTGGAGGCGCTAATTGTACGGTATGAATGGCCAATATAGATACGAGCCTCCATTCAAGCTCTATTTTCAGATAGAGAATGCTTCACCCTTGTACGGCCGTTGAACAACGAACATGATCTACAGAGAATTAACGAAATTCAGGTCAGTGACTTACTGTTGTCTTTGATCTCTCTCATGTTGGTCATGAACTCAAATCTGTTACTCTCTTTATTGATATTTGTTTGTGTTGAACTTGAAGGCTAAGTTTTTCTAATGCAGTTGGACAAATTAAGGTCTGAATTCAGATCCAGGCTAGACGCATTGACAAGGTTTGTTTTTGAAAGAACAAGGCCAAAGCAAGTTGGGGCGACTATGATGACGGGTCCAGTTGTCTTATCTTGGTGCCTACCGTATCCTCTTCATGGCAGGTTTGTGTACTCCTTGAACTCTCTTATTGGGTGGTATTTTGCAACAGGCTCTAAATTATTAGTTTTTATCCATGATAAGATTTTCCTTGTGTATAAAAGTTTAACAAAATCTTAGTTTCTAACCGGAAAAAAGTGGAAGTAGTGATAGTGAATATGTAATAAACGATTGACCAACCAACTGGAATTAGATGTGCTATATAAATTTTGGTCTTGGTTAGCTTCTTTGTGCTGTTTCATTGAGGTTACATAAACAATATATGTTGCCCTGTGTCTTATCTGGAGAGAGTAGATGTTGAAGTGGATGTTCTGTTTTCATTTTAAACTACAACAATGGAGAATACAATAATAAAATAACCCTTTTGGATCTCAGACTTCATACGGAATAGAGGGTGAATAAGAAACTGACTCTGGAACAACTATGATTACAAATTTCATAGGCATCATTTGATTGTGTTAATCTTACTCTGCAGAGTGTCGAAGAAGATGGGTGCCGAACAGCATATGATTATGCTCTTGAGGTGTATAAGTCCGCTTTTCACCGTCCGAAAAATCACGAAGAAAAAGATAAGAGTCTTGTTCTTGCCTCATATATAATTGAATTATTTGGGATAACAAATAGTTTGTTGCATTATTTATGGATATGTATATCTTATTAGCGCATCTCTTGTATACTGGTCTTATTCGTTTAAATTGGCTACTCATGCAGGATTGTAAAAGGAATGCATATATGGAGGCAGAGTTGCAATGTTCAAATGCTATACAAAGCATGGAAAGGAAGCTGAGAATAGCTTGCCATGTTCTTAAGGTAAACAACAGTGGCTTGCCCCCGATGTCTTTAACATATATATATATATATATATATATATATATATATATATATAAATTTGGCATGGGAAACTGCTCTTACATGTTTGATGGAGCAGCTTTGGAGGGATTAAATTTATCTATATCTGGATTCTCATTTTTTATCTTGAGGTTTTCCATGGTCTGTGTTTTCCACTTGTTTATAATTTGATTATCTACAAGCTTTTTAATTTGGTAAAGATAACACATACCATCTGGCTGCTATTTTTTTGGGTGCTTACATCAGATTTAAACTTAAGACCTTTCCCTGTTACCTACCTGTCCCAATGCCAGTTGAGCTAAAGATCATAGGCATTATGTAAAAAATCAGTTATCGGAAATCATTGAAAATGTTTAGGGATGAAGAAGAATCCTTATTTTGCAAACGTTTGCTTTTCTTTTCAATATATGTATCTATAGATGATGACTTCTGTTGGGCTGAACGAAACAGCACTGGATAGCAAGCTAAAGACTGCTTCCCACGGGAAACGCTCAAGGGTAGATGACTATGAAATGGGACCTATTGCAAGAGTAAATAAGAGGTCTAGAAGTACTACGAGCCCTCTAAAGCACTCACAATCAGAAGATGGTGGTTCAGCATTCAAGGGAGATCAGCAAACTAACTCGGAAGACTCTAGATTCAATGATGTGATTAGTGTGATTAGTTACATCGTAAGGCACAAAAGATACTGGTTTTTGGTCGAGACAGGACGGTTAGAAACCACGTGTCAAAATAAGTATGGCCGAGCGGCTATGCTATTTTATAAATAAAAAAAACCAAGTATAGCCGCTCGGCTATACCATTTTTTAAGGAAAAAAGAGGTCCCCCTTATCGATTAGGCGCCCAC
The DNA here is from genome assembly GCA_018703695.1 of Prunus fruticosa. Taxonomy (NCBI): domain Eukaryota; kingdom Viridiplantae; phylum Streptophyta; class Magnoliopsida; order Rosales; family Rosaceae; genus Prunus; species Prunus fruticosa. The sequence continues at coordinate 5,782,763 of CM031922.1, forward strand.
GTGTCAAAATAAGTATAGCGTATATACTTTAAGAAGTATACAAAACATATATGTATTATTGAAAAATACATATGTACATATATAAGAGAGTATTAAACGTGAAAATGCTAAATTCTTTATACGGGTAATAACTCTGGAAGAATAAAAAATAGAAAATGAACAATAGAGACTCGGGTAATAACTCTACAACCTCTCTTACCAATGTCTTGCACCAAGGGGTAATACTGTGAGAGTGGTTGCAGAAGGGACTTGGTGACACTGCTCTCCATATTCTCTCTTTGCACTGAGTTCTTGGTGTTGGTTTGTGAAGAACCAACCCAACAAAAGTCATCTTGAATCTGTCCAAAAAAACAAAGGACACTGTTTGCCTCCTTATCAGTAAGGAGATACTCTTCCTTCTGACAATCACAATTTGACACATATACAAAAATAATCATAAAAAATACAAAATGAAAAATTTATGCACACATATCACACTGTTTTTTGTAGGAATGCAAGATAGCCCTATTAGCTAGAAGGGAAGTATTTTCCAAAAACAAATGTCAGGTCCAAGCTAAATACAAATTTTAAATAAATAAATAAATTTTTCTTGGCAAATTTCCATGGGCCGAGCTGGTCTAAGCCTACCCTTAAAAAGGGTTTCCAATAGCGACCCAAATCCATCTTATCGAAACTTTTTAATGTTAGACTTTTTACCTTCGCATTCTCACACGCCTCCATATATGTGGCAAAATTTCTAGCCTAATACATGGATAACACATTTTGGGTGATGTGGAGAACGTGTGGCCGTTGGGCTTTCACAAGTTAACAACATTCTCTAATACCATGAAGGAAGTTGAGGTTCCACCCCAAAATTATTGATAATGAGGGGAGTAGCCCAACTACTTATAAGTCCTTGCAAGATTTTCTAACTTTCTAATGTGAGAATTTTTACCGCCTTTGTGCTTACGTTATTTCCTTTCACAAATCTGTCAGGCTATGCCACTCTTCTACATGCAACATGCATGTATATTTGAGGTTAGATATATGTATCTCCCGCTATTTTACATATTTACTGCTTTATGTTTAAAGCTGTAACATATCAAAATTTGAAGACTACAGTCCCACCGCTATTTTACATATTTACTTTTGTTTTTCGGCATCTGTTAAAGCTGTAACATGTGCATGTGTTGTGCGTCATCATGTGAATGAGAGTTTAAAGCCCAAAAAATTGTATGAGACCGTTGTACCACTTCATCATCATCATAGTTAAAGGGAAAATTTTAGTTTCTCAAACACAAATCCTTTTTCTACATTGGATGGATCGTAGGACTTTTGGAACATCTCAAAACTACATGATCTATCTGTATGCATGTGTAATTTGATTTGATGGATGCTTGATTCTTATGGTGAGGGCGACATTTATGGACCACGTTATATCTATTATATCAAATGTTTTGTGTCTTCTCCCTACATGCTGCATCGATTTAGAGAGTTCATTCATTCATGTTTTTAATGGCTTCAGATAATTATGTATATATATAAATAGAAAATAGGTGTTAAGCTCTGCACAAGAACATGCAATCAAGAAACTCATTACTAAATTTATTAAAACAGTTGCATTAACAATAATAACAATAATAATGAAAGTTCAATTACAGTGTTTTGCCAGGTGTAGGTCAACTAGATCTTGTCATATGAAGCTGTAGAACTTGGACCAAGCCAGGGATTTTTGCCGGCTCTCTGTGCCTCTGGGTTTAACTGGTTCACATGAAATGAAAGAGGATCTCTAGGCTCTCTTCTATAACTTCTATGTTCAATCAATCAGGCATGTGGGGTGGCTTCCACCCTACTTTCTTACTCTTCTTCTACCCCCCATGTGAACTTTTCAGAACGCACCCACTGGGTGGAGTGGGCTTTTTCTACTTTGAACTTTTGCTTTTGGAAGAAGCAGATTCAGACTTTCAGAACTACCAAACATGCATTGTCTCCTCCGCCACTCTGCAGTTAATTATACATGGTCCCCCATCACACTTGTTGGATATATCATTACATTCACCCTCTCCTCTCTTATTATTCCCTAATTGGCTTTTCTTAATTAAAAAGCGATATTAAGAGAGCAAGAAATCGATTGTGAACAGTTCAATACTAAAGGAGGGAGAAATCGAACCAAACATTTCAAGTGCACGAGTAAGTGCATTGTCAAAATAATAAGAGAAAGGAGAAATCAACATAACATTTCTAATGCACGAGAAAATTTTAGGGAAATTCACTATTATATCCAATATAAGAGCTCAAATTAATAAAAACAAACTCTATATGAAATGTACTTTAAAACACATCCAAATTAAATTAAATAGGGTCAGCTGTCATTTTTTTGGATTTGTTTATATAAATTAAATGGTGTAAGATTTATCTATATTATTAGTGCTAAGAATGAGTATATAACTAAATATCTCAAAATTTAAATAAGTTTTAATCGTGATAGTGTGAGCAGGTGAAGATTTTCTGACTTTGAGACACAGAAGCTAATGTGCTTGCTTGCTATTAATGGGCTGGCAAGAAATCAGCACGCACCCATACTCCTGCATTGTGCGCATTGTATATTCATTATGAATGTGAACCCCCAACCTACTTATACTTAGAATAATCAGAGATAAGCTGTTGCATTGCAGGAGCTTGTACTCATTTAGATTCATAAAAGCTTTGAATGCATATGCTTCTGGTAGCCATCCTCCATGTTGCTCCTTGTTTATGCATTGTGAATCCCATTCAAACATACAGTTATAATTGTTTTTAAATTATACAAGTAATAATGCGTCAGATTCATAAATAAATACTCTTAATCACTTTTTACAAGCTCCTTACACAATTATAATTATTTTAATTCTTCATCAATATATATAAATTTCGATAAGATAATTGATGCATGTAATGTAAGTGTCAAGATAGAATTTACCTACATTTACAATAACTTAATTCACTTGCATATTTAGTCAAAAGTGGGCTATGGGGGTAAGTAAAACTCAAAGTTTAACCAGATACCAATTACCATCAGTCATTAGTCATCACCAACTCTTGTACTCAAGTAGTTTTCTCCCTCCAAATCTCATTTTTTAAGCCAAGCCAAGATAAATTTTAAGTTCCCCAAATATAGGCCAGAGTTGTAGACAACTACAATTTACATAACAAGGAAAATACTAGAACCAGGTCCACAGAAAAATCTATGGAATTAGGCAAAAGTTACCCATCTACTAAACAGGACCTCTCATCTATAATTAGGCTTTAAATCCCAATTACCCCATCTACTCATTAGAACCCCTCATCCCCCCATACTCTCTTAAACCCCCATTAAGGCAATAACAAAACAAACACACCACCTCTCTCAACTACCTTAACCAACCGCCCAACCCCCCCAACCCTACCCCATCAATTCAAATTTACCTATCTATCCATCCCATTCCCATCCATCAAATCCCCTCTCTCTCTCTCTCTCTCTGTCTCTCTCTCTTTTCTGGAAAGCTCCCCAAAGCTTTGTAGAGCTTTCAAATTTCAATCACGAAGGCCTTCGCTTTAAGCAAGCAAAACCCTGAAACCAAAATAAATCCCCCAAAAAATAAAATAAAAAAACAGAGAGAACCCAGTTCATATCCCTCCCTCTTTCTTCAATCCAAGTCATAAAGTTTCAATTTTCTCTCACCTCTTCATCCGGGTCTTCCTACAATCCAACTTCTTCTGATCCCAACCCTCAAATGTGGCGGCCGTGGGGCAAATCAACGGTTCAGATTCACAACACGTCATCTCCATCCTCACCCTTCTCCTTCTCCTCATTCAAAGACATCCAGAATCTCTGCGCCGACGACAACGAACACTCTCAACAACCCACAAACGCCGCCGCCAGAAGAACCTCTGCTATTTTTCACCGTGTCCGAGTCGCCAACTCACTCCGCGCCTGGTCAACTCGCCCACTCACCCAACCCCAAGATGAAAATTCCGCAAAACAATCTGAGCCGTCCATCAGCTCCATCCCGGGAGCGGAGAAGCGAATTGTCGTTTACTTCACGAGCCTGCGCGTGGTGAGGCCGACGTTCGAGGACTGCAGGACCGTCCGATCAATTCTCCGAGGGTTTCGTGTCTCGTTGGACGAACGAGATCTGGCGATGGACCACGGGTTCTTAACCGAGCTGCAGCAGATTCTGGGTCAAAACACTAAGTTGACTTTGCCGCGGGTTTTCATTGGTGGGAGGTACATAGGTGGGGCCGACGAGGTGAGAACGCTGCACGAGGCCGGCGAGCTCAAGAAGTTCGTGGAAGGCTTGCCCGCACAGGAACCGGGCGTCTGTAACACGTGCGGAGGGTACAGGTTTATTCTCTGTGTCGAGTGTAGTGGCAGCCACAAGTTGTACACTGAGAAGAATGGCTTCAAGAGTTGTACCTCCTGCAATGAGAACGGCCTCATCAGGTGCCCTTCTTGTTCATGCGCCCCACTCTAATTTTCCCTCTAATTTAGAAATAACCAAAAAAAAAGAAAAAAAATGCCCATTTTCCTTTTTTATTTTGATTTGGAAATTTTTGAGTGGCAGTAGTTTTGTAGTTTTTTTGTTATTAAAAAAATGTTGGTGGGTGTGCTATGTTAATGTCACCCAATGGATTATATGGCTTATAAAGATTAATGTCAGCTAACTTTGTTTATGATTTTTCAACTTAGTTTAAGTACATTGTACTTTTCATCTTTTGAGTTTTATCTTTATTTTTTTAGTTTTTTCCAGTCAAGTTTAAGGTGCATGATTACTTGGACAAAAAAAAAAGGTGCATGATTATTATGAACTTCTGGCGCCAACAACTTTTTATTTGTGAAAATGAAGTTTTTTTGGAGAAGGGGATTCGAACTCGGATACGAAGCGGAGAGTACATTCACTTTAGCTAACTTGACGAGTACATTCACTCGGTCTAACTTGACTAAAAGCACGTGAATAGAACAGACAACACAAACAGGTGGTGGGTTGTATAAGCTCAAACGTTGTGATTTTTCTATGGTACGAATTTGCAGTGAATACAAATTGGTGACAAATGAACAATCAAATCGTATAGAACATGATGGCTCTTTAAACAGTGAGTTGGAATCAATCAGTGTGGTATTTTCAAGTGTTCGTATAATTTGTACGGCAATCGTAACAAAACTCCAAATGTTGATGGAAAGGCAAAAAACTTAGTTGGTTGGTGCACAAACGGAGGTTGAAACATTACCTTGAGTCAATCAATAGGTAGCTAATCTTATAGTTTTAAATGGAAGAGTCGATGCTACAAGAATGTACTTCAACAATTAGGAAATGGACAACGATGTATATTAAGCTAACATACTATTTTTCGTGTGCAATCTCATATAAGTTGAGAATGAAGATATTGAAGATTTCAAATATCCGAGAGGTCTTGTGTGCAAAACTCTGAAGTGCTTGTCAACAAATAAAAGTTAGATTGAGATTAAGCTTAAAGCGTGGAGAAAAATAGAAATCCAAGTTTTCTCCCTTGGCATACAAGTAACAAATAAACTTGTAACATTTTTTATGATTAATAGGAAGAGAAAATGAACGCCGGACTTCTAGGATTCTTCTAATTTATCATTAAGAAGGGGGAATTCGAACTTGGAACCTCTTATAACATTGTGAAGAGAAATATCACTAGACAAAGAGCTAGTTGATTAGGCTTTTGCTAAGATTGAGAAGAGAGAGATAACACTAGACTTAAAATTTGTAATGGAAAAGCTTAAAGCTTACAAGCCTGTTTTTCGGTAACCAACCATACTAGGCTTAAATCTTTGTGTTTAATATCAAAAATTTGATCTATAAATAAACTGAAGTGATTACATGATGCATCCATGTTTCCCTCCTATTTCGAGAGATTCTTCCAATCAAATATTATTATTTTTTTATTACAAATATTGGACCATTTTACCATATACGTAATAAACCTATTAGAATAATAAGCCAACCAACCAAATATTGTGTCAAGAAGGAAAAGAACAAAAAAAAATTGTGAAGAAGAGATGCGTATAGCTCTAAATTAAATTTTGGCTCATGAACAAGGTCCCAATACGAGACCCATTTGGAAATCCATTATAAGCCGTAACATAAGGCCCGAAGATGCGAAGCCCAAGGCCCATTTAATCCATCCCCATATTATTTTCTCTTAAAAATTAATAGGCGTTTATTCGTTGCCAACGACTGTTTCATTTCATCTAATGGCACTCAATCTTTATTTTGAACTCACCATCATACGAAAGCTCAAGCTTAGCTTATTTTTCCAATCAATCCAACTCGAAGAAGCTAGAAACAAATTCTACAAAATCGAACTGTACGTGTGAATTTACAAAATACATCCCTTAGGTTGAAGGTATCATGAGCTAGGGCAGGCTGACCAAAGCACATGTGACATGGTTGCCATTTCACAAAACAAAGGTGAACTTTGCGAAACTGGCAAGAGCATTTAGGTCCACCTCACATGCATGTGATATGGTGGTGGTACCTACGCCTCTTCAATCATGGGGGCTAAGAGCATCTCCAGGAGCATCGCTACTCCCTTATCTTTAGCTATTTTAGCGAAAAAGAAGGAAAAACAATCCTCCAGCAGCTTCGCTACTTCTCTCGCCATTTTGGCTATCGCTATTTTGGCTCGCTACATGTAGCGAGGGGGAGAGAGAAATTCATCGCTCGCCAAATCTGAAAGCTGCGCAAGAGAGGGGGAAAAGAGAGAGAGAAACAAAGAGGGAAAGAAAGAGAGAAGAAAAAGCTGGAAGCTGCGTATGAGAGAGAGGGAAAGAGAGAGAAGCAAAAGAAAGGTGGGGTTGAAGAAGAAGAAGAACCAGAGGATTGTGGTGACCAGTGGGATTGAAGAAGAAGAACCCAAGTTCGAGCTCATTCGTTAAGTTGATTCTGTTGGAGGTTGACCAGATCTACCACCGTGCTTGCCTTGCCTCCCCTGTTCATATTACAAGTTAAATCCAGTCAAGACAATTAGCTTTTGGGTTTTTTTTTTTTTTTAAAAAAATTTACTTTTTTAATGAATTTAAAATAAAAAATATTCGAGGTTAGCTAAAATAGAGAGATGCTCTAAGGTCTTTACTTTTGACAAGGATGGGCTGCCATTATTTTCAAACGAAGCTGTACACTGGACCGGATTATGTGCAAAATTTCCATGTTAAAAAAAGATACATTTGTGCTTTGTTTTTTTCATGCTTATAAATTATTCCAGTATTATTATTTTGTAATGCAGTTCTTTAAGTAATTAAAACCTGTTTCTTAGTATCGAACCAGATTTGAGTGAGAAATATGTCATTATAAACTTGTTTTTCTCAAACATAAATCTAAACTTGGGTGTAAGGAGATCGAAGTAATGAGCCCGTATCCTTGCACTCAAGTTCAAATTACCACTCCCGTACTGATCGCTTGTATCAAAACTTCAAGTGATCTGCTTTGTTTGGTCCATATCAAAACTTCAAGTTGCCTTAGATGATATTATGATCACAAACCCAACTAGCTTCTCAAGCACTTCTGAGAGACTCAAAAGTCATAAATTGCTGATCCAATGTCACTTGAAATATTGGTTGTGCAACACTTTCTATTAAAAACAGGAGGTTGTGTTGTCTATTTTCTGAAGCAATCAGGAGACCAAAAAAGCCCCACTTCAGGTAATGGGTCTAACTCCACTCAATCAAACACAAACCCTAGAAAAATTCTACACCAAGTTAATGTGGTCCAGTCCCTAAGGCCTCTCTAATAACAACATGTTAGCTTACAAAAGCCATAGTAAAAATCCACACACATAAAATTTAAAATCTATATATATTTCTGGCATATCTATATATCATACATACACACTCCAAATGGCTTGTCCTCTATTAAGCCAAGTTAGAATTTGCAATTTTCACAACAAAAATGCCTTTAAAACACGAAATTAATTTACATGGGGTTTGTAACTTAAGTAGTTAAGAGGATTTATCGCTTCACCCGATCTCCTAAGTTTGATTCCTCCTTCCCCATCATATCGCTTGTATCCATAAAATAAAAACATGAAATTATTGCAAGTTTTATGAGCTTCTTTGGAACTGAGCCCACTAAGGTCATTGTAGCTTGCAAAACATGTTGCTGGATGAAGAAGACTCTAACTCACTTCCCCACCTGAATACTTGAAAACTACTGCAGAGGGGGCACTCTGAGCCACTCATACTTTTGGGAAGATTATATTTTCATCATCTCCTTTTCCCCTAACTGTTAAGAATTATATAAATACTGACCAAACACCATTATCTGCTTGAGCTATACAGTTTTTGTTCATGTTTCATCTTCAATGAAAAATAAATAAATAAATAAAATGTAGGTCCACACGTGAAGCACATCCAAGTGGAGGGGCAAGATTATATGTTGATGATTGAGAGCCCACTTTCCGAAAACTTGACAAACTGGTCTGAAATCATTGCAGTGTACATGTACAGCCAAAATAATACAACCATTATGAGCTACTAATTGTTAAATGGTTTGCCTTGTGCAGGCCGGAACTAAACCAACACTCATTTCAAGTTATATACGTGTCATATGGGATGGAGATGACGTGTTACACAGCAGATTCACCCCAACACCCTAAAATAAACAACAAGAAGAAGAAGTTTTCATCTTCTGATGACGAATTGCATGATACCATATGGTCCTTTATGATTAAGTCTGAGTCAATAGAAGTGGCTCTAACTTTTATACCAGAAAAGAAAAGAAAAAATAAATAAAATATTGGCTGAAACTGAAACTATGCAGAATGAATAGGATTACAGAAAAGGAAATTACACATAATGGGGAAATAAATTTGGGCAAAAATGGAGATGAGAGTGTTCAAGGCATTCAAGTAAGTATGAAAATGGATGATTTCCATTGATTGATTTGTTGTGTAATTTATACACACAATTCATGGCAATTTGTGTGATTAAATTTAAATCTATCTCAGATATTTATACAAAGAGAGTTGGTCTAGTTTTGGGGATGTACATATTAAATTGATCTTATATTCTAAAAGAGTAGAATTAGGGTTTATCAATTTTATCTTTGCGAGAGACATGATCGCTAAACATGGTATATATATATTTTATTTCTTTCCAAAAATCATAATTTAGCTCAAATAAAGTCAAATTATGTACAATGAGAATGTAAGCTCACACCAAGTCAAATCATATACAATGAGAACATGTGACACATATAATTGTTTCGTCACTTAGAATTGGTCTTAGTTTTGGGGATATACACGTTAAATTGGTCTGATATTCTAGGGTTTAGGGTAGAATGTAGGGTTTATCATTTTCCTCTTTGTGATGGTAAATTCTTTTCTTCCATTATGTAGCTCAAATAAAGTCAAATTACGTACAATGAGAGTGTAGCTCAAACCAAGTCAAATAATATACAATGACACATATAAATGTATGATCACCAACTCAATTCTATTTTTTTAAAATTCAATAAGTATATATCGTTTATAAGATTCAAACTTAGAATCCCTTTCACTCAAATAAAAACGGGTGGTATTAGACTGAATAATCATCAAACTCATTAATTTGAGCATTATCATAATTAAGAAAAAGGGCTCTTTGATTATATCAAACTGGCGGTCATGATGTTGCTGAGAAAATGCAAATTGAGAAGCAGTGTAGCATATACCAGCAATTGGCGACCCCAGGAAAATAGAAAGAAAGAGCAAAGTCACCAAAAAAGCACGTGACCGGCACGTGGGGTCTGATGGGACGGCGCTATAAATATATTTGCAGCCAGGTCGCTGGCTACCCGCTACAAGACAAGAAGCAAATCCAACATTGCTGAATTGCCGCGGACCGAAACATTCAACTTCCCCCGATATTTCGGTTCCCGTTTCGGTACGTTTTCGGTCCGACATTAAATAATAAAGGAACTTTCTAAAATTCTAAATCATTTAAAAAAGTCTCTGTTACACGCGGTTTCTTCTTCGTCTGTTCAAATTACCTTGCAGTGCAGACACTCCCACAACCTCTGTTTCTCTGTATATAAATGTGTAAATATATAAATATTCAAGTTTGGAAATTTTGATTTTGGTTCTCGTAGGAAATGAATCGACGGTGGAGATTTGATGGGTTAGAGGAGCACCGGATGGGTGTGGTGGTGGTGATTGTGTTTCTTCTACTGTTTCATCATCTTCTCAGCCCATGTTGGTCTCTCAACGTTGAAGGTCCGTACATTTACTTCTTCTGCACGTCCGTACAGTTCTCAATCAGCTGCTTGATGGTTTTTGTTTAATGGGTTTTGTTTTTGGGTGCAGGTTTGGCCTTGCTGAGGTTCAGGGACAGAGTGGTCAGAGACCCTTACGGGGCTTTGTCAAATTGGAACAAGGATGGTGGAGAAGACGACCCTTGTTCTTGGTTTGGGGTCGAGTGCTCGGATGGAAAAGTGGTCATTTTGTGAGTGTCATTTGCTGCTAAGTCTCATGTTTTCTTAGATCATTTATGTGTGCTTTTGCTTCTGCATCTTGTTTTGGTTGAATTGAACCAGACAACTCTTAAATCATTTAAGTTTCTGTGCCAAACTAGAAAAATGGTTTTTCTAAATTTGTTAGTGTTTATTGCTGATTAGCTGATTAATAAATGTGGGTTCATTCTACACTGTGAAGAAGTACTTCTGCATTGACTTACCAAGTTGATTTGAAGTGGGGGTTTCATGTGAAGATCATCTAATAAGATTTTTTTCAACATAGTTTTAGCTTGAAGCTTGAAAATTGTTTGGAAAGCATGAATTTTTACTAATTTTTCTATGTCAACTTTGAATTTCTATATATTTGAATATCATATATATGGTATTATTAGCCGTAAAGTTAATGTGGATGTGCTATGGATTTCATCCTATCGATGTAGAGACTCTTCCATCTCTTATATTAAATCATGGTTTCGGTAGCCTAAAGTCAGATTTCAATTCATCAACTTGCAGGAATTTGAAAGATCTTTGTCTTGGAGGAACATTGGCCCCTGAACTAGGGAAGCTGGCTTACATAAAATCTATGTAAGAACAAAACTGGTGGCTAGTCCAACAAAAGCACTCCAATGGTTTATTTTAATCTCTCTTTAAAAAAAAAAAAAAACCTTTTGCTTCAAGGCATTACTCTGAATCTGAATCCGGTGCTTCTTTAATGCAGTATTTTGCGCAATAATTCTTTTTCTGGAAACATTCCAAAAGAGATTGCAGAGTTAATGGGGCTGGAGGTTTTGGACTTGGGATATAATAACTTTAGTGGACCATTTCCATCTGACTTCAGCAACAATCCGTCTCTAACTACCCTGTATGTTGATCATTTCAAACTGGTTGCACTCGGAGGTCTTATTCTTTAATGGCTTTTACAGTTTTACTAAACTCATATTGTGATTCTTTTTGCAGTTTACTTGACAATAACAGATTTCTCGGTTGCATATCTCCTCAACTCCATGAGCTGAAGATGCTTTCTGAATGCCAGGAAGATCAGGATCAGCTAACAGATGCTACTTGCCTGACACTGTCTATGAGCAGATCTACCAGCTGGTAAGAAATGGAAACTGATCTATTATTATATGCTTAGACCCAATTTAGTAATAATTAGTTCATTTCTAATTCTCACCTTATTTCCAATAATGCCCATGATTCTGTTCAGTAAGCTCAGACAAGTTCTTTATGTTCTGGCATTGTACAACTTTTCTATGGAAAGCAACATTAGGAACAATAAATTTTCTCATACCTTGTAAGCTTGTACCATATTATTTCCTTCATTCAGTTCATGGTGACCTTTTTTTGTTTGTTAGGAACACTGCCCAACCTGAAGATACAGCTTACCGCAGGCTGCAGCAGGTGGCAGATGAGAAAGCGCCATCCAGAGTCAGAAGGGCTAAAGGAAATGAACGCGGTTTGTTATCAACATCAGCTTCACCATCTTCCTCACCACCACTTCATCAGCCTTCTTCACCATCTCCATTACCATCAGTCTCAATGCCACCCTCACTATTTTCATCACCATCGTCAAATTCCCCTTTACCATCACCGTCGTCAAATTCCCCTTCAGCATCTCCGTCAAGCAGCTTTCTGACCCCTTCACCCTCGCCTTTGGTAGCACCAAATCCAGCCTCTCCAGTCCCAATAAATCCACCAACTACTATTTCTCCAGCACCACAGTCCAATCAAGAACCAATGCCTTCCCCTGCTTCAAGTCCAAGTCAAGGGGTTAAGACTAGTTCTTCCAAGTCAAGGCATCGTGTACTTATGATTTGTGCAGGCATTGTTGGGGGTTCTTTGTTCATTTTAATGTCAGTTATTGGCATTATTCTTGTCCGAAGCAGTAAAGTTGTTACCGTGAAACCCTGGGTCACAGGGTTAAGTGGGCAGTTGCAGAAAGCATTTGTATCAGGTCAGATTCGTGAGAATTCTCAGGCCCCTGCACAAATAAATATAAACTATCATGCATGTTTATATTCAGAAAATTTATGGCATGTTTAGGCAATAAATATGAAATGTGGTTAGACCCTTGGTCCACTTGTTCACTACTCACCACTTAGAGCATTCCAAGACTATAGGTTGACCCTGATATTGATGTAGGCTTGGGACAAATTGAGTCGTAGGTTTCCTCTTCTTCTCATATCTAACTAGCTTAATGGTTATTTTCTTTGTCCTCTAGAGTCTAGCTTATTGGTTTCCCTCCTGGATAAAATCATGGGCAAAGTTTTCAATCCCATTCTGCATGGATTGCATATATACAAGAAAATAAGAAAGGAAAATAAGTAGGAACTTCGATTCTTATTCCATACATGTTTCAAGTACTCAGCTTGATGAACCGTGTTTCAGGTGTACCAAAGCTCAACCGATCAGAACTTGAGGCAGCTTGTGAAGATTTCAGTAACATAATTGGATCCTTTTCAGATGGCAACGTGTATAAGGGAACTCTTTCAAGTGGGGTTGAAATAGCGGTGACATGTATCACTATGACATCTGCTGTAGACTGGTCTAAAAACTTGGAGGCTCAGTTCAGAAAGAAGGTACATAGGAAATAATTCCCATCTGATTTGATGCGTCCAAAAGTCCCTACTAGTTACCTCTATTGATGTATATTATATTTATAATAATATGCATTTTTGTTTTTGCAGATAGAAACATTGTCCAAAGTGAACCACAAGAACTTTGTAAACCTTATTGGGTATTGTGAAGAAGAGAAACCATTCACAAGAATGATGGTGTTTGAATATGCTCCAAATGGAACACTCTTTGAGCATCTACATAGTGAGTACTTTCTTCTTTATGTTGTGAAGAAAGTTAATTTATGAATTGATCAATCTAACTTCATATAGCATTTCTAGAATCAAGTTGCCTTACCAGAGACCAGCTTATATGAGCTCAAAAGGAATGGCTAAGTGTGTGCGTGCTCGCACTGAGATCCAGGGTTCTTTCCCAAGCTCAAAATGAGTTGGATACTTCACTTTAAGCATATGCAATGTTGAAGGATCATATCTTACTTCTGTCACATGCAGTCATACATTTCAAATAAATTCAAAGTACAGATAGTTCTCACATTATTTCCCAGGAGAAAAAAAAATTGCTAATGGAACATATGATTTAAGATAATGGAGCATCAAATTTGCAGTAACTGATGCATTTTCAACAGTTTTGATAATGTCAAAATTCTGTGTCTCGCAGTAAAAGAAGCGGAGCACTTGGACTGGGGAATGAGACTACGGATAGCCATGGGAATGGCATACTGTTTAGAGTATATGCACCAACTGACTCCACCAATAGCTCAGAAGAACTTGCTATCATCCTCTGTATACCTGACTGAAGACTATGCAGCCAAAATATCAGATTTTACCTTCTTGAATGAAGTGACTGCAGCAAAGATGGGATCTGCTGACAAGAAGCTCCGTGAAAATACGTCTGCAGATCCAGAAAGCAATGTCTACAGCTTCGGGGTTATATTGTTCGAAATGATTACTGGTAGGATCCCATACTCTGTGGAAAATGGTTCTCTTGTAGACTGGACAGCACACTATCTGAAAGGGGATAAATCTTTACGAGAAATAGTTGATCCTACCTTAAAATCTTTCCAAGAAGAAGAGCTAGGAGAATTGTTTCAAGTGATAAAAGATTGTGTCCATCCTGACCCAAAACAAAGACCGAAACTGACAGAGATCACAGGCAGGTTAAAAGAAATCACAGCCATGGGCCCTGATGGAGCCATACCAAAATTGTCACCTCTTTGGTGGGCAGAACTTGAAATTATGTCAACAGAAGGAAGTTGATCATAAAAGTCTATTTAATTGGCTTGTCCATTCATAATAATTTGTGTGCGTTATTCTTTTATCTGGTTCTGTTATTGATTTATAGCAGCAGGATGCAAGTAGGATAGATATGATTGTGTTGTCTGTCTCTAATCTAAGTAAGAGGAATGATGTTGTAAATAACTTAGAAAGTGAAATTTTAAGCGTTTATACATGGTGAGATCAATAAAATTTTTACTTTCTGAGCATTGAGCAGTAAAGGTTTCCGTTTGGTGGTCTCTTGGTTTAGTGTTTTATAGTTTCTTCAAGTTGAACCTTACAACCCCTGCAACACCTAACACCCCAACTTTTTCCTCCGTTTTCTAGAATTCAAGAACCTAAAAGTTACCTTAAACCTTTCAAGGTCAACAATAAGTTGGCAGATTTTCTGCATGGTTTTGCCCGTGAAATTAAACTGAAACAAATCGAAAGAAAAGATGGAAGGTGCTGAAAGAACAAAACAAAGAAAACCTCCTTTATTTGGTAGGAGAAGCACTCCCTCCATTGTAAAAGAAAATCTGAAATATACAATAATTGAGATATTTGGATGTCCTCAATGACTCTGTTAATGTACACTGGGACTGTAGAGATCCCTTTCCTCACCAATTGACATCAAACAATTCTCAAGGTACCATGATTGGAAAAAAATAAAGTTACAACAGAAAATTCTAATCTTCAACCTATGCTCCTATCTAGTTATAAGAACATTTGCTTTCATTCTTTCTTGCGTAACCACCTTTGACTACAAGACTGCTTGCCGCTTGCAGTTCAACAATCATAATCATGTGTGCCATATGTACATAGCATTTCGTTGGTCATCTTTTCGTCTTGACCGTTGCCAGACGGGTTTCAGTCATAGAGATTGTGATTTTTGGGAAACTTTTTTGAACAATGAAACCAGGGTAATTTTCTCTCTTCAACGCTAACCATGAAGTCTCCGACACACTGGAGTCATGAGCAGCATATATATAATACAAGTTAAATATCATCTCAGTCCCGTGCCCGATTATACAAATCAAGAGTGTCTGTGTGGTTGGGGTCCATGCAGAGAGCTGCTTGACAATCTTGGAGAGCAGAGCTTACATCTCCAATTGACTCATGAAATGCAGCTCGAAGATGAAGTATTTGCAAGTCAGGCTTGAAAGCAATGGCCCTTGTAAGCTCTTCTACAGCTTCAGACTCCTTTTGTTCATCCATCAGAACTGGTTTCATGCGATTCCATACATTAGTACATTGTTTCAGTTTCACAAAAGTAAAAGAACTCTTCCTACTACCTTTACTAAGGGGCAATTGCAATTCTCTTCTTCAGCATTTTATATCCATTTGGTTTTCTATAAAAAGCTTTCCCTTTTTCTCCATCACTCCAACAGATTCTAAGTCATGTGAAACCAAGTGCAGTTGAATTCTAACCTAAAGGAGAATGAAAAATGCTTCTTGTTCTCGGTACTTAGAGAGCTAGATGAGTGAATGGATGTGTGTTCATACTAACAATATTGGAGTTTCAACCATTTCTTTTAGAACAGACGTGCAGAAAATTGGGGAAAAAAGAAAATTAAAGTAAGGGATCAGAAAGATTACCTGCTGCCCGGTATCTGTATGGGTATGTCCTCAACGGATCCAATTGTGTTGCCATATTGAGATCCGTCTTTGCCATCTCGGGATCACAGTACTCTGACCGTTTTTCGTAAGCTGATGCATTGTTTTGTGCTTTCTCTATTAGCTTGGTCATCTCATCATATGCGGCTTTTCGTTGATTTTTAAGATGATAAACACGTGCCAACCCTTGATGAGCTCTTGTATGCTTGATGTCAAGAGCACTCATGTAGCAGTCCACAGCCTTATCCAGCTTACCACAATCCACATATATACTCCCCAAGTTATTTAGTGCCTGCAAAATATCAGAATACCCTATCAAACAAGAACATGAAGGTACAATGATGAAGAATGCAAGAATAACTCATGCTCCTCACCTGTCCTTTACGAAGACCATCTGAAGGACATTTAAGAGCTTCCTCCAGCAGTTGAATAACATAAGATGATGATTCAGAGTCCAGGCTAGTATCTGCCAATGCATATGCTTTAAGGAAAAAAGCTTCAAATGACCTCTGAATGTGAATTGACTTTTCCGCCTTTGAGAGAGCTTCTTCACGATTTCCAGTGTCATATAAAATCCATCCTTCATAGACCAGCCTCTCATGCTCAGATCCAGAATTATTTCTTGCCAACCGCAAACTGCGCATTGCAGCCTTCTGACAATTTAACCTAAAATAGTCGTATTTATTAGGAAGCTTTCGTGTGAGAAAAGATGCCAGAAGCCACAGTTCTACATGGCCAGCACATTTCAATTATTATTGACAAAGCAGCATATAACATTTCATTAAACCAACTGCTGTTTGATATGAAGTGATTCAAATGTGCGGTAGGTGGTCTGATATCATATCTTAAGGAAAACTGTAAACATTTCAATCACATTAGGCTTCAAAAGAATCCAGATATCATGACCATCTGATGAAATGTTGTAAGTGCAAGATAATGGAAAGTTTACTACACAAAGATTGTAGCTGGATAACACAGAAAAGTATAGCTATGATCAGAAAACATACCGTAAAAGAAGCAAAGATTGCCGAAACTGAATGAGACTCTTTCCAGGGTTATGTCCCAACATCTGATGTATGATTGCCAGAGATCCAATGTCATCAACAGACGACCACTGATCATATAGGTGCATCCAGCAATCAGCTTGACTCAATTGCTTAACCCGATGGCTGAGAAGCTCAACCAAGTAATCCCCACTAACCTTTCCATGAAACATCATGTAATTGGGTTCTAAAGTTAGTAACACACGGATATCTCGGAGAGCACTTTCATAATCTTCAAGTGCGATGAAGAACCAAGCCCGTAATTCAATGCAGTCAGGTGAGACCTTAAACCTAACAGTTCTATCAATCTCCAAAATAGCTGCTCTAATTTGCTTCTCCTCCGCCTTTGCGACAGCTCTATATTTATATGGAAATAAAAGAGTGGGATCTAATTCAGTTGCAGTGCTCAAATCCAAAATCTTCTCCTTCCCAATGTTATAGAGGGCACGTTCCTGGTACATCCACCCAGCGGGTTTATACTCGGAAATAATAGAGCTCATCAATGTATATGCTGAATACTGCTGCCCCTGTTTGTATTTGGTCCTTGCAACACCAGCCACTGAATAAACATGTCCTGCCTTAGCTGCAGCCAGAAAACGAAACTGGGCATCCTTAAACTCTCTTCTTTCGAGCAAAACACAACCCAATTGATGCAACACAAGTGTTTTCTGCCACCTCTCGGTTGTACATTCTTCCAACCTCTCCAATAGCATCACAGTTGTCTTAGATACCATACTTTCCTCCATAGACACATGGCTTAGAAAATAATACAATAAGAATCCATGCCCTGCCATGGCCAATCTCTCCCTGACCTTGGAGCTACAAAGAAATTTCATCACCTTCGGATTATACAGAGAACTGGGGAGCCCTCTCAGCAATACCTGCAAGCAGGCAGCTACAAGAAGATATGCCATCTCCTCCAAACCATACTCAATAAGAACCAATGCATCATCAACGTTATCAA
This sequence comes from Prunus fruticosa, assembly GCA_018703695.1. Lineage (NCBI taxonomy): Eukaryota > Viridiplantae > Streptophyta > Magnoliopsida > Rosales > Rosaceae > Prunus > Prunus fruticosa. Next base: position 5,800,668 of record CM031922.1, read on the forward strand.
CCAGTGAGGCTAAATAAGCATCACAAGCAGACTTCATCTCCTCACAACAGAACCTATTTGCAAAAGAAAGTAACTCCACAACAATCTCAGGACTAAACAAGTCCAATCCCCTAGTCCTACTATACATTTCCACAGCTCTCATTCCCTTCACAGATATCCCATTTTCCGAAAAATCAATCTTACCCTTTTTCGATTCTTTGAAACATCCATACAACATAGCCTCAAAAGGACTAGAAAGCGATGCAATTTTACACCTTGCACAATTGATTTCTACATTGCCAATACAAAATGAAACATCACTTTCCTCCTCCTCCTCCAAACTCACACACTCATTGCCCTCAAATATAAGCATATTGACTGCTTTACTGGGGTCATGATCACATTGGCAATGACCAGAAACCAAATTTGGATCAAACCCATTTACCAAAGCAACCTTAGGACACTCAAGAACTTGCCCACTACAAGCCATAGCTGACATACCCACAAGCTCATCCTCTCTCCTCTCAAACCTCAACCAAGCCGAAAGCACAACCTTGGAGTTTACATCAACAGCATTTTGACGAGCAGCACGAAGACACCGGCGAAGCAGCTTGGGGTCACCAAGACTGCGCAAGAGAGAATACTGCTCAATAAATAACAAAGATTTATCAGATTGAGAAGACGAGCAATTCTCTAAGCGGTGATAGAGGTCAGCTAAGATTTCAACAAATTCAGTGGGCTTGAGGTGAGGCTCTATGGAGGGTTCAAGCAGGTCAGTTGCAGGAAGTCCATAAGGCAGCAGAAGAGCTTCAGTCACAGAGAGTGAGTTGAAACTTTTGGGCTTTGAATTTGACCCAAAAGATTTAATCAGGTGACTGTTAAGCTTAGCTCTCGAAATACCAACATGGGTTTTACCATTGGAGGTGTCTGTAGGATTGAGAGCGTGGACTTGGGTACTTGTGAATCGGTCTAACAGCTTTAGACCACGCATATCTAAATGACAATAAATCTTCTGCATAAATGAACAAACTGAGAATAAGATTATAAAGTTTCAAGCTTTACCACCACCAAGAGAGAGAGAATAATGTTGAGCCTTTACCTCTGGCGTGCAAAAAACACCCAGAGAAACACAGCGAGAAAGAGAGAGAGAGGGCTGTAAAGCAGGCTACAGGCCAAGGTGGTGTTAGTTTCTCGAGAATAAAAATGGAAGAAAATGGTCTCTGCTTTTGGGTTTTCTCTTTTCTTTCATGGGAGGATATATTCTTTATGCAAAGCAGCAAAGCCTTCTCTCGTCTCTGTCTTTGTCACTCTGCTCCGAAGGGTTTTGGTTAACCGGAAAGTTTAGTTGTTTAGGTGGCTAGCTCCAAAGCAAGGAGTCTATCGGAGTCAGTTCATCACCCACCATTGTTAACCACTCCAATCTTGCCACGTTATCTACCAAATGGGAAAATTAGCCTGCCGAGGTGAGTTGGTCAACTGGTTAATTTTCAATTTAAGCTTATCTTGTGCTTGACTGCTAATTAATTAACGACAAAATGAAGATTAAGGAGAAATTGCATGTTAAGCAAAGGTCCTTGGCATTGAGTAAGCTTGTAAAGAAATGTAGTTACAAAAGTTCACGCGTCACATCCGCACCAAATAGATTCTTATAGTAGGCAAACTTCTTTCTTTAGCAACATTAGAAGTGAATTAGTTACACTTACTAAATTCTGATTTCTATCATGTGAAATCATTTCCTTAAACACGATTAATGCATCGAACCTTAATGAACATGAATCTGGCATAATTGTTATTAAAGTCCGATACAGTACGAATTTGATCCTATCACAAACAATGCAATTTGATGGTTTCTTTTAGTTAAGAACTACTTGCAGAAGCAGACTGCAAAAGCATTTTGTGCATAGTTTCTGTTTTGAAAGCTTCACTTTCAAGTTGCAGGGATGAGAAAACCCTCAAATAAAATGAATAGTTTGGTGCCATGGTGAAATGTCAAAATCAAACATGGTCCTACAAGTTGGTTCTGAAGGACCATAAGGCACCACCCTATAAAAATCCCAACTCTTAGGTTGTTTATATTATGCATGAATTATCACAATAAGGAGCTAATACTTATCAATATTAATAAATAAAGCAGGGGAGAATAGACCAAATTAATAAATTATTAATGGGTTAGGAAGACATTTTTTTTTTTTTTTTGTCGAAAGGTTAGGAAGACATTAGATCTAAATACACCTTCTTTTTTCTTTTTTCTTTTTGTTTTGCTTTTAATAAATCAGATAATTTAAACTATGTGGTCTTTCTCCTGCCACTAGCTGACTCATACCTTTAAATATTGAATGGCAAAAAAATATTGGAAGTTAGTTGAGCATCTGTGTCTACGACAACACAGCAACTTGCAAGCCTATCTAAAATTAAAATAAAAAAACAAGAATTATGCTAGCACAAAAAATAATAACAAGGCAGAGGGGAAAACAAATAATATAGCCAGGCCAACCAGATCACAAACAGTGTATAGAAAAGAGCCAAGAAATATGATCACGTGCTTACAAGGTTAAGTGTCTAAAAGACCCATGTGAGTGTTCTGAAAGTGCCATTGTTTCTCACCATTTCTTGACAGCAGGCCAGTTTGCACTAACTTGTGTAAGTGATAGTATTGTCTGCTAAATCAATATGTACTTGTGAAACATATAAATTTCTACGTCTAAGAATTTCATAAGGTCAATCTCCCTCCCCCACGTGGGTGCTTTTTGACCGTCGATGGCATGCAACGGTCAGCGTGTGAGCGACTAACCGTAGCATAGCTCAGTGTGTGAGCGACCGACCGTATCACAGCTCATGTTAGTCAAATGTTTAGGACAGTCATCACAAGTTCAACAATATTTTGGGTCATGTTATCACGAGTTCAATAGAATAAGGTCAAACAAGATGGCGCCGGATACAAATAAATGAATTCAGATTAGATTGGAAAATAGATGTGGCTGAAAGAAGAAGGGCATAAATGCATCAGACATGTTTTAGATAATTAGCAAACAGCATGAATGGATTTCCAGCTATACGGCTCCCATATCAGCAGGCAATACAAACTACATACAATTATCAACTTCAAAACTCATCACATAATTCACACGTGAAGAAGATAGATGGTACCCACTCGATTATGGTTCCTTACAAATTTTATACATATATAAATAAGCATTAAAATGACTGGCTATAAAGACAATAATTAGAGGAAATAAAATAAAACAATACCAGCTCCAGTATGCACCCCAGGATATGTGCTGCTATGAAAGAAACAAAAGGCCAGCCGAGTGAAGAAGCAAACCAACCATTCCTGATCGGTTCGTGATGCGACCATCGAAAGCATAATAAAGTTCAAGGAGGAGTTGGAACCAAAAGGATGAGATGAAATCAGTGGAACTAGGACGAATATTGGTAGTTATTGGGAATGTTTAAATGGTCTTGGTCATAAATTTGGCCCCGGGAGAGCAAAGTTGTATTTAGTCATGCACACAAGCATACAACAGATGTAAGAACCATGCAACAAAAGAAACATATATCACACAACTGTTAAACACATAATCGATAAATCAATTTCATGATAAAACTGCAAGTCAAGGACACAGATGCATGAGAAGTTTGAACTTATAAATCCAGAACAAATCGAGAAACCGCAGAAACATACCTGTTGCATTTATATGAAGTCTACTTAATTACATAGTGTTGAAACTTCATTATTATGTTTCACAGCAGCCACCATATACACAAGTGAAAGATCCCCGAGAACAAAACATTCAAGAACAATTTTTGCACAACACAGTTAACCTGCCTCTAGGGTTTGGTCGTGCCAAATCTTGTAGCCATCCATAACTATACAAAATTAACATGTAAAAAGCAAGCAGGATTTAGGTTCCTGTGCTATAAAATGTTGACCAACAAAACTATACTTCTAAATTCTCAGTACTTCCCCCCAAAGTGCTTTAAAGCATTTTTATGATCCAAAGCTTATATTTCCTTATAAACAGATACACAAGACAAGGTCCAATCAAACTGGCATCTGAGAGGCGCTTGCAAAGTTTGAGGTAAGAATCTACACCACCAGATTCTTGGATGCTTTTCCTTAGCCCTTGCAGCACAGCTGCCCTGTCCAAAAACTCCGGGCACAAACCCAAATCAAGCATTTTTATTACTGTTTCTGCAGCATCATCAAAATGTCCCCCTTTAATGTACCCTCTTAACAACCATGATAGGCTTTTCTTTTTACGCAGAGAGCTGGTAACCTCTGTTCTCGTAAGCAACCGTCCTATAGCACTGGCCTCCTTTTGGGAAGCACAGATGGCTAAAACAATGTCATAAAGGTCCGCATCAGCCTCTTTACCAACAAGTTTCATTTCCCACAACTGCCTCTCGGCCTCAAGTCCACGCCCAGAGCAGATATACATTGCCAGGAGCCTCTCATGAACCACCCCATGGAGTGAAGAACTTCCCTCCTGAATCACCCAATTGGACAACTGTACTCCATCAGATAGAAGATCTGACTGATACTTCTCGATAAGCCCAACATTTTCTGTATCAAATTCAGCTATCAGCCCAGCCCTTGTAAAACCTTTCAACTTGCGCAAAGCTTTAGCAAGTTCATTTAGTTCCTTAACCACAGCTGTCATTGCAATGAGGTAGCTGTAGACCTCTGGCTTCAACCCAGATTCTCTTAGATGAATCACCAACTTCACTGAATCCCTATAGTTGCCCTCAACCTGCAGAAACACATTCAATAGTTTCATTCACATAAACTTAGGAAACTCTAAAGATTTCAGAACAAACCTTACAAGCCCAAACTAGTGCTAACAGTTTTCCTTTCTACCTAGATATGTTCGGATAACTAACCAATAGTATAGCAGTAATCATTGACAACTTGTATCCATTGGGTATAATCCGATGACAATAACGGGATGAAGAATCAAACTATTATCCTTTTGATCTATATAATCTATTAACAACATTAGCACTGTGAGTGAAAAGAGCCGCCAAATTCTTCAAAACTGGACACACTGTCCTAAAAATTCAGTGCGGACAAGGTAAATTCAACTCAAAGCCAAAGTGATCCCAACCCGAAAATTCTATCACTAAAAATGAAGCGTGGACAACGCAAATTAAGCAGCATTTAAATTAGTAAGGGAAGATTAATACATTTGACAATTCAACAGCATAATATTGAGAACAGTACTAAACAAGCACTTACCATCATCTTCCAAGCAAGATAGCCAGTTGGCCCTCCTTTATGCCCATCTGTATCGTCTTCCTCCGAATACACAATTCCACGTCTCAACACCTCTTTTACAAACAGAACCGCCTTTTCCTTCTCACCCATCTCCCAATACAAAGAAATCACCTTCTCCATCATGCTAAAACTCGGCTTCAAACCCACACAATCCATGTCCACAAGAAGGTCAACCACATCCCCAATGTCGTGCTCCCCCTGAATCAATTTCTTGACCCAACTACACATTATGGAAACCATAAGATCCATCGTCTCCTTATCGACCCGGTTCTCCTTTCGGAGCCACTCAAACACCTCAAGCGCACACCATGAGTCCCTACCCTCCTGAGAAAAGTAGACTAACACAAGCTGTAACTCTCTGGCCGATAACCGGTCGTTCATATCCTCAAGAACATCGGAGGGTTCCCTTGTCATTCGCTCCAATTCTTCAATCGCCTCAAAGAAACCTTCACCCATTTCATCCTCGTCGTCGCTAGTCAGGAACTGGTCCAATTCAACAGATTTGAACAGCCTAAAGTCTCGAACTTTACTCGACTTCGCAACGATGAAGTTGGGTTTTTGGTGCTTGCAGATTCTAGGAAAAACCCTAGCACAGGATTGTGCTGAGAAACCGCGGAGACCGATAAAACGCTGCCGTTTAACTGAAAATAACGAGTGGGTCAACGAAGCAAGCCCCTGAGCAGATGCCATTTTTCTTCAATTGAGAAAACCCAAACAATATACCCTGCGTTTGGCTGCCGAGAAAATCAAGGAAAGTTAAAAAGAAAAAAAAAATTTGAATCTTAAGCTTCGTGCTGTAAAGTACACCTCACGTCAACCGAGTCAAAAGAGTGGTATAACAGCTATCAAATATTCATCCGTGAAGTAAAGCCTACCCTTGCCTCGCTCTGGAATTTAATTTTCAAGAAAACCCAGAACAAATATTCAAAGTTCTTAACTTTCTTTCTCTCATTCCTAAAATTTCTCGGCCACCAAACTGGGTATTAGGATTTTCAGCTCGACAAGCTGAAACAGAAGGGAGAATTGACGAGGAACGCAAAGGGAATGAGAGAGAACCCGAAGACATGTGACGGATGTGTGATCGTCAAAAACCTATAAAAGTTAAAATTGAGAATTTAGGAGGGTTTGGATTGATTGTGAATTGTGAGGTGCTCCTGCAATGGCCGAGAGAGCCTTTGCCACCACTGTCCTGTGTGACATTGACACCCAAACCTTTCTCTGATTTTTTTCACCGTTGAGCCTGGTGACGTGGCCCAAGTTAGGCTACTCGGCGGAATCTGGCGCGGAACGGCCACGTGTGAATACGAGAAATGCTCCTCTGCTGCGCGTCATACCTGATTGAGTTGTGGACACGTGGACGACTGTGGATGTCTATTTTGGTGAGTTGTTTCCATTGACCACTCTCACATGGGTTTTACTGATCACAAGAATTTCTCCAAATCCAAAGTTAACATCAAACATTGAATTGCACGTACATTCCAAGGTGTAATTTTGATGTTAAATTTGAAGAATTTTTGTATGACATCAATAGTTTTCAAACAAAACATTATTGAAAGAATCTTGTCAAAACAATTGAAAATATGAGGACATAGGTAAATGAGGTCTTGCAGATTATTGATTTCAAATTCAAATTTTCATGTATGTGTAAGAAATTTTCAACTCTCTTGTAATTTATATTATCACTTATTTAAATAAAAAAACCTCATGTATAATTACAAAGCTCATAGTTTTTGTAGAAATGGAAAAATCAAGGGTATGAGGTATCAATGAAAATAATTTTATTTTTGGTAGCGATTTGAAACCCACTTTATTAATCATTGTACTGGCTCAAATATCTGGCAAGCCCAAGCAACTTCCAAAATAAAAATCCAAACCCACCACGGATAAAATGCATTAAACACAAAATAAAAGGCCAAGATCCATTTTTAATTATTATTGTTAGAAGAGTCCAAGCTCCATTCAAAATAACCAAAGAAATGAAAGTCCAACAACATGTATTTGAACAAAACAAAAAGCCACACCAAACTACAAAGGAAACAATGCAACAAACAAAGAAAGAAACAAACCAAAGACAAAGCAACATAAATCCATGTAATTAATAAAATTTCATATGAAGGTATGCTCCTTCTGGTTCGGCTCGGTCTTAAAGGTCACCACACCTTCCATCTCCTTCACACCATCCTCTGACTTCATATCATCATCATCATCATCATCATTCCCCTTGGGCTCTGGCTTGGGTTGACTTGAGCTAGCATTTTCAGTTTGCCCCGGCCCGGGATCCGGACCCGCCATCGAGGCCTGCCCTAGCTGGTTTTGTTGCTTCTCCTTCTCTTTTGCCACATTGAGTTGCTTCTGCACTTTCACTTCTGTTGCTCTTTCTCCAGCTTGTTCTGTATACAAAATGAGAGATAAATTAAAAGGAAAAACATATAATCCTCTCCCAATTACTTCTATACAAAAGAGACTGTTTAAAAGGATATGCAGCATATATAATTAATATATAATATCATAGAATGAATTCCAAAACAGGAAAAGACCCAAAAGAAAAAGCACTGCCCGGGTGCTTTTTGGTGTTATTTCCTAATATTATCAAGTTCCATAAATCTGTATTGAAGCTCATATTTATTAATTTATTAATTTTTACTTTTTTTTTATACACAAACGATATTCTAATTTAATATAATCTAAACTAAGAGGAGGGGATTGGAACTCAGTTGTAGAGTGAGGGGAGCATCATTCTTTTGTTAAGTAATGGTTGATAGAAGAAGGAAAAGTAAACTCGCCAATCTAACCAGTGAAAAAAGTATTTTACATTAAATGCAACTTCGTAGAAGCAACTAGAAAGCAGAAAGAAAAATAGTTGCAACTAGTTTAACTCGATAAGAAGAAATGATAAAATAAGAAAGACTAAGGGCTCGTTTAATAACAATTTTAATTTAAGGTTTTAGTTTTCACTTTTTGTGTTAGAGTATAGAGGAAAAAGATGGAGAATTGAAGTGAGAATGAGAGTAGAGATGGAATTGAGAGGGAAGATGAGAGGGGAGGATGTGAGGAAGAAGTAACAAAAGTGAAAACAAAACCTAAAAACTGAAATATACTTGAAATTGTTTTCACTTATGTTAACTCCTCCCTCACATCCTCTCATCTCATCCTCACTTCCGATTTTCCTCTATACTCTAGCACAAAAAATGAAAACTAAAAATTAAAATTGAAATGGTTATCAAACGGCCCTAAGCAATTATGCAACTTGGAAATCGTGTTCATGCAATGCTTATTATAATCATGGTTTCTTTCATTCTGTTAAAGATAACCTAACTTTAACTTTATAAAGTTTCAAGCATATATATATATATATATTGAAAGAAGAACAATTTTCATTTCTTCTCTTAGATTGCATTAGTTTTTTTTTTATAAAAAAAAAAAATTTATGCTACATCGTAAATTTTATAATTGCAAATACGTTTTCTTTCTTAATAAGCCTTCAAAAGGTATTGCTATTATTTAAACAAAGAAAGATGTAACTTAAAAACAAAAACAAAAACAAACAAAATTGAAGAAAATGGTTGAAAAATAAATCGTTCAATCTCTTATACGTACGTATATATATATATATATATATTATAATATACGAGTATAGATACTATGTTAATTAATTAACTTAATATATGTGTTCTACCGACACGGTGATTTGTATATGTACACTATTTATTTTAACAAATAAGATACTACCATATATATCATATAATATCCCAAAATTGGTAAAATTATGTTAGTGCCTAAAGTAGACCATCGCAAAATGTACGAACGACGAGAGATAAATTGTACAAGGTTCAAATCAAGGACTTAATTTGCTAGTATATCTAGCTAGCTACCTCATATAAGTTGATATAATTTTTCATATTTTTATTTTTACCTTTCCTTGAGTTTGAAGGTTCCATCTGTCGACCAGACTGATTAAGGCCTGAATTTGCCATCTGCTCCATTAACCTTGCCTGTTCCCAATTCATCAACCTGCTGCTTTCATTTGCGTTGGCCTGCAAGCGGGCCTTCTGTTGGCTCAACTGCAGTTCCCTCAGCCTGGCCACCTCTTTTTTGTTCGCTTCGATTTCAGCTGCCAAATTAAAACACATTTTTCATTATCCAACACACAAACTACCTCTATATATATATACAAAGAGTTTCGGTTGATGGATTCCTCAAATAACTTATTTGAGGGACACTTTTGTAGAGCCCACTCCGTATTGTATTTCACTAATCCAAACGTCTATTTTGTAGATATTCATTCAAAGATCATCTCTACAAAAAATCATTTAAATCCGATATCGTTTGACTATTCAATTAAATTATTGAATCCGATATCTTGAAGCACTGTGTTAAGTGATTTTGTTGGTCTCAATTAGATGCTTTAATGATTTTTAATTTGTCTGATTTTTTGCAAAGATGATATATGAATGAAGACTTGAAAAATAGACAGTTTGGATTGTTCAATTTTTTTTTTGTAAAGTATCATAAAGAGTGTCCCTCAAATAAAATTATTTGAAAATTTTCTTAATAGAAAGGGTCTATATATAAACCATCATCATGGTGAAGATATATAAGGGGGTACTGGCTAGGCTTTTACCATCTTTCATTAACTTGTCCCTGGCGTAAGCAGCTATCTGTTGGTTCAAGGCCTTTTGCTCCATTTGTAGATAATGCTTGTGGTGTGTGTTGAACTCAACTTGAGGAGCTAAAAAAGCTATTTGAGCCTATGTACACAAACATTAAATGAGATATCAAATAATTATATTTAAGATATTTTTTTCATACTCAAATTAAGTAGCAAATACAATGTATTTTGAAGTTGAGTTAATTCATATATATGTTGAGGGAAATATCTGAATCGTATGGTTTCTGTGAGAGCTCCCAATGGTTACCTCTAGAGCCTTCGCCTTCCTTTCCATCTCCGCGATATATTGTAGTTTCTTCAGTCTAGATTTCTGTGCCGAAGCCCGGTTTGAAATGATCCTAAAAAAACCATCAAATATCCACATGAAAATGTTAGATATATAATAACAAAAATAAAACGTTACCTAAAATTATTGTTATATATTTGGACCACATATTCTAACTACGTAACTTATTGACCGAATCCTCTAATAGGAAAAATACTTATATGAAATGGGGATAACACTATTTCCTATTTTCCAGCTAATCACGATATGCCACGCGTGATAACTTTTCCACATGACATTCTGTGATTGGCCTAGAGAAATAGCAAAATAGAATGATATCCCTATTTCATATACGTTTTTCTACTCTAATAGAAGTATAATTGAAACCCACATTAATAAAATATACATAAATGACTTGACTCTATTAAAGAGGTGGTCAACAAATTTAAAGTGGTACAAACAAAATTATTCTAATGTGGTGAACAACAAACTAATGTATATAGTTGATGGTTACCGTTTGAGCTTTTTTGGATCCATGGCCTCAGCGTCCGCGTTTTTGCCCAGTTTGACCTGAACACCTTCCACAGTTACAGTTTTGGCTTTGCCGTTAGCATGGTCATCATCACTATCAGAGCTTGGATTTTTTCCACCATTATTACCAGCTGCCGCAATAGAAGGAGTGGTATTAATATTGTTGAGCCTGTTGGCAATGCCAGCATTAATCCCGGGATTAAGGGCATTAATCCCTGGATTAAGCTCCGAAAACTGGCCATGGATGTTATTGGCACTACTGCTGCTTGCACCACCCATACCTTCAGCATGGCTCATCCAGTAGGGTTGTTGTCTCCACCCTTGAAATGAACCAGTTGGGGGTAAAGGAAGGTTGGGTGGAGGCATCATTGAGAATTGCCTCGGGTCGATGGGTCTATTAGCCCATGATCCAAATCCCTCGCTAAAGCTAAGCTTCTTGTTTGGATCCATAGTTTTGCAATCACTCTCTCCTTTTTCTCTTTCTTTGCAAAGAAAACAAGAAATGCTAGAAAACACAGACACACACTAGGAGTATAGAAAGAAATGTCCTTATAAAGGGGAGAGCAGGAATTTGTGATGGAGAACAAAGCACTCAGAAATCAATGTGTACACTTAACCTATGTTTATACAGACAAGATACAGAAAAATTACCAAATATTACCATCCCCCACACTTATTGATTGGCGCCTACAAAGCTGTCATTTGGTCTCAATTTGAAAAATCCAATAGATCAAATTACAAAACTAGTCTTTACAAATCATGTTGGATTGAGGTAGGGTTGGGTAGTTTGGTCAATTTGTGAGCATCATTAGACAAGTGCTGATGGTGCTTAACATATTTGAACTTGGTTTTCCCTTTTTATCTTTGTGCTCATCTCTTAAAGGGGTTTCCTCAAAATTTCTTCCATGTATATAACCTCATCTCGATCAGGTTTGTTATGCGCCAACCCTTTACGTGTTGTGAGAAGAACATTTTATGAAAATTTTTAATTTAAACATTTTTCCTAATTGTAATGAAGACAATTGATATGGAAAAAACTGATGAATTGATGCAAGGTATGGATTAGCCCTAATCATTACAGTGCAACAATATGATCATCAGCCACATTGTGCCATGTGGACTGCCTGACATCACACTGAATAAATTTTCAACAATAAGATCCTAATACTAGTGAAGTACATGCACTTAAGGTTACTAGCTTTCAATCTTGCTGGTTTGAGGATCAAGAAAAATTAAAGGATTTTCAATCGTTTTTATATATAGAAATGTCTTGATTGACAAAAGAAAACAAAAATCCAGGACCATAAAATAACGCATATATGTATGGATGCTCTCATGTAATTCATAGTAGTCCAGGGCGGAGCCACTCCTATAGGTCAGGAGTGGTCTTGACCCCCTAATTTTTTACCTCCCTCCTCTACTATATTATATATAATATATAATACTATATACACCTAATAATTGACAACTTGTAATTTAAGTTAATGGACTCTCTAAAATAAATTAGAAATGATTAAGTTCAAAATATTTAACTTTAACATGTAAGTTTTAAATCATATGTATTTGATATACTTTATTTTCTATTTCGGCCCCTTCAATTTTACAATTCTAGCTCCACCATTAGACTTTTCTAACTCTAGATTAATTCCTGCACAAAAACTTGGTTCGAAGGAAATCTTACAAGAAGCTAAGGAAACACAATTAAAAATAGGAAGCAAACAAAAAATTATGCCTTTAAATGCAAATGAGGCATGCATTAATCCACAACAAAGAAAGATCTTGTTACCCTTTTACCATAGAAAATCATCGATGAAAAATGAATATTCTCATATGACTCCAAGGCCGCATTCAAATCTAAGGTCGATTTTCATGTGGAATTTCGCATGGTTTGATTGGATACAAGTGGAAAGCAAAGAAGTTCTTGAGATCTTTTAAAGAAATACATTTTATAAAATACTATAAACATTGTACGCATAGAAACGATGCATGAGCAGTATGATATATGGAAGTTACAATGGAATCAAAGAGATGAAGTAAGTTGTGCGAGAGAAAGAATTAATAAGTGGGTAGAAATTAAAAGTGACATATAATTAGTTAAAATTTAGTTATTTTTATTTATCTTTAAGCATGTTCGAGGTTAGACGGTTATATTTGTCTCAGCGTACTGAGTTATCTCTTAATTATAGTATAAGTTATTAATTATCCACAAATGTTGACACAATGTGACAACATAACAAGGCAATCAAACAATTAGCCTAAGAGAATCAAAGCATGGAATTCACCAGATATAAGAAAACCTCTCCTTTATTGAATTCATAATGATAACATCATCCCCTAGCCACAGGCTAACGTTGGTTTAAATATTCCTATAGAAACCTTAAGAATAAAAAAGGAATTAAAAAGGAAAATTAACAAAAGTTCCAAAACATAGCAAAATATTAAAAGGCTCGTTTGGGTTGCTAAACAATCTCGAACACCCAAAAAAGCCCATACATCATGGCAAAACAATGAGTTTTACTTGTGGGGCCGTTCCCTTCAAAACGGTGAATCAGGGGCCCAAATCAGAGTTTGAGGCCCAAACTTGTAACTTGCCAATTTCGCCTCAGCTATCTATTCTATATCAAATGTTGAGTTCAGACTCACATATACCTAATTTAACGAGACATATATAAGATTACACTAGCGTTTCATTAAAATTGAACGGTTGATATATAAGGTAAAGATTTAAAAGCATGTAACTAAATGATATAGTTCTTAAACCATCACACACTACCAAAAAAAAAAGTGACAACAATTACCATTATTTGGTGACATTTGCCACTTTTTTTTGTAGTGACATTTTCATCCAACAACTTACTTAGAGGTAGATGACAAGTGTCTTTAATTATAATTTGGTAATATATATTGTATATGTATGCAAGGTTTAAAGAGTTATTTACACTAATACACTCATAGATTTTGGACTTTTTCACTAAATCCCCTAAGGTTTCAGAAATTACACGAACACTCTTTGAGGTTTCAAATTGTTTTCACAAAACCTATTTTCGTTGATTGTTCGTTCGAAACTTGATGATTTCATCTAATAAAACATGTGTAAATGACAAAATCAACCTCAATGAATGTATGTGCAATCTAATCTCAAAGGCTAACTTTGTCATTTGGAGAAATTTTTTATATAAAATCATCAATCTCTTGACGAAAAATCAATAGAAAGGGGTTTTTTGAAAACAATTTAAAACCTTAAGAGGTGTTTAAGTAATTTCCAAAACCTTGGGGGGTTTTGTGAAACAGCCGAAAACATAAAAGGGTGTTAGTGCAAATATTGGAGCACCAACCCTTATATCAACATGCACCATTTGTTTCATTAAAAAACTAGAGTACTTCTAGGGCTTTATTAGTTCCAATCATACATGGCAATTAATGTTGCATCAACTGTATTTATATATTCACGAATCATTATTATTTTCATAGATGATCTTATTTGAAGAATAACTTAAAAAGTTGAAGAGTTGATATCATTAAACATGTTGTTAGGGTGGGAGCAGGTGCTGGCCCTTGGAGGGGGGTTGGAGGAGCTTTTATTTGATACTTGGGAAATGTTTTGCCTTAAGGTTGAGCTAAGCAATACCCTTGGCATCCTACAATATACGTAAATTAATTCAAATTTTAATGAGTTAGAATTAGGATAAGTGAAAACTTCAAATATAACCGGATAAAATAAGAACTCATTTGATTTTAACCGAAATTCATATTAGGAAACATAAAATGCACCTTAAAAATATCTTTGGTACAATCCCCCTCCCAAATATATATGCCAGCTAGAAATTTCTGGATATCCTTTACATGGCATCATAGACACAATAGGTATATGTCCTGGAAAAAATCCTATAGCTACCAAATGGTACATGCCCTTGGGACACCCAGCAAAGAAGGAAGAAACAAGAAAGGAGGATTTTAGGCTTTGTCTGGATGCAGTGCATACATAAAAATGTTTTCTTGTTAGATAGTTTGTCATTTTAAATGAGAAATTTACCTAATCTTGCTTGAATCTACCTAACCAAAGGTTCACATTGACAGTCTTAGTATTACAATTTGTCAATCTGTCAAGCAAGCCAACATTTCTTTATGTATTTGTATATTTCCTATTATACTTAGATGGTACTATGTTTTGGGTCATTGTTTTAATCAGAAATTATTATTTTTTGGTTTTGGTACAATGGATGCTAGAAATCCAAAACAGAAAGAGACTAAATGATTAAATTTACTTTTACTAATTTAATTTGGGTGATCATTTTTTCACTCTTCTTTTGTCCGCTTACACTCCCTTTTTTTTCCGCTCCAAAAAAAACACTCCTTTTTGTTTTTTAATACTTTTGACTATAACATAAAAGAGAGTGTTAGTTGACAAAAGAGACGTGAGAACATACAATTTTCAACAAAGACAGTGTTATAAGTAGACAAAAGGGTAGTGGGAAAATAAGCTCCCTTTAATTTACTCAAAATACCGTAGTGTAAAACAATGTTTTATGTGTTCACATAAGAAATAAATCCACATACAAAGGACTAGCATATACTTCATTAATCAATTTCATTTATAATACAACAAATTATAGTTGACAATGAAACAACCTGAAATTTATACAAAAATAAAGTCATTTTGTTATGTCAACCACTTCAAAATTTTCTTCCTTTTTAAAGTCGTAGGTAATTGAAAAAAAATCTACTTGAAGAATTAATGGATCTTAACTAAGTAAATAATTCTAATTCAAGTAATGTAAACGAGTCGAAACATAAACCAAAACAAAAGCCCTCCATAATATTATTAATCATGTGTCTCTTTAACAAACACCAAACTGAGTTCATTAATTTAAGCAAGAAACATAAAGAAAATTAAAATCCCATGTACAAAAACATGGATATGTGTCCGGAAAATTCCAACAAAATACTACTAATAAAACCAAGCTAGCTGGAGGACTTCTATATGAAATTTCACATGAACCTGAAGGAGGGCCCAGCTGGGTCATGCAGATCAGCATCATCAGCATCATCATCATTATTGATCATGTTAAGCGGATTCATGGCCATCTGATCGTCCATGTCCATACCCAAATGATTCATTTCAAAAGGGTCGATGAATGTGCCCATATTAGGCATGTCCAAATCATTCATCTCCACAAACGACTGTCCAGGCCAGCCATATTGGTTCAGATCATCAGCAGGTTGGTTCGGCATCAGAATGTCAACCAGGCCAGCTGGCCCGGTGAATTGATCAGCAAGTCCAAGCCCAAAGCCAGGCTGGTCCAGACCCAAATTGGCCATTTGATAATCTGGAGGGTTGAAGGCCTCAGCTGCTCCTTGTTGTAGAAGAGCTTGATGGAGCTGCTTCAAATAGTCTCTCTCCTTCACCAGTGCCTCATGCTGAGCTGCATATACCCAAAGATTTAAGTTTAAGCCTTGGTTATGTTCATTCACGTATATATCAAGAAAATTTGAAATAATATGCCGATGTTTTTGTTTCGCAAATGATCAATTGAGATGATACAAATAACAAAAACAGTGTTTAGATTTGGATAGAGAGAGAAGAGAAACCTTGTTTGAACTTAAGTTCGTCAGTATATGCAGCAAGCTTTTGTCTCATTGCATGGTTTTCCGCTCTCAGCAACTTATTACGATGACCCGCATATTTGACTCTCGGAGTGTAGACAGCTATTTCAGTCTGCACACATGATGTATATATATAAAATCCCACATCCATGTTGCAAACTCCTTTTTTTGAGTGTGCAAGGGATCAACACTTACATGCATACATAAATTAAGTGGAACAACGGAACTACACATATAATTAAGGAGAATTTATGTGGGAACGAGATGCAAGTTACCTGGAGTACTTTCACTTCGTTTTCGAGTTTCGTAACATATGCAGCCTGCTTGACCCGATGCCTGAGTGAATACTCTCTGCTAGCCAAAACCCTAGCGAAAATAGATCAAACATTTTTAAAAATTATTAGATCTAGAAAAGACAGAAGGAAAATGCATGTTTCTTGAGCGGATCTTTACAGTATAATTAGATTTTTCATGTTTTAAGTTTTATGGAATGTCAAAGCCTGACCTATACCTAAGTACAAGATATTGGGCGTCTCCACCTATTACCAATTAGTTTGGAGTTGGATCTTATAATTTTAACAAAAAGGTCAAAATTCAAATTTCCAACCGCGCTTTTAATTTCTTAAATATTTAGGGAAAGGAGATCTGTGGTAAGAAGGCTAGATAATAAACTTTTTCTGCTGCTTGGCGTCCATCTCTTCAAGGTCATCATCCTCTAGATCAACAACCTGCATCTCAAAGTTGGGCACATGAGTAGTTTCTGGTGCTAGTGCAAGTCCTTTGGCTTTGTCAGCTGCGTTACCACTGATATCATAGGATGGTGGTGCCAATGGGATAATGGGAGAGTTGGCGCTTGAGCTCTGCCACCCTAGATAAGAGGGTGGCAGAGGTGGCAGTGGGGGAAGCTGGGAGTTTGTGTTCTTGTTGAAGCTCTCCATTTGTATGTTTGTAACCTGAAAAAGCCAAGCAGCCAAACAGATGTTAGCCAAAACGACATTAATTATAACCTAGTAAACCAAAGCCTAGAATGTTACTCATATGATACTAACATCACTACAGAAAAATGATTAGAGCAAGTGAGTATTAGGGTTCTCTATATGTCCCTTTTTACAGATACTAAACAAAAAGAAATAACAAGAGAATCTTGGATAGGAACAAGCTATAGTTTCTCCAGTTGTCTTGTTTTTACTTTCCTTTTAATCAAAATTACCATTTTCACTCTCTTGGCTCCATATAATTATATATCTTAATTCTTGTATTGAAGTAACATGGGATCGTATAAGTTGAAATAAAATCAAAATTATAGTGACTTTTGAAACACGTATGGGATCGTAGAACAAACATCCTACACAGAAAATCTCTCACTAGGGTTACATCTTTATCTTTATTTTCATTTCTTGGAGTATATATATGTATATATATTATATATATATGTTTTCTAATATAATTTCTACACATGATATATGCCACACTACATATACTAATTAAGGTGAGCATTAAGGTGATGCCCCATAGACTGCTAGAGTTTCCAATCACAAGAGCATAGAAAATTAAATGTTAAACTACGGGGATAAAATGAGTGGAGTATGTATCATGACGCCCTAAAAACATGTCTAGAAATACAAATCTGGTTCCTGAAAGCGTTTGTAAATTTGTGTTTGGTATCAAATATTTTAATTACAGGGTAGAAAATTTTCTATTCTCGATATATAACTATGATTGCCTTGTAAAAAATTATATACTTAATTCGATTACCTTGTAAAAATTATATACAATGGGCGCATACAATAATTTCTCTACATACATGCAAAGTATAAGCTCGTGCAGAGTATCGGTTCATGAGCCATGTAGAATAGTTCACACTTACTATGTATATTAGATTCATGAATAATTGCAATATTCTTGTGCCGCCAGACAAATGCTTATATTTTCATATTGCCAGTTTGTACCACACATATTCTTGCAATAATTAATATGATCAATGATTCAGATTTATAGTAGACAGTTTGGCGACGTAAAATACTTATATATTGTCATACTGTAAATTTAGATCATTGCTAAGATCAATACTTTTTGAATATTTGATTCGTATTCAGTATCTAGAAAGATGAACATTCCATACTGCCAGACTGTCTATCGAAAGGGCATTACCTTAGATAGAAAACACTAGCTACATTGCTTTGTGTCTTCCCCCTTCTCCTTCTTATTATGCAATTTGTATGATAATCGAAATTGTTCATTTTTAAGGTCATCATGAAAAAGATCAGTTGAATTGAAAATCATTTTTTCCCTTTGATTAATAGTGTGATAATTCATTGTCTAATCCGAACACTAGGGTTTGTCTATTTATTCAAAACCAGTTTGATGGCTAAATGATTTTTTATTTGTTTGATGTTTTGCATAGAAGACTTTTAATGGTGGCCTAGAAGATAGAGGTTTTGATCATCAAACCACATAATAGAAAAATGTATAAAGGGCAAAGTAGATAGCATTCTCTTACCCTATATATATATATATAGTATTTTTTTTTTTTTTTAAAGACATATATAAGTAAAGTACTTAATATATATTCCATGAAAAAAGAAATCACCTCTCGACATGTTGCTAAGAATTAGAGCATCCAATTTAAAATCAAATAGTTTTTCCTTACGTGGGTCGCTCATGTGCAAGGGTGGATCCATGCTTGTGTTATAGTGGGTTCTTCTAGCCCAGTACTGACTTCGGAGAAATACAAATTAAGTTTAGTTGTGTAAGTTCAATTCAGGAAAATTAAATAATAGTCAGTCCACTTCCTGGGAGAAATTATAAAATGATACGGTAATACCACAGCAACATATAATACTCCCATTCAATAACAGTCACGTGTCAAATACAACCACGTCAGCGTATACGCCCATTCAAATGGATAACTTTACTGGAGGTGGAAATGACTAATTTTACACAGCATAACGGTCTTACACTAATTTTTCTCTAAAAGGTTATAGTACAAGTGGAATTTACACAAAAACGAAAAAAACAATATTTTTTATATTTTTTATTTAAAAAGGCAAGTGCAAACAGGGGAAGGGTAAGTTGGTTCAGAGCATTTGATAGGAGCAAGAATGCACTCTTGCCGCGCCTTAGATCCAGTAGGCATAGGCACACCATGTTCGTTTCCGTGCCAGGTAGGACACCTACCTCGACCGTCTTCTACCTTTAGACTTGGTCTTCTTCTTCTCATTCCCAAATCAATCTCAGACATTACCTCCTACTCTCTCTTCGCTGGCACACTCAGATACCCACTAACAACAACCACCACCAAGCATCGGAGTCCTCGCCGCCAAGTGACGTCAGCTCCCGCCACTATGCTTCCTCAAAACCCGGTCGTCGCTGATATTTGCGCCACCTTCATTTCCGGTGGTGTTGCTCTGTTCTTCCTTCTGTTGTGGGAAGAGACCGCCAAACGTGGGGTCTTCGACCAGGTCAAAATCCCATCTTTCTCTTCTCTTTTGGGTACCCAGTGTAACGCGTATTTGTACGTGTTTGTATACGTTTTCTGTTTCGATATACAATTTTTCGTCTAATTTGGTGGGTTGTGTTGGGTTCTGATTGATTTGTGGGAAAACACTGATTTTGTTGATAATTAAGAACCATAGCTAAAAGATTTTACAAAATTGGTTAAAAATTGAAACTGTAAACCTCACCTCAATTAGTGTACTGACAACTTCCAAAAGATACTATTTATGCTTAAGTATACCGGAAATATAATTGGTTGTACCACTAAAGGTGCTGCTGATGTGAAGAATGGGGAGCAAAAGCATGCCAGTTGTTGCTTTTTTGTTAAAAGGGGCTGCTAGTATTTTCCTATGCAAGTAATAGCTGAAGAGTGAGCTTGTATGAACTTAACCAGTGAGTGTTTGGTGGTTCACTGTCTGTGTGCCTGTAGTAGTCATCACTGCTGAAAGTGCGTTCAGATGATATATCTTTTACCATCTTTTGATAGCTGATTTTAGTGGGATTGCTAGATTGTCTGTCTGCTATGGACCTTAAGCTACAGCAAGGGGATCCACTGTCATTGGGTCTCATTAAACCTCAAACCAGGGAGTGATCAATTGAGATGGAGTGTGATAGATGGTTTTACAATTGAGGAGTTGTATCAGTATTTACAGTTTTGTCGTCTGCAACATCTCATCCCTCTAATTCTTAGCCTAAATAGGGACATGCTTGCTCTTGTAAATTTATTGCTTTTAGACTTTTGCATGCCTTTTGCCTTCACAACATGTAGGAGAAGGGAAATCTGATCCTGTCACGGGTTCTGCTTCAATTTCTATATTGTGACAGATAGGTTCTCCTTCTTAGCATAACTTGCTGTCCTAAAAGCCTGTGCATCTAAGAGTATGTTATCTTTTCTTTTGTAGAAACTCAATAGAAAGTTTGTGCATGTAAGCATTGGCCTAGTTTTCATGCTTTGCTGGCCGCTATTCAGGTAATCTCATGACTAAATAAGTCATTGTAATAACTTTACCATGCATCTGACTGATAATAGGTACTATGTATAATTACAGTTCTGGCCTTCAAGGAGCATTTGTAGCATCTCTTACTCCAGGCATCAATATTTTCCGTATGCTTCTATTGGGACTCGGTATATGGAAAGATCAAGCAACAGTGAAATCAATGAGCAGATATGGAGACTACAGGTAGTGATTTTGAAAGACTTTTCTGCTATAAACCCATATAGAAGTGACTCTGTCCTTGGACTTGGTCCCACCTAGAGAGTTCATTGCTAATTTCCTAGGTAGCTACACAGCTGTTTGACCCTTTTATTTTATGAGACACAAAATAATTTTATCAATATAAGATAAAAACAAGTACAAACGCAGTGGCAAGAATCCAATTTCCCACCTTACCAAATGACCTACTTTCTCTTCTCCGAAAACATTCCCGAATAATCTCTCATTAGTTTTTCAAAACTGTTTGTCACTTTTCTCAGGATTGTAAAGAGATAGATGATGAGTCAACAAACTTCTCAAAGTGAAAACCGATCAAACTAACGTAAGACTACCTCCTCTAGATAAGAAATTTCTTTTGCTGCAGTTCAATCTCTTCTCTACTTTCTTCACAACTGGATCCCAAAAATTAACGCTGGAGATTACCACATGATGGAAGACCCAATTATCTCATTACCCAACTCCCCAACACATAGCCCAATCATCTAGATCCTTCTAAAAGGAAACTACGTCCTCTCATTGGTCAGCAGAGGAATAGGTTATGGTTATTTACCAATTTGTTGGCCCTTGAAATTTTGATGCCTGCTGGTGGGAACCAAATTTCTACAAGTAAGCCATGTATGAGCGAAGACTACAAACAATGTTTGCTTTATGCTTATTTCAATTTGATGATTACCTAACAAGTTTCATACATGATATCTTATTTTCCCTTTACTTCATGCATCAGGGAACTTCTTAAGGGGCCACTGTACTATGCCACGACAATAACTTTGGCTTGTATAATCTATTGGAGAACTTCCCCCATTGCAATTGCTCTTATATGCAATCTGTGTGCTGGAGATGGTACATCTAATTGATTCAGTTTGTCCATTCTGTTCTCTTGATTTAGGTTGACTTTTAGCTTTTCTAGTAAAACACTTGATTTCATGGTTAAGCTGCTCAGGACTTCTATCAAGCTTCTATTGAAGGATTATAATTGATTTTACTTACTTCCTTCAGGTTTAGCAGACATAGTTGGTAGGCGGTTTGGTACTCGGAAAATTCCATACAACAGAAACAAATCCATAGTTGGTAGTGTTGCAATGGCATCTGCTGGTTTTTTAACATCTATCGGGTAACTTTTGCTTTCTTATTTTGTTGCTGTTTTAGAACTGGATTGAACCTTAGAATCTAGCATGTTTCTTACTGGTTGGTAATGTTGACAGGTATATGCACTATTTCTCCAGATTTGGATTTGTTCAGGAGAGTTGGGGTATGGTTTTGGGTTTCTTGGTTGTGTCTCTTGCCTCAGCACTGGTAGAATCACTCCCGATAAGCACTGACCTTGATGACAACCTAACAGTTCCACTTACTTCTATATTAGTCGGCAGTTTGGTTTTCTGATTCGGCTAATCCGTGTAAATGTTGGCGAAAGAACTGCATTTGGCCAACTTGATTGGGTGTTGTAATATGTGTACTATAGCATTGTTTCTTAGCCTGACGATCTGTAACGGATAATAACGTACCCATAAATGATGTAACCTTGATGCTCTCTTGTGAAAATTCATGACAATGCAGGTGACTTTTAAGCCCCGCATGAATAAGACAACTGTGTTTCTTCTTGTAATCGGAGGCATTCTAAGTGCATCAATGCACGTGTTTTATGTTTATTTACAGTCTTTACCCACAATTAACCAAGTGAAAATGTTTGCTACACATCTTCTATGATTTCAGCATGTTTTAAGTCCCAGAAAACACTCAAATCATAGATAGCAGGAGCACAAAAGACTGAAGTAAGGGCTGTATCTTCAGTCCTAGTGACGAAACGACGTGCAGGATAATGGTAACAAATTTGTTCACCAGATTTAACCGAGAGGTAGCATTATCACGTCACCTAATCCATGCCAGGTGTTATGTAAATTAACTATGATTATCAGTTGGTAACAGTTATAACCACTCACATTAATTATGATTATAGGGGCATCGGGACTCCTGAAGAACTGTTTTGGTATAGGTGGGTTTACAAAAGCCCAAAACGCAATTAAAGAAATCATTATCGTCCAGTTTTGAACTGTTTGAATTTATATTTGTGTGTGTGTGTTTAAAACCAATCCAAACCGACCACTACAGTTTGAATCGGCCGGATCCATGCCCACTCCTAGTTTGAGCCAAGAGGCATCAAAGATGCTCGTCTCCTAAGAACTTGGAATATCCTCCGCTTGGTCGTTCAAATGATTAATTAGGTCAGCCTACCAACTCAAGCTTCCAATCCTACTCATTTCATTGCTTCCTTAATGAGAGAGTGATAGCTTCTGATTTCCCAAACAAATCAATCATCCAAACTAACGGTGCAAAATAAAAGAGACAACTAACTGAAGTAGCAAATATACAAGAAACAAATAATGGAACATAGAAGATATTAGGTGTGTGATTGACAATTCAAACATTATAAAACACACAAGATAAGGGACATTTAATCGTGACACAGACATCATGGGAGGCTCATCACAGCCACAGCCCAGATTACATGTTAGCCAGACAAGGCCAAAAAAGAATTGCTCTGCACTTACCAAGGCCCCCCCCCCCCCCTATGCAAATCTCTCTAAAAACAAAATCACTTGTTATGAACCAGAAGACGTCAATGGCAACTCTCCTGCACCATTTTCCTGTGCACCAACTTATCTTTATTTTTTATTTTATGTTTATTATAAAACTTAAATTATTTTTTTTTTGTTGTTTTTTTCTCTGGGATTTTCTGTGAGGTTTCTTTATTGGGTTGGTTGTTGTGGTGGGTGTTTGTGGGTGGGGTGTGGTGGGTGGTTTTGGTGGGTTTTGGGGGGGTGGGGGTTTTGGGGGTGGTTGTGGGGGGTGGGGTGTTTTGTGGTTGTGGTGTGTGGGTGTGGGGGGGGTGTGGTTTGTGGTGGGGGTTGGTGGGGTGGGTGGTTTTGGGGGGTTTTGGGGGTGGGGGGGTGGTTGTGGGTGTTGTTGGGTTGGGTTGGGGTGGTGGTTGGGGGTGTTTTGGGTGTAGTTTGAGGTCGGGTGGTGGGTGTGGTGTTTGGTTGTTGGGGGGGTGGTGTTGGGGGGGTGGTTGTCAGGTTGGGGTTTTGGGTCTGGTTTTGGTTGGTTGGTTGTTTTGGTGGGGTTGTGGGGTGGTTGTTGGGTTTGGTGGTGCTTTGGTGGGGGTTGGCTTTTTTTTTTTGTTGTTGGTTTTGTGGGTTGGTTGGGTGTTCTTGTGGTTGGGTTGGGGGTTGGGGGGGGTGTTGTGGTGGTGGGGTGGTGGTTGTGGGGGTTGGTTGGGGGGGGTGGGGTTGTGTTGTGGGTGTTGGGGGTCTAGTGTGTGTGGTGGGGTTTTGGTTGGTGGGGGGCGGTGGTTGGTGGGTCTTGGTTTGGTGGGGGGTTTTCGTGTTGGGGTGGTGCGTGGGTGGGGGGGTGTGGGTGTTGGGGGGTGTGTTGGTGGTGGTGTTGCGGGCTTGGGGTGGGTGGGGTGGTGGTGGTGTTGGGGGGGGGGGGGTGGTTGGGTGTGGGGGGGTGGGTGTGGGTGGGGGGTGGGGGGGGGTGGGGTGGGGGGGGGGGGTTGGTGTGGGGGTGGGGTGGGGGGGGGGGGTGGGGGGTGGGGGGGGGGGGGGGGGTGGTGGCCTGGTTGGTTGGTGTTTTCTGGGGGTCTGGTGGGGGGGGTTGGGGGTGTGGGGTTGGGGGGGGTGGGTGGGTGGGGGGGGGGTGTGGGGGTCGGGGGGTGGGGGTGGGGGGGGGTGGGGGGGGGGTGGTGGTGTGTTGGGTGCGGTGGGGGGGGTGGGTGGGTAGGGGGTTTGTTGGGGGGTGGGGTTGGGGTGGTGGTTTGGGGGGGGTGGTTTGGTGTGTGGGGGGGTGTTTGTGGGTGGGGGTTGGGGGTTTGGTTGGGGGTGGGGGTGGGTGGGTGTTGGGGGGGGGTGGGGGTGTTAGGTAAGAGGGAGAACCTACACCACCTACAGGAGGTAAGGTGTAGTCATAGCACCAAGGAAGACATGGAGGTCTACTTAAATTTGAAGGAAGGAAAAGGACTTAGCTCTAAAGGCACGAATATAGGCTATACAAGAGGGGAGGGAAGATGATAGACGATCAACTCAGGGTACTTAATTGTGGGAGGTAACTGGTTACTGGAGGAGCAAGAAAAGAATGTTGTTGCTTTGTAGTGAGAAGCGGAATTAGAGGAAGACCAAAGGAATGGAACTCTTTGGTGAGAAAATTGCTTAAGAGATTGGATATGCACCTACTTAGGAATGCATCTACAGTGTGATAACAAGGCTGCAATACCATTGACACAATCCAGTTCAACATGATCGCACCAACATGTTGAAGTGGATCGACACTTCATTAAAGAGAAAGTTGAAAATAAAGAAATTCACTTCCGTTTGTCAATTCAAAGACCAGCTGGCATATTTTGACAAAGCTTTTCGCAGAGTATTCCACAACTCACTGTCAAGTTGGGCATCGGTGATATCTATGCACCAACTTGAGGGAATGTTAGAAGTTGTCATAGTTGAATTTGTCTACTAGCTCATTAATGAATTAGTTTGTTTAGTCATTAATGAGGTTTGGTAGCCTAATAGTTTGGTAGCCTAATAGTTTGGTAGCCTAATAGTTTGGTGTAGACTTGACCTTGGAAATTCCAAGGTTGCCTAACTTCTGGGCTTACCTAATGTTTTAGGAAACTATATATATATTGATTGTAAGTAATGAAGACATAGTGAAAATCAGAAAATATTCTACAACTCTCATTCTCTCTACACTTTCCACTCTCTCCTCTCAATATTCTCTATGTTTTGACACCAACATCATCTGTCCTCTTTTTCTTCAACCACAGTGAGAAACAATTGAATGGCTTTGCAACAACAGCAGAGTCTTCTTCATCAACTGAATTCAATCCCGGTCGAGGACTCTTAGCTCGCTTGAGACATGGAAGCACAAGAAGGCAGAGAATGAAAGCAGCAAAGAGAATAACCACAACAACCATCATGACCTCCCCATGCAAGGCAAAGTGCCTGTCACGCAAGAAGAGAATCCCATCTTGGCCTTGGTCTTGGTTGGGAGCCATGGCAGGAGACATGCTAAGCAATTTGTGAAGTGCCCATGTTGCTGTTGATGTCGGTTTCTTCATCATCTCTAGATTTCTAATCTCTTACTTGCTAAGGTATTGTGATTTTCCAAGTGGGGGTTTTTGGGTTTTGACAGCAACAAAAGTGTGAAATGTTTGACTATCGTTCAGATGTCTCATTGCCATTAATGGAGTGTGACACGTATTATCCTGGGTTTTTCTGAGCCCACGTAGGCCAAGCTTCTTTTCTTATTCCAAATTTTGTCTTTTCTGTTGGCTTTTCAGGGAGGGCTAGTGGGTTAGTGGGCCTATCACCTTGGTCCAATTTTGAAAGGCTGATAGGGAATTCTGACTCCATAACTGGGGGGGCATGTTTGCTTCATTGTTTTAATATCGTATTCGTTTCTTTCCGTGTTGGCTTCATCTATCGCATGTGAACAACGATAATTTTTTTGATGTGATCGTTACAATTCGACGTGCTGTCGTAGTTCACATATAAATAATGTGTTGTTAGCGGGTCGGAGTCATTTTATAATGAGGTGCTTATTTAAAGTTTTTAGTTGAAGTCATGTTTCTTAATATTAAAACTAACAAATTTGGATCAACAGTTAAGAGATGGGTCTCATCTAAAGCCCTCACTATATAACTCTTGAACGGGGTCTACTTTAAGGTTTATGGCCTTCACTTGCAAATCAGATGTCTCAAATTCAAACCCCTATGACATTTTTGATTGTGTATGCGTGTGACAAACTTCCTCTCTCATGTGGTTTAGACTATCGCTTGTATTAAAAAAAAATGTGTATTTTTATTAATTAATATTATAGCTTTAAATATAAACTCGTCGTTCATTCATTGTTGAGATTTTTTTTGTTAAAGGCTTTACTGACACGATAGTTGTTAGACTACCCAAAAGAGGCTGCATCAAGCCTTCATATTGAGAGACTTTCATGAAACGGTGATAACACTATTTTGTTATCTTTAGCCAATAACATTATGATACACGTGATAACACTTCTACGTGACATAACATTATTGGTTGGAGATAGCAAAATAGTATTATTGCTGTTGCAAATAAGTTTTTCTCCTTCATATCCCCTATTTTTTGGTGTTAAAAGTCACTAGGCTCAAAACAACCCAGAGAGAGTGTGGATCTTAGGGAATGTTGTGTCTTCAATGCCTCCTTGAGCTAACAATGGAAAAGAAGTTCAATAAATGAGTTAAGTTGGAAAAGGCTGGCATGAGAGTGATGAACTGTCAACTGTGATAGGTAAAGACCCACAAGTTTAGCAAATAAGAATACACTTGTTTTATGAACATTTGTAAGCCATTTTGATGGTGGGTGATGGCCATCCCATGGTGATTGGAGGGTTTCAGAGTGTAGGAAGAGCGGAAAGCTTGAGACTTATAGTTTTGATCTCAGCAACAGCTGGGAGAGAGAGTTTTTCTCATGGCATGCAGTTGATGGTTCCCCTTAATAAGTTTTCCAGTAAATCGTGTGATGTTGAAATGTATATGACAAAAATACTTGATAGTAATTTTCACAAAAACAAAAATATACAACATGGGAAGGAATTGGGAAATAGAAGAGGTATTGTCTATCTTTTGCTTTAATTTATGTTTCCAACGAAATAGAAAATAAAAAGTAGACTAACTCTTATCTTAATCTGTTTATAATATTATTATTCATGAATTTTAACTGAAGTGATATGGAATAGGTGGATCGAAAATAAGATCTTATCTTAAGTCTAATTCTAAATGAAATGAAACAAATGTATATTGATTCTTTTGCACCAAGACTCATTAGTTTATAGTCACTATACAGAAATGACTATAAACTAATGTTAATTACAATAAGTTCTCATTAGTTTCTTGATGTAAATTTGTTGCTTTTTGGTTTATAGTCACTAATGTAAATTTGTTCCTATTCTGATTGATAGGAAACTAATTCACCTTTTTTTTTTCTTTCCCCAAAATTAATTTCACCTAATTAGTTGAGGTCAATGACTAATAAATGTACCTAAAATTACTAAACTACAACTAACAAATCCTATAAATTACACACAATGCCACTCCCTTTATATTTTAACAAATTTATTTGAACTTAATCAACTTATGCCACATGTGCAGCAATCCACCTCCAGCTGGCCACCGTTGCCGCTGTCCGCTACCACCGCCGCTTGGCCCCTTGCTGGTCAGCCGCGCCACCACCTCCGGCGCCCTTTATTCACCCTAAAATATAAAGAATATTTTGTGAAATTAAAGGGACTTGAACCTTAACCCCTCAAGGGATGAAACCTCAATCACAAACCACTGCACTAACTTTACTTTTGTAATATTTAATATGTAACACAATATTTATATTCACAATCAAAGGTTTTTTTTTTTTCAAAAAAAAAATAAATCAATTCAACATCGATTCGTGCACGATTTGGTTACAAATAATCATACTCTAGAGTTATATATAAATTGCAATAAACTACCACTCTAAACAAAACAATACAGATATCAATTAAGTAAAACGAAAACAAAAATCATTTACAACCATAATAAAAACACAACAAAAACAGAAACTGCATAACAATTCTATTTCTTTTGGGTTTTATGCCCTTCAACATAGACACTAAACAATCATCTAACATACACACAACATTGTCGTTTATAATCTTGCCAATCTATCTAGCATGCACATTATAGACACATTATAGTTATTGTTTCTACATAAACACACTACACTAGTCATTCTTTCCTTCTTGAAATAAAAATGACACCGAAAGAAATTTCAGTTGCCACACAAAAAATACACTCAAAAGCCAACACAAATGAAAGTTGTTGTGCGGAAGCGTCAACCAATTGCGAGTGAAAAATAAACAACAACTGACAGGAGATAAATGGAACACAAAACACCACACCAACAAGAACACCAAGATTTATACCGGTTCGGCAATGCCTACATCCAGTTTGGAGACAATAGAGTAATTCACTATAATCAAAGAGAGTATACAAAGTGTTTATCACTCAAGAAAACCCAAAGCCCCAAATACACTCAAAGTCTCACTCTCACAACAATTGAAGAGAAAACAATGATACAAAGCAAAGAACAATTAGAGAGAAATATTTTTCTCTTTGGCAAGATGCATTTCTTGCTATTTTTCCTCTTCTACTTAACACTTGGTGGGATGCTTCAAATGGAACCATTTGCTTCCAATTTATAGCCAAAAATGCAAGAGTGTGAATGCAAGCTTCAACTATTCATTTGTTGGCTACCAAACTTACCAATGGATGGCTACCAAACAATCCACCCTTTTTGACCTCATAGTAAGCCAACATTTACTCACATGGGCAACTCCAAAATTCTTCTACATTTGAGCCAATTTCCAACAATCTCCACCTTGGCTCAACATGTAACAAACTCTCATAGTAACACTCCCAATGGTCGTCTCCCAATCCCCCCAAGGGGCAATCAACAAATTTTACGAATTCCAATCAAGTCCAAGAATGCTTAAACTTGAACAATGAAACTAGCTTCGTCGACCTATCAAATTGCTTGTACCATTGTCTTGGAGACTGCTTCAAGCCATACAATGATTTCTGCAATTTTGCAAACCCAATTTTCCTTTCCAGCAACACTAAAACCTTATGGCTGAGACATATAGATCTCTTCCTCCAAATCACCATGTAAGAAAGCAATCTTGACATCAAGTGAGCCAGCTCAAGGTCAAACTGCGCAACTAAAGCCAACAAAATACGAATGGAAGAATGTTTTGCTACAAGAGAAAATACCTCATTGTAGTCAATGCCTTCCTTCTGAGCATAGCCTTTAGCTACCAATCTGGCTTCGAATCTTACATTGTCTTTTCCCAAGGATTCCATCTTCTTGGCATACACCCATTTTGTTGCTGTGGAGGCTCTTGGGTAGGTGTCTCCTCTTCATCATCCTTGTCCTCATCATCAGAATCAACTGTAGGACTAGTGTCTGGAACATCAGACCTTACCTGGAACAACTGGAGTCTTCAGGAACTCCACCTGCTTTGAACAATTCATGGTCTTGGTTGCTTCAATTTCACCTTCATGCTTGTTCTGATTAACCATAGCAGCCTCATCAAAAGTCACATCTCTTACAATAAATTTCTTCTCATCTGGACACCAGTGGGGTATCCCTTCACGCCAGTGCTAAAGCCCATAAACATAGCTTTCTTTGCTCTTGGATCCAATTTGCTTTCCCTGACATGGTAGTAAGCAGAACAACCAAATATGTGTAAATACTTGTAATCAGTACAAGGTTTACCAGACCATACCTCCATGGGTGTTTTCCCCTCGTTCGCAGCAACATGCAACCGATTAATGAGATGGCTTGCATAACTAATCGCCTCAGCCCAAAACGCCTTGCCTAATCCAGCATTAGACAACATACACCGAACTTTCTCAAGCAAAGTATGGTTCATGCGCTCCACCACCCCATTTTGTTGCGGTATCTCCCTAACCGTGAAGTGCCTCACAATACCTTCATCTTGACAAACTTTCAAGAAAGGATCAGACCTATATTCACCACCATTGTCTGATCTAAGAGTCTTGATCTTTCGATCGCTTTGCGTTTCAATCATCTTTTTACACTTCAGGAATATCTTCAAGACTTCATCTTTACGCTTCATGGTGTATACCCATACTCTTCTAGAGAAGTCATCAACAACGGAGACCAAATAATGGTAACCTCCCCAAGGTGCATTCTTGGAAGGTTCCCAAACATCAGTGTGAACATAATCTAGAATGCCTTTAGTGTGGTGAATAGCGGTATCAAATTTCACTCTAGTTTGCTTACCAAGCACACAATGTTCACAAAATTCCAATTTGCATGCCTTTGCACCCTTCAATAAGCCTTGCTTCACGAATCTTTGCAACGCTTTTTCACCAGCATGCCCAAGACGCATATGCCATAACCTCATGGTGTCTGTGCTCTCTGCGTCGAGGAGCTTCGGTGACAGCTGCTCCACCAATAACTGTACCCCCTGCAAGAAATACAAGTTATTTCTTCTTGTACCTTTCATCACCACCAGTGCCCGTCACACAGCTTTAAGAACTCCACCGTCCATGGTGATCTTGAGACCCTTGGATTCCAAAGCGCCCAATGAGATGAGATTCTTCTTCATATCCGGTACATACCGAACACCACTCAATTCTCTTGACTGTTCCATCATGCATCTTCAAACAGATTTTGCCTATCCCTTGTGTTTTGCAAGCATTATTATTGCCCATCAAAACAACTCCACCATCCAGCTCCTCGAAGCTAGAAAACCATTCCCGAATGGGACACATATGATAGGTGCAACCTGAATTCAAAATCCACTCCTCGGAGTGACCATCAGCAGATGAACTAGCCAAAGCAAACTCGAAATCATCATCTCCAGATTTTGCAACATTTGCTTCAGAATCCGCTTTCTCCTTCTCTTTGTTCTTCAATTTGGGGCAGTCTTTCTTCCAATGACCCTTTTGGCGACAAAAAGCACATTCGTCTATGGCAGGAAACTTTCCCCGCTTCCTAGATTTTCTTTTCCTCTGTTTCGACCCCTTGCAACTAGTGCCTCGGTTTGTGAATTGTGAGTCATCTGGTCCTTCTTACGACACTCATGATTCACCAATGCCGCAGACACCTCCTCAAGTTTCACCTCGGATTTTCCATACAACAAAGTAGTTGTCAAATGATCATAATCATCAGGCAATTAATTTAACAAACATAGTGCCTTATCCTCGTCAGGAATTTTCACATCAAGGTTTGCTAAATCAGCAAGTATTTTATTATAATCATTGAGGTGTTCGTGCATAGAAATACCTAAACGATATTGAAATTGGAAAGAGTCGCTTCTTCAAGAAGAGCCGATTTTCTGCGCTCTTGGTCATATACTTCTCCTCCAATTTCGTCCAAAACTCCTTAGCAAAAGTTTCCTTCATATACGGGTATTTCAACTCCTTATCAAGGAACGATCGAATAGAGCCACAAGCATGAATATTAAGTCTCTTCCACTGCTTATCATCAATTTCTTTGGGTTTATCCTCCAAAACAATATCCAACTCTTGTTGATACAACACATCCATAACTTCACATTGCCACATACCAAAATTATTAGAGCCATTGAATTTATCAACCTCTAACCTTGTAGTAGCGATTGGATGTCTATTGGATGTCGACGAAGACGATGTCGACTCATTCTCCTTCACGAGTTCATCTTTATCTCCAGCCATCTACTCCGGCACTTTCACAAACTGGAGCAGTCTCACCGTCACTGTTGCACCAGGCACTATTCACAGAACTGTAGCTCCAACGAATTTTTCATTCCTTCGAACCGTTCTTCCCTTGTTGTGGTCTCGTAATTTTGCCTTTGTTTGGTCTTTTTTTTATTTTTTTTCCCTCCTTATCCTTATCTTTTTTTTTCTCTTTCTTTTATTTTTCCTCTTCCATAAATTCTTCTACATTTGAGCCAATTTTAGCCAACAAAAGTTACATGAAAGGCTACCAAACAATCCCCCTTTTTGACCTCGTAAGCCAATTTCCCCTTCTCCTTCTTCTACATTTGGCCATTTCCAAAAGTTACATAAAAAGCTACCAAAGGCAATGTAAAGAGCACATAAAACAAAAAGAAAATAGAAAGTACAATGCAGAACCAACAAATTTACAGAGATTTATCAATTTATGAGAGAATTGTATGAATTCAAAAACAGAAACTACGATACAATTATTATTCCATAACAAAACATAACATAAACACTAAGACACTATAAGAACGACGACAAAACAATGACCAATCTACAATCTAACTAAAACATAAATAAATAAACTATCAAATTAACTTAAAAAATCATACCAATATCCAATTAACATAGCCAAATGTAATTAAACAGAAACGAAAACTGCAATGCATTTTGTGGAAACTGCAATGCAGTTTGT
The DNA here is from genome assembly GCA_018703695.1 of Prunus fruticosa. Taxonomy (NCBI): domain Eukaryota; kingdom Viridiplantae; phylum Streptophyta; class Magnoliopsida; order Rosales; family Rosaceae; genus Prunus; species Prunus fruticosa. The sequence goes on from CM031922.1 coordinate 5,833,684, forward strand.
CCATCTCCAACGCAGTTTGTGCAAATCTGCAATGCAGCTCCAAAGATATAGTCAAGAGTTATGATCACGAGTTGCAGTTGATATAAGTATAAAGAAGAGGCATGAATATGCAGGTGGAAATCAAAATGTAAAAAGAATCGAAGCCGAGAAGCATCTGTCACTGTTGTATATTTTTTTTATATTAAGAACACAAAACTGATTGTATGGAATTGTATAAGTTCCATATACTTCATGCATTCTAACTAAAACATAACTAGACAAATAAAAAAACTATCAAATTACCTTGAAAAACCCTACCAATATCCAATGATATAACAATTTAGCCAAATGTAATTAAATGGAAGCTACGATGCAGTGTGTGCAAAACGACAAAGCATATATTGTCCACACAAGAAACATTTAAATGAAAACAATACCTAGAAACTACATGACATCACCTAGTAACCAATCATAACAAAAATTCAATAAAAAAACAGAAACTACAAAAAATTACGCAAGTATAGGTTTTGCCATCAAAATTCTAAACAGATGACTAAATGGTTCCAAGACAGAGAGATTCCATTGTGCATTGTGCTCCCAAATTGCTATGAACTGGAAGTTTGATTATTGTCATTGTTCAATCAATCCTACGAGCTAAAGCAAGCTCAACAAACAAAGGCATTGATTAATTCTACTAGCTAGTTACACACAAATTTACAAGAAATAATGCAAGCTTTCCTGGAAAATCTCAAATTGATGAAGAAATGTGCAAAACAAACAGCTCGTGAGTCAAAAAGACTATAAGAAATGGAATTGGGGATTGAGAACTCACAGATTTCAAAATCGTATATGGGAATATAATTAAGAGATGGAATTGGTTTTGATCATGAGAAACAGAAATATATAAGTTTAGGGGCATCATCTATAATAAGGTAACAAATCATTTAAGCAACAATAAAATTATTTTTATAAGTAACATTATATACAGTGGTTTTGGTGAAGTCTTACCTCCTTGGCATGATTCATGATCCATGGAACGGTGGTACACAAAGCATCAACCAGTTTCTGTAGCTTTGTACTTCTTTTGATCCTGAAGAAAACTTCACTTTCATCCTACAAGTGGAAACATAAAATCACAAGACTAGAAATTGCAAGAAAAAGCATGATGCTAGATTGGCCCAAGATCTTTGACATTATTAATGGAATTGCTCTGGGGGGCTCCTCTATCTTCATCATGTAGGTCTTTTAAGTGTGCAGCGTAACCCGGCAGATAGGTTGAGCATGCCAGCTGCAGTTGTAATGTAGAGTGGGGAAGGGTCATTGCCTCAACCTCAAAAACTTGGTTTTTATAGTAAAAGGGATCTCAATGAACTGGAAGTTGATCCTTCTTCTAAAGCATTTCCAGCTAATGAACTCACAGTCCTTTTACACTAATGAAATCTCAATAAATGATATTTCATGTTGGTGTGTTAATCTGGTGCTTTTGAAGTCAGTTTGAAAAGTTCAATATAATTAAGAGATTCCCAACCCATGTGTTAGCAAATGCACCCTCTAATTTTTTTTATTTGTATTCTTTGGAGTTGAGGTGGAGTTCACACTACAGAAAACACAGATGCTGATACAAGAACTAATATAAAAGCTTAAATGAATTAGATTTTTCACTTGAGGTGGTGTAATATTTCAATTTTTTTTTTCTGTTTCTTTGGTGGGTTGGTTTTGTGTTCCTATGCAAGAGGAGGAGGAGACAAATCTTTCTTTCTTTTTTCTCTCAACAAACAAGAGGGCATGATCAAATGTCAAAATCTATAACAGAAATGCAATATCCAACGAATGAAAAGCAGTCCAACCAAGAAGAACCATCAATGGATGAATATTGAATGCATAAAGATTTATCAAGTTTCAAGCAACAAGAACCAAACCAATCAATCTATTGCTTAACCAAACCAGAAATAAATAGTCAGAATTTGAGATTGGAGCCAAAAAACCGAACCTTGTTATTGACAAGACCATAGAAACTCCATGATAGGATAGCTTCATCATTTCCTTCCACTGAAGACAGACACCAACTCAGCAAATTTTGTATTTTTTTTCTTGTGCGCCATGTTGTCAATGGGAAGAGAGAAGAGAATAAGGCAGAGTTGGCAAAGGAGGAATTGTCGTCGTTGTCGTTGGTGTGGTAAGGTGAACATGTTGTTTGGGAGAGAGCCAAGAGAGAAGAGAATAAGGCGGGAAACAGGGGAGAGGAATGGAATTAGATGAATTAAGAGTCTCATGGTCTCTTGAACTGACTTGTGCTTCACTGCTTCGGCTTCCCAATCTCAATCTCAAGCTCAAATTTGCAGCTAAATTTTTTCAATTTTGGGTTTTAGACTTTCAGTCAATCGCAGTGTTTGAAAAATCGGCCTAGGCGGCTAGGCGGCTGGGCCTCCTCCTAGGCGGGTTGGGTCTTTTTTCGGTCCCGAACCCGAGGGACGAAGAAGCTGAAACAGAAGAAAACAAATCGAAGCTTGAGTTGATAGAGAAACGAAATTGCTGTAACTGCGAGTGCAAGCTTCGTGTTCGTTTTGAACATAGTTAAAGAGTACAGCCACGCGGCTATACCTGTTAAAATATTCGAATGTATTCAGAAAGTATAGCTGCGCGGCTATACTCTTTAAATACACAATTTTGTCATATCATTTTATTTTATTTATACAAGTGATATTGGGGAATGAGAATTTAAATTTTTTTCAATACCTTCAATTCTAATGATTTCCAGCTATTAGCCCATTGGGAAAGAATTAAAAATGGATTTTATTTATAACATATAATACGGGTTAAACCCATAAATACAACAACAAAAAATAGGGATCCGCCAACATTTTATGGATCAAAGAATGTTGAATTTCATAGTATAAAATTTCTTGTAGTAGAATTTACTTTCTAAAATGTATCCATCATAATTATCAACTAAGCCCAATTACAGCCTTTTGCTCATTGCACTTGAAAACCTTGCACTTTATTCTATGCGGATGAAAAATTGGATACAAAATGGTCTAATGAGACAACGAAGAGAAGTTTGTAGCCCTGTTTTGAAATAATTTGAAGGTATCATAGGTCATAGGGCATTGATATACGAACTATTCTAAATGAGAATTCAAACAACATATGTTAGATGAGAAGTAGCATCTCATTCTTACATATAACATATTATTTCATTTGTCTACTAGTTGTGCCTGTTCTTAAGCTGGTGCAACCAACATTCTTTCACCAAGAAATTTTTCCTGGACCTCAAAGAAATTTAGCTAGGAAAACCTTTGGTGGGAAAGGAAAGTTAGGATAGAAATAGAGGCAAAGGAAGGTTGAAGAACAATCGCGAGCACATGTGATATTACAAAAAATGTAGCGAAGGAATTTAGAATGGCCATTTTCCAAATTAAGCGAACATCTTATAATGAAGTCAAGATAGGAACTTATAACAAACCCTCATTAGAGTAACAATGTCCAAAAACACAGGATGAACACCACACCACACTCAACACACATAATTGCTCATTAGTGTTGTAAATATAAAAAAGATGAGATATCACTTAGTACAATCAAATAGTTCTTCATTCCTCGTCGCCCAAATCATTGAACGCATCGCTCCAATCATTGAGCATTTCATCCCATGTCTCCTCCACATGTAGATGAAATGAGTATCCATCAGGAGGAAGAACAACATTGTCCATACCACAAAGAAATTCAGGAAATTCAAAACCCTCGCACATAAATTTACTAATATGAGACGCAAGCTTTGATATTTCATCGTCATTCTCATTGAAACCAGAACAATCTCTGGCATCCAACAATCTTTGCATCCACACAGCAACATGACAAGACCATCCCGATTAACTTTTGCACCCTTCAAATTTAAGTACTTGAAATTAGGCACCAACTTCACAATTGACAATGCCTCACGTCCATGAACAGAGCCTTTGGAAAAATCTAAACCATAAAAATTCTTGCAATGTGTTTGTATAATTGCAAGTATTTTCGTCAAATTTAAGCATGAACCCAATGATAACATCTCCAAATTTTTCCACTTGCCAATCAACTCTAGGTTCGTGTGTTTGCTGTCCAATAAATCTCCTGGTAAACTCAAAGTCACAAGGCCAGGACACCTGCACACATTCCACAACAACAAAAATGCTACATTTACATTTACAAGGAAAATTAAACTGGGTATACTTGAGGGTTTTGAAAATTAACTTGTTTTGTTAAACAAGCGAAAATGAGAAAACTTAGGGCCCGTCTGGTAATTAACGTTTTCAGAGAGTGTTTTCAGAGAATATTTTAGAGAATGAAAATAAGAAAACAAATTTGCATTTTCAGGAAAATGAAAATGCGTCTGGTAGATAGTTAGAAAACATCTTTAGAAAACAAAAACAATGAAAACGTGTCTGGTAGTACAATTGTTTTTCAGGTATATTTTTGATAATTTTAGTTATTTTTTTTTAAAATTTTTAAATTTGATATTTTTAGAGGCTAAAATTATTATAAACAATGAAAATATATATAGTAGTACAAATTGAGAATAAATTATGTGAATTATTTTTCAAGGGTATTTTTACTAATTTCTGTTTTGAAAAAATATTTTTAAAAATGTATAATTTAACAAATGAAAAATTCTATTATTTTTTAAAAGATAAAACTATCTTTTATCTTCTTTCTTTTATCTTTTTCTTTTATCTTTTTTCTTTTTTCTCATTTTTCTCCTTTTCTTTCTTTCTTTCTTTCTCTTTTCTTCTTCTTTCCTTCCCAGACCCGTTCCTTCTTCTTTCCTTCTTCCTCTTCTCTACTTTCTCTTTTCTTCTTCCTTCCCTCTTTTTCACTCTCACTCCTTCCTTCCATGACATGAATCCCATCAACCCACCTCTTTGGTTCCACTAATTAATGGTTGTGGTGGTTAGATTGGGTGGTGATGGTGGTTGAGCTGAGTATGTGGTGGCTGGTTTCTCTCATCTCAACTCTCTCTCTCTCTCTCTCTCTCTCTCTCTCTCTCTCTCTTCCTCTCTCTTTCTTTCTCTTCTTCCTCTCTGTCTTTTTCTTTTCTTTTCTTCTTTCTCTCTCTCTTTTTTTTCTTAGTTGCAGATTTGTGTGATTATGAGTTTTTTTTCCTTGAAATTTTGGAGCTGATTATGGCTGGAATGAGGAGATTTGATTGTTTTGGATATAATTTGATTGGATTGTTTGCTCGAGTGACGGAGGAGAGTTGGCTTTGATTCGGAGAGACTGAAAACAAAACGCCGAAAACGAAAACAACTTTCTGGCGTTTTCAACATTTCTTCATACTTTCATTTTCATTCTCAGAAAACAATTTCAGCTTGTTTCTTAAAATAACCCACCGAACACGTTTTCACATGAAAACAGAAAACAAAACGAAAATGGCCCTTGAAAATGATCCAGAACAGGCCCTTACACATTTGTAGCAAATTCAAAGACTTCTCCTGGCAACATTTGGGAAGCTTGAGCACGGGCAGGAGCGTTTCCGCTGCTCCGATTGATCATAAACTTTAAAAAAGCGGTGACAGAGCAACGATCCCCATCAACTTGATACTCACTTGCAAATCTGTCCATAAGATTTTGAAAATCCAGACATTCAGACACATCCCAAGGCCAGACTTCAATACATTCGTTGTCTGGGAAAATGAGGGATTGCCAGCACGAAGGATTGAGGGTCGCCTTGTACCATGACTTGCACACAAAAGGAACATCCAAAAGCAGACTCCATTCCAACTCTCTCCAACACTTCAACCAAGCAGTCCATTTCTAAGTCCTCCCATCTTCGTCCGTCCCATTTAATATAACTCATTGTTCTATTATTACCCATGTAAGGTTTTTATTTGAACCTTTATTGTTTTGGCTTTCTCTTAAACCAACAACCCTTGTAATATTAATTAGATTCTGGGAGTTTGTGTGTTTCCGTCAGGTTCATATGCATTGCTCACATGGATTAATCCATATTCACTTATTGATCATCTGTTCGTATGCAATAAATTAATATTTTTATGAAAATTTCCATGTAAGGTTTTTATTTTGAACCTTTATTTTTTTTTTTTTATTATTTTATCTTGGCTTCTTTCAAATATTAAACCCACTCTTTCTAAAGCTTCTTGTTTTTTATTTTTATCCTTGTTGAAAGTGTTTCTCTATGCATCCTTATCTTGTATTCTTTATTGTCTTGCATGTGTTTGCTTCACTCCTTTCCTTGAGCATCTTCTTGCTATATTTAATTCATCTCTTGCTTTAGAGCATGTGAATTGAATATTTTTATTAACACTCATGTCAGAAAACATTCTCCTAGTAGAAAGTGCGGCCACTTGCTCCAAGCTATCAAAACCTATGGCCTACTTTCTTTATTCTTCTTTCTAAAAAGCTGTCCAACATGTGAGAGTAATTCATTTACTCTCAAACGGTTCTTTGCTTCCTAGAAAGCATATCATTTGTTTTCTAACCCATACCCATCTTGTCTTTACAAAATGTCTTCTTGTCTACCACCTTTTAAAGTGATGGGATTTATTTTATTCTTCTTTTCAATTGCCATTTGCGGCTACTCTTGGTTCCAAGAAATACACCCATGCTCTCATGCTTCTTTTTATATATCCCTCTCCATACCTTGTTAGCCCACTTGGTCTCCAAAAGGAATAAAACATTCCTTATCCTTCTTGTTGTGGCTGGAGCCGTTCCTTGTTTAAAGCATCTTTGGTCTATGGCCTTAAACAAATGAGCTTGATAAAATATCCCTACATATACTCCTCACAGGGACGGTTTTGAGTTGGGGATCTCACTCATGCATTGAAACTTTACTTATGCTTTTCAAAGTTATACTCTCTGCATAAAACTAGCTGGAATAGTTTTTGAAAATATCTCTTCTCTTCCGTGAGGGATTTTTCCAGATTATGTAAAACAGTTTCTGCTCATTCCCATATACACCTTAAGCAGATATGTTTATTTGTTTTTGAAAATAATTTTCATATGTGCTCTTGAGCATTCAAAAACATCCCCATTTATTTTTCAGCCACTTGAACACTTGAGAGTATGTGTATGATTGCATACACATAGATTGTCTCCAACGTTGATTCATATTTATTGTGGCTGAATGTTTTGTTGAATTAAACTATATGCTTCAAGTTCATTACTTCTAGTTTAATCATCACAACACGTAGATTTCATTTGTCTAGCTCAATCATACTTTGTGATTGAGATAGATGAATCTGTGAAACCATAACTCACTTCATACATCAAACTACATGCAACTTGAGCTTGGTGCTCTTGAGAGTATTTGCTGCTAAGAGATAAAGAAATGGTGCTTGTTGTAAGGTTGATTGAAGCTGCCTATAGGTGATAGATTGAGTTAAGTCTTCCTTCATTTCTTGTATTTCTTAATGAGTGGATTGGATCTCTCCTAGCTTGGTGGTCCCAGTTTTTTACCCACTTGGGTTTTCTGGGTCAACAAATCTTTGTGTTGTTTATATTCTTGCTGTCATTGTTGTACTTGCTGCATCTTGTCCAAATTCACAAGAGTTTATGTTTGTATTAATATGTGGTGTTGTCTGTATCAATCCAAGTTCATGCAGTTCAGTTCCTTTAACTCACTGCATATGCTAAGTAATTGAACACCATGGTTGTGCATGTGTTTACGTTTCCGCTTATTCATTCTTAGCTGGGCTTAAAATTTAATTTGATAGGTCTTTGACCTCTAGCCTACTTCACCCCCACTCCCCCTCCGTAGGCTTTTAGAGCCTAGGGCCTTATTTTACACACCAAATTAAAAGAAAAAAAAACCATAAATTTCAAAAGAATACAAAGAAACCTGGGAAAACAATCATATGACAATCCTTTTCCTATATAATAAGAACAAACAGGAGAATTAATTGATGGAGTGTTGGATAATTGTTCATTCAACAAGCACTTTCCGCATTCCAACAACAAAAAGTAGGAAACTAGTTACTAGTCCAGCAATACAATAATAGAGGCAACTACTTCACGAGGAAGCAATTCTAGTATTTCCTTTTGGAAAAGCAAGCAGGGCCCTTTGTTTCAAAAGCAAGAGACTTTTTTTCAATTTCGGGTTCGAAAAATCGGCCTAGGCGGGAGGCTAGGCGGGTGGCTGCGCAGCTAGGCGGTTAGGCGGGCTCTAGGCGGCTGGGCGGGCCACCTAGGCCGGGTTGGGTCTTTTTTCGGTGCCGAAAAGGAAACAAATCGAAGCTTGAGTTCATAGAGAAGCGAAATGGCCGTCTTCTGCGAGCTTCGTGTTCCTTTGAATATATTTAAAGCGTATAGCCGCGTGGCTATACCTTTAAATATTCGAATATATTAATATTTAAAGAGTATAGCCGCGTGGCTATACTTTTAAATATTAGAATGTATTTAGAAAGTACAGCCGCGCGGCTATACTATTTAAATATACAATTTTGTAATATCATTTTAGGGTTTAGGGCTAAAGTTATTTCTTCAATTATTTTATTTATACAAGCGATATTGGAGAATGAGAATTTAAATTCTTTATGATACCTCCCATTCTAATGATTTCCAGCTATTAGCCCATTGGGCAAGAATAAAAAATGAATTTTATTTATAACAAATAATACATATTAAACCCATAAATACAACAACAAAAAATATAGAGTTTACAAGATAATACTATACGCCAACGACCATTGGAAGTCCAAAATCATATATCTACCAAGAATACAATCAAATATACCATGAAATGCAATAATTGACATCTGGGATAGCCGATTGTAATCTAAACCAATCATCTTCTTCAACTCTTCCACAAACTTAGAGTTAATTTCATATATAATCTGGATTCTGGAGCAATAAAAACCTTACCACAATGATTTGAGTGACAAAATAATAGTCTCATAAAATAATGGTTAATTGAACAGATAATTCTATTATAAGTAGTTTATAAGGTTGCTTCAGTATAAAGGAAGGGAAAGCATACCAATCTGATGGAAATAGAACTCTAGGAGTAAAGATGAACTGGTGCATAAGAATCTTGATGTAAACTAATGAATCTTGGTACATTTACATTTATTCATTAGTTTCCTATTGTAATCTAGTATTGAAACTGATTCTAAAGTTAATTTTGGAGAAAATAAAAAAGACAAACAGCAAACAGCACGTAATTGATTAGGTCCATATACTTAGATTTTGTTAAACATTGTCAACAATCCATTGTCGTCCAGCGGTTAGGATATCTGGCTTTCACCCAGGAGACCCGGGTTCGATTCCCGGCAATGGAATTTTTTATTTATTTCTTTGTTTTTTTACACAAACTCTAATAAATATCTTTTCAAATCAGCTTACAATCAACATTCCGTTGTCGTCCAGCGGTTAGGATATCTGGCTTTCACCCAGGAGACCCGGGTTCGATTCCCGGCAACGGAACTTTTTATTTTTTCTACTTTTGTTTATTTTTGTTTAATTTTTCTTTTCTTCTACCTCAGTCTCAGAAAGTGGGCATGGCAAGCTCCCATAGGTTGAAGTGAAAAAACAGAAGAAAGCGCGTCGCAGTGGATAATCTCTGTTCTCCTTCCCAAAATCCCAATTCCATCGATTTGGGATCACTTCCCTCTCTGCCTCAGTCTCAGAGCAGCTTCTGAGCACTTTCCCCTTTTCCTTTTGAACAATCAGTGAGTCCTCTCTCTCTCACGTATCGCAGAGTTTTGCTGCTTAGATCGATCAGTTCATATCAATCTCGCCTAAATTTCATTATAAGTAAAGGACTACTTTGGGTTCTTATAAATTCTTTTTTTTTGGTCAATGTTCTTATAAATTCTTGGGTTGTACCAAAGTTGCTGTCATAAAAATGATTTATTGTTTTCCTTGGATGATTAATTTTAACAATTTTTCTGTATTTGGGTAGGTTATAATCCCATTTAGCTCCCTCATGTCGCTTCCAAATGAAGATGATATGTCTTCTTCCTCTGATACTCAGGTATTTATTCATTTACATTCAAAGGAACACCCTTTGTTCCTTTTTTTATTTTGGTTTTGTGGTTTCTGACCCAGAAGAAGGTGGTGGATTTTGAAGTTTTGTTTTGCGTCTGTATGAGAATGGCTTGGTGATTTTGTGGGTTTTCAATTGTTATGTCTTGAAGTGCATTGATATGCATCTTATCAACCTATAGACGGTTTAACAACCTTATTTAAGGACTGGTTATGTTTAGTTATAGTTGATGCACCAGTTCAAGTCATTAATCAAATTTATATGTTCTTGACATCACTAGCTATAGTGTTTGATAGCCCAGTAGTTTGTACTAGTAAATTGTTCATTGTAGATTGTGGACATGGTCCTGGGGCATCATATGCTTGGTTTGCTGATCACTGCTTTTGGGTAAAGAGCAAATGCCCGTGATCCAAGGGTTGTGTTCTGTAGTTACCAAAGCAGAACAATGGAAAGAAAATATGAATTTTCTTATCTTAATGGGAGCAAATGGTGGATTTAACATTTCTAATATATGTTTTACATAAGGGATATTCAAAGGTCAATCCCTTTGGCATTATCATAAGTTGCTGCTTCAATGCACTATAAGACTTTTCCGTTCATAGTGGAATGGTTCTTGTGTATGTGAAGGCTAGAATATGGATAATTCAGTGTTATTCTTGGTCTTGTGTAATGTAATTCAGAACATAAAAATTTGAATATTTCATCTGTGCATGTAAAAATCAGCTGACAATATAGTTCTCATAGTTCCTTTCTCTTCTGGCTTGTGGTTGCAGATTACGTCACATATTTTTGGGGATCTCCTTGATTCCATTATTGTTGATGTTGCATCTGAGTGTCATCGAATAGCGAAGTTGGGTCTTGATCGTAATTTTGAAGAAGAGGAAGAAGAACTAAGGCTGTCAGCCCAAGCACGGGTAAGGGTAGCTGATCCTAGTAATAGTGGTGAAGCAAATAGCAAGTATGTGGTTGACATATTTGGACAGACCCATCCTTCTGTAGCCAATGAAGTATTTGAGTGCATGAATTGTGGTCGAGCTATCATGGCTGGGAGGTTCGCTCCTCATCTGGAGAAGTGTATGGGAAAGGTGATTCTCTGATATCTTCATATGTTAGACATTTGTTCATATTTTATGGTTAAGAAGACAAAAATAGAAAGCTCCTTGAATGAGAACTCTAGGGTGGAAACTAAAAAATGTTTTGGTTCTTTCCTCCACCACAGGGTAGAAAGGCTCGTGCCAAAGTGACAAGAAGTAGTACAGCTGCACAGACCCGGCAGTCACGAGGCAACCCTGCTTCCACATACTCCACTTATTCCAATTCCAACAGCACAAGCCGGTTATCAAATGGAACATCCAGTGTCGCAGGGGAGGAGTATTCAAATGGTGCATTGGAAGAGCCATAAAACATTTTAAGCACTGGTGAGCTACTTGGAAGCAATGGATATCGTTACTTGCTTAGATCGTCATGTTTGTGAAAAGTGAAGGCAAATTTTGAGTAGGCTTTTGTTGGTTTAGGCACTGCGATATAATCTGACTTGGAGAGTATAGTGATCCCATTCTTTTTTTCAGTATGAAGAAGAGCCTTGTATATAACATTCTTGACCATGTCTCGAATGATAATTTGGAATCTTATACAAGTTGATTTCGGCTTCAAATTCTAACTATTTCCTGAGCTATCAATATTCAATACAAACGTGATAAAGTTCTTGAATTGAAGGGATTAAGGAACCACCTCTTCCAAAAAAAGTGGAAAAATAAATTGGTGGGGAATGCATGTTGAAATACAACATGAAGCACTTAGTCTCCAACCACAGCTTTTGACGAGGACCAACCGTTGGTATAAATGTTTGATGTCAACTAGAACTTCTTTGACTAATTTCTCTTCGGTTTAGTTTAAGTAGTAAGAGAGTGTGAGAAAATGGGTGATGATTGGGATAAATTAAAATGTTCGATCGTTTCCATGACTAATTTTGTGTAGGGATTACCATACTTTGAATAATAACATGTTCCTTTGGGAACGTATACAAGTGATAGAGGCAACCAATGAAATATTGTTAACATTTTATGTGGTATGATATTGCGGAACGAATCATAGCTCAGATCAGAACTGATAAATGTAATAATGGGTATTCTATACATAACCTTAGACTTGGCAAACATGTCGTATTTGTCGTACTTGTATCGTGTTTATGTCAATCTGCTTTTTTAATAGGTTGACACGAACATGACCTGTTGGGTTAACGGGTGGAAAGTACCATACATGAACACGATCTATTTCATCCATCAAGAATAGTGATTTGTTTTTTGAAAACATGACTCGTTTCACCCGTTTTAACATACATGACTAGTTTCACCCTTTTTAAAATAAATTATATTTCTTAACTAATTGTTAAATGAAAACAAAATACCTCATATTAGACAATAATAAAAATGAAGGTTCAATCTTTAAATAAAATATCTTTACGCAATACAAAGTAATGTCCTTCACTAATCCTTAATGATACTTACTACAATAGAAAAATGATATGAAAAATTATTTTCTACACACGTGACATCATAATCACACATTTTAATTACTTTCTCATAAGTATACCTTTTTGTTTTGGTGTTCCTCCAAAATCTTATTATTTATAACATTTGCAACCATGACTTTGTACTTTACCAATGCATTAATAATGTTAAAAGAAACTCTTAACATTAAGTTATGGCTGCAATAAATGTGCAGTATATGATAGATATAAAAGTCTTGTGTCATCAAATAGAGTGATAAGTTAAATTTGTGTGACTAGCTATCAAAGAAAAAAACAAAAAAACAAAAAAGTTGTGAATAGGTTTCTTGCAAAATTATTTTATTAGTAAGGGCACATCAATATTAATTTTGCATGAATATTAAATGATATTAGTAAAACAGAATTTTCCTTGATATAGACCTCTTTCGATGAAGAAAGATACAAAAGTAAAAAGTAGAGTTCCGTTGCCGGGACTTGAACCCGGGTCTTTCGGGTGAGAAGCCGAATATCCTGACCAACTAGACTACAACGGATTTGATGACAGCATGCGTGCTTGATATTATATTAACCATGTACGGATTCCTCACCTTCTTGGGTTTCCCTGCCAAAAGTAATTTGACGCCTCTTTTCCTCATTTATTTTGTTGGGGTCCATATGATGGACTCAACACAGGATTTCCTAGCAGCACACGCTCCTCAGCGTCCAATCATTATGAATTTACTATCCATAAGAAAAGGTTGAGAAAATACAAAATTGGTCGCGCATATATGCATATGACTAGTGTAGTTTGATGCTATGGCCTTTAGCTGCCGAGTGTTACAAGTTTGTACTTTCTCTGTTTGTTAATGGTGAGCTGGTTTTTCATTTTTGTGCCTAGCTGCTGGTTTTGCTTGCCTGTCTTATATGATATATATAAGTCCTCTTCTGATAAGCATTTGAGAAACACCCTTTAGGGTCAAATATGATTTCATATTTAAATTAAATATAGCACGGGTGAGTTTTACAAGAGTGTCCCTTAAATAAGCTTAAATGAAGCTCACTAGATCACTAGCTTTTCAATGGCAGCGTGACAAATAAATGGCTAAAATCTTAGCTTAGAGCATGAAACTCTGGAATTCACCAGGAAGATATGAGGAAACCTCAAGGTTTATTTGATAAACTGGAATAACAAAACATAATCCTAACCACATGTAAAGTATGTTTAAATACTCCTATAAACTCTAGGAATAACGAAGGAGTTATTTGACCAAAAAAAAAACAAAGGAATTAAAATAGGAAAATAACAAAGTTTCAAAAAACTATAGAAACTAGATTTCAGGCTACTAAATGATCTCTGATGCCGAAAAAGCCCATATATTATAGCAAAACTATGTGTTTTACTCGTGACTCTGTTCTCTTCGAATCGACAAATCATGGGCTCGATTCTAGCTCGAAGCTCAAATCTACAGTTTACCCGAGTTGCCCTTGTGTGCGCGTCGCTCCAGCTCCTCTTCAATTACTTACGCCATATGTTCTACATCAATGACCTGAATATTTTATGGCATAATCCAACACCAATTGTCAATTAGAAGACTAAAAGGAGAATACAATTAAAGAAGTCTTCTGATTAAAAAAGAAAAGGAAAAAGAAAAAAATAGCAAGTCTGCAACCACATGAGCTATATCTAAATCATTCCCAGCTCCACGCTTATGCTTCATCATTAAAGTCCATCATCCTAAAACAAAATGAAGAAGACTTGCTTTAGCATAATAAGCATAACATGGAACAAATATAAGATTAAATTTAATCAGTACGGGATCCAGTAGACATTATAATAAGCGCATCTATAACTCATTCTCCACAAACGAAAACCATTGCTCCATTGAAACCAGATTTCTTTTTCTCCTACACTGAGTTCCAAATACTATCCCAAAACAAAGATGATTATGATTTATGTTTGGGTTTCATGGGAATGGCTTCCCAAGACAATGAAAAATGCTTGGCTTTTTACGTGTAATCAAGAAAAAGTCATTTCTCTTTATAATTCAATCATAATTTGACAAGTGTTTCATTATTTTTTATTTTTCTAATGACAAGTTTCCTTATAGCAAGCCAAGATGAGTCAAGTTGGGATTGGCTTAAACATTGATTTCATACGATCAGTAATCAGTTGGCTTGAATTTACAAAAATTTCAAATGAACTTCAAACACAACATCGCAAAAGTTTCCAAGAAAATTAAAGTGATTTGAGTTTTATCACTTTATAAATTGTAACTTACTATTCAAACCAAATGAAAAAAGAATTTGATTCGCAAACGAGTAATCTCATGTTCAAAAGAATGTGTCAGAACCCGTCCCCTTATAATCACCTGTATTTAAGGGGGGAAAAAAAAAACCAAATAACAAAACCTTACAGTCATTTGCGTTGACCACGTACCTCTATCTATCAATAATACCCAAGAGCATGATAACGCTTCGCCTCCCTCGCTCCTGAAGAGGAACGAGAATAAGAACGAGACGACGTCGCATCAGCCTCATTGTTCTTCGCCAGCACCTCCTCCCAGGTCCCAATCTCTCTGAGCCTCTTGCTCACCTCGTCAAACCCCAACCCGTCAGCCCTGTCGCCGCCGTCCATGTTCGCAATCGCCCCGCCAATTGTGGATTGCCGGCTGTTCGGCAAGCTGTTCATCAGCATTACAGCCTGCAACTCTGTTCTGCATGCATTTTACTGCCTAAATGTGTTGTGACCGAGACATTCTCATGACCTGAAGATAAGAATTGATTTGATTTGTATCTCTTTTTACGACATTCTGATGGGTTTTTTCTTGTTGGTTATTTTGTGTCTACTTGGGCCTTATAAATGTGAAATAGGAAACTTCCTTTAAGATGGCAGATAATGAGGAGGTAGAGGAAAGTACTGCTCGTGGGAATGGATGGGAAGTTGTCTCACTTACAGAATCAACATATGCTGCTTCTCCTGGTCCACAAGGAGTTGAACTGAACAATGACGGCAAGATCAATACCTATGGAGAGCAAGCGGAGACTTCTCATGCTCTGTTCATTTCTGGTCACTTCGTTTTTCCACCCAGTCAGCATGAGAATTTGCCTGTGGAGACTGACAGCAGCAAAATTCATGATGAACATGTGGACAAGGATGCAGTAACTGAGGCTGAGATAGGTATTGAAGGTGGTAGGTCCAGTGGAAAGGAGGAAGAAATTTTGACTTTGAAAGGGTTGAATGTTCCGGATGAGTTTACAGGAATGCCGTTTTCAAAAGAGAAGGATAATATGCTATCCATTGGTGGTGCAGACTTTGAAGAAGGCGCTACACTGGAAGGGTCTATGGCTGACAAAGAGCAGACTATATATGATGCTGCTAAATATAGTTTAGATGGTGAAACAGCTCTTGGTGGTTCAACCCCATATGGTGAGAGCACTGCTCTTCCTGGACGTATTGAACCTTCAGAACAAGGTTTAGATTCTTCTGAGGACATCTCACAATCCCCAAGGCCACCGCATGATGATAAATTTGACGTTTCTGGCCTGCCCTGTGGAGCGTGGTGGAAAAGAAGAGCTGCTTCCTTGTATTGTCATGCTAAAGAAGCAAATGCATATTGGTCTATTTTTGTAGCAGCAGCTGTGATGGGGCTTGTGTTACTTGGGCAGCGGTGGCAGAATGAGAGGTGGCAGGCTCTACAACAAAAGTGGCAGTTGAGCGTCAATGATCAGGTTTGTTGATTGCTATTGTTTTCTATTATGAGTATGTTTTAATTTTCACTTTTCTTTTTCTGGTCAAGGAATTGATGCATCTCATGTTTGTTGGTTTTCCTTTGCCTGATCTCTCTTCTTGGTTAAGGTATCACATAATAGATTTTACTGTACGTACCTTTTATTTGGGTCAGCTGGTAGGTAGTATTAAAGAGTGTTTCTGAAGAACTTTTTGCTTGCTGAATGGCTAATCACATCCTCCCATCTAGGATTTTAAATAGCAAATACTTACTGACTTTAAATCAATCTAATAACAGTTTGTAATTTCAATAGTATGTGATGTTTATTGTGTATGCCGTAAAACTTCATGATGTTAGCGTATCATGAAATGTCGTAGATGTGTTAATTCATGATGTTAGTGTAACTCGTGTGGGTTTTTGTTCTCTTGTTTCTATCGTATGGTCATACAATTGCATTTTTTAGCAGTAGCATATTGTGCACACCAACGCTCGTTGGTTCATTTGCCCCACTTTGTTTCACCCTAAACCTTCCCATTTTTAATGACACTGACATTGTCATTTCATCATCTTGACAGAAAACAGGAAGGATGTTTGGTCCCATATCTCGACGTAAAGACGTGATAGTTGGCAGCCAGAGCCGAGGATCCTTTATCCGGGTCAGCTCCTCAAGCGACTCTTAAGATGATGACGAAAAATACCACAGGGTTGGAGGGAGAGAGAGTGGGGGAAGATACACAGATGAGGCGGTTATGATATGTTTAGTTTGTTGTCCAACTGTGGTTCACTCATATTCCTAGTCTCAAAAGTTTGATGTTGCCATTGTATGATATTTTCTTTTATTGCCTTGAATTTGACTTGTACAGAGCTCACAGGGGGGCTGGCAATAACTCACATGTTATACTTATTTCTATGTTTAATTTTTTTCTTTTTGGCTAAAGTTATGTTCTTATTTATGAGGATTGAATACACATGTTCGGACCACTTTCACAAAACTCAAAGGAGATGTCGTATAGTAGTGTAGCTCGGAAGTCCGAATGTCGTATCCACAGAGAGCGGTGTAAAGAAAATAACAGAGATGAAAAAGAACAAGTGTGATTGAGAGGTAGATTTATGCAAGATTTGATTTAGAGAAAATTTAATTGATTAAAACACTAAGGCATTGGGTTTCCACTTTTAACATAAGCATGCAATTCTTAATAATTTGATCCACAAAATATTTTCCATTGTAGTTGTTCAAAATAATTAAAGCTATTTTTAATTTCCTTTAGAAGTATTCTAAGCATAACTTGTACCATTGGCAACAAACTATCAAAAAATAATCTTCATCAAAATTCTATTAATCTTTAGTAATTCTCTTCTCTTTTAAAAGCATGAAAGTTTTTACTACACTATGGGAAAAACATGATTGAACCCATGAAATAGATTATCAAACTTTCATCAATTAATTAAAAAGAAAACTACAAATTCCATTTGAACAAATACTACAAATTCACATTAAAGCTTAAGTTTGGATCAAACTAATAAAAATTACACACTTATATTAAAAGCTTTCTCCCTAGCCTTAGCTAGGGAATTAGTTCCCCATAATAAAATAAAACTAAAAACAGAATTTAAAACTTAGAAAGATGGAGGGAAAAGGGAAAAAGCTCAAGATTGTGGAGCTTGGTGTAGTTTTACAATGCCGTAGCTTCACCTATTTATAGGAGGATGTGAGCAATATTCATAAATTTAATATGTCTTCCACTTGCCATCAAACCAATTGCCAAGTTGCTTCCTTTAATTTAATTCATTGTGATGATGACTCCTTATCTAAATTCTTCAAAACTTTCTTCCATTTGAACACTTTATCATGCATTTCCATACTTTCCTTCGTGTCTTCTCATAAAAACTGCAGCAACTTTCCTCAAATTGTAGCTAGATAACAACTCAAGCATCATCATTCTTCTTTGCATTCATTGGTTGCAAGTAGTCAATTTGAACTTCTCCTTCATTGTTTATTCATTCTTTCTTTATTTCTTCAATGATAGAAGCTTGCATGGATGTCCTAGAGTATATTCATGCAATTGATTGCTTCTTCTTTTCATTTGTTTTATCTTCAATTGCATTTGCTGCTGCACAAGTTGTCTCGAGCAAATTTCCTTGACTTTGGTTTCACAAAGATCTTTGAGTCTTCTTATCAATTGCTCCACTTGCTCATCTCTTTTTTTCTCAACATGCTATTGGTGGAAGACACTTAATATCTACAAACAACCACTCATTAAATATAAAAACAAAGATTGGAATGAAACAATAAAAATACTCTAATAGATTTATATAAAACAAAAGAAAATACTAACAAATATAAATTTAAGGATAAAACTTGTATTAATTTTGTGCTCATCAAATACCCTCCAAACCTATATTTTGCTAGTCCTCGAGCAAAAGAAAATAAAAACTAAGTAGAAAAGAAAACTAAGCCACTTTCGCAGGGATCTCGATTGCATTTAGCATATGCAACAAGCCTTTAAACCCCTAGGTTACCCTAGTGGACGAGTATAGTCTCGTGAGGGCTTTCATGATGATACCCACAAACATCGAAATGAGAGTTTAAAAATTTATGCTACAACAAAATTTGAAAATTTAAACAAATGCTTAACCATCATCAAAAGCTATTGGATTTAAAATTCATGAACAATTTTTAAAAGAGCAAACACGCTTCAAATTAATCCCCACATAAAGTCTTGATCACTTATAATCATTTAGTAAATTTTTCATTTGTTTCCTTTGGTGTTTAAGTGAACCAACACATTTTAGAGACAAAAGTTAATTTCAATCACAGTAACCTCATTATTTCAATCATTATCAAAATTCAGTGCAAATAACTAACCAAGGCATATATATATACTCTTTTTTTTTTTTTTTTTTTTATTAATTATGACTGTGCAATGTTTAGTTCCATTAAGCTTTCTAATTAACCCAATGTAGCGAGATTTAGGCCAACGACTCTCAAACCAAAGGTTTTAAGGCATTAGGTGTAGAAACACCCCTAAGGGCTTATTAACTCGAGTTAAAAAGGCTACAAAACTAAACTAGTCACAAAATGTATTTACCTCAAAACTTTACATTTTGACGCGAACACTCGCTGCTGTTTAGGCAAGAGGCCCGGTTACTAAGTAAAACTCTGGATAAATTAACATTATTATTATTATTTTATTTATTTACTCTTTTTTTTTTTAACGCCAAGGTCAATCAAGAGCAATGTCATCTAACTCTACTTAAAACAACAAAGTTAACTACAATTGATCTTTTCTTTCATTCTCACTAAAGTGTTGATGTGCATGTGAGAGTTCAAAGTATAACTCATGAATTATCCACTAAATAGAAATAAGTGAAAAAAAAACTAAAATTATGGGTTTAAAATTTAATCATATGTTTCCAATCGTAAAAATCATTCATGAGTGTTAAATCTGATTTGATGATAGTAAGCATAAAAATCTAGAGATAACACAATTTTTTTTTTTTTGGGTGAAATAAAATAATAATAAAAATAAAAACAAAACTTCTAAACCTTACCCCCAAACCTAAATCAAACATTGTCCTCAATGTTTCAAAGCATAGCAAATGTATGAAATAAGAGGGTAAATGACATAGAAAGATAATACCTGGAAAATATGCGTGCCAATCCCTTAGTATTCATCAATTACAGAAATAAAAGAAAAAATCCAAAAAAAAAAAATAAAAATAAAAATAAAGACCAAAATGAAATAAAACACACAAAAAAAGAAAACCAAAATCTATACAAATATACACAAATATACAAGCAACTCATGGATGACCAGTTAAGGGCCCCAGAAAAACACAGCCAGGGGATCCGGAAGGTTGGATGGGTCACAAAGGTCCCACTTAAAACCCAAACTTCTTAAACACCAAAGGTGTCGACTAAAGAACTCCTAGACACTGTATTGACGAAGACGCTCACTAGAGTTACCAAAAGTCAGCTCATATGAAAAATCTTTTTTTTTTATAGGTAATTTCTACAACTTATGAGTATCCAAAAAAACATAAATAGCACAAATAAATAATGAATACGAAACTAAAGATAGTATGAGAATTCAATCCTGATAAATAGGATTCTCCAAGTGAATCGTGTCATCCTGCATAAAAAAAATTATCCAAAAATGGTTTAAGACGTTGACCATTAACTTTAAAAACATTACCATTTTTTGGATCCTCAATCTCCACTGCTCCAAAAGGAAAAACTCTTGTGACCACAAATGGACCTGTCCCATCTGGAACGAAGTTTACCAGGAAAAATATGCAATCTCGAATTATATAAGAGAACTTTCTGTGATGGTTCAAAGTTTTTCCTCAAAATATTTCTATCATGAAAAACCTTCATTTTCTCTTTGTAAATTCGAGAGTTTTCGTAAGCATCATTCCTTAATTCTGCCAACTCATTCAATTGAAGCTTCCTATTTGAACTTGCATCATTTAAACCAAAATTAAACATTTTAATTGCCCAATATGCCTTATGTTCAAGTTCAACTGGTAAATGACAAGCCTTACTATAGACAAGTCTGTAAGGTGACATCCCTAAGGGGGATTTGTATGCTGTACGGTATGCCCATAAAGCATCAGTTAATCTCAAAGACCAATCTTTACGGTTAGGACTCACAGTTTTTTCCAAAATTTGTTTTATCTCCCGATTAGCAAGTTCAACTTGACCGCTTGTTTGTGGGTGATATGGGGTAGCGACTTTATGAGTGACACCATATTTTTTCATTAAAGCCTCAAAAGGTTTATTACAAAAGTGTTTTCCCCCATCACTTATAATAGCTCGAGGTGTTCCAAATCTTGCGAAAATGTTTTCTTTTAAAAACCGCAAAACAGTTTTATGATCATTATGTCGACAAGGAACAGCCTCTACCCATTTAGAAACATAATCAATACCGACCAAGATATAAAGATATCCAAAAGAAATAGGGAAAGGACCCATAAAATCAATGCCCCAACAATCAAACATTTCAATTACCAAAATTGGGTTCAAAGGCATCATGTTTCTACGGGTAATTGCCCCCAACTTTTGACAACGGTCACAAGTTCGACAAAAAGAATTAGTGTCTTTAAAAAGCGTAGGCCAATAAAATCCACACTGCAAAATTTTTGCAGCGGTTTTCTTTACAGAAAAATGACCGCCACATGCTTCATTATGACAAAAAGAAATTACTGCATGGATTTCATTATCAGGTACACACCTTCTAATGATCTGATCAGGGCAATATTTAAACAGATAAGGGTCATCCCAAAAGAAATTTCGAACCTCTGTAAGAAATTTCCTTTTATCTTGAGCAGTCCAATCAGATGGAATTTTACATGTAGCAAGAAAATTAACAATGTTAGCAAACCAAGGTAATTCTGAAATAGCAAATAATTGCTCATCTGGAAAAGAATCATTAATTGGCAATGTTTCAATGGTATCCTCAAAACTCAATCTAGACAAATGATCAGCCACTACATTTTCTACTCCCTTTTATCTTTGATTGTGATGTCAAATTCTTGAAGTAGTAGGATCCACCTAATCAATCGAGCTTTAGCATCTTTTTTTTCAAAAAGGTATTTTAAAGCTGCATGGTCAGTGAAAATAACAATAGGTGATCCAACTATATAAGAACGAAACTTATCCAAAGCAAATACCACAGCAATGAGTTCTTTTTCAGTTGTAGAATAATTCATCTAGCACTGTTCAAGGTTCTGCTTGCATAATGGATGACATGTGGCTTCTTATCCTTTCTTTGCCCCAAAACTGCTCCAACCGCGTAATAACTAGCATCACACATAATTTCAAAAGGTAGAGTCCAGTCAGGTGGTTGCATAATTGGAGCAGATGTGAGCATTTTAATTAATTTCTCAAAAGCCTTTTGACATGAATCAGACCACTCAAATTTACAATCTTTTAATAGGAGATTACACAAGGGTCTAGATATTGCACTAAAATTCTGAATAAATCTCCTATAAAAACCAGCATGACCTAAAAATGATCTGACATCTTTAACAGTTTTTGGAACTGGCAATTTTGAAATTAATTCAATTTTAGCTTTATCCACTGCAATTCCTTTAGATGAAACAATATGACCAAGAACAATTCCAGAAGAAACCATAAAATGACACTTCTCCCAATTTAAAACAAAGTTTTTCTCTTGGCATCGAACCAATACTTTTTCCAAATTACTCAAGCAATTATCAAAAGAATCACCAAAAACAGATATATCATCCATGAAAACTTCAAGAAATTGCTCAACCATATCACTGAAAATACTGATCATGCATCTTTGAAAAGTAGCAGGAGCATTACATAATCCGAAAGGCATTCTACGAAAAGCAAAAGTACCAAAAGGACATGTAAAAGTAGTTTTTTCTTGATCTTCAATGGCAATTTCAATTTGATAATAACCTGAGTATCCATCTAAGAAGCAATAAAATTCATGACCGGCTACCCTTTCTAAGATTTGATCAATAAAAGGTAAAGGGAAATGGTCTTTTCTAGTTGCAGAATTCAGCTTTCTATAATCAATGCACATACGCCAACTTGAAACCACTCTAGTAGGTATCAATTCATTTTTATCATTTTCAACCACAGTTATGCCAGATTTCTTAGGTACAACTTGAGTAGGACTTACCCATTTACTATCAGAGATGGAATAAATAATACCTGCATCTATTAATTTCAACACCTCAGTTTTAACAACATCTTTCATGATTGGGTTTAACCTACGTTGTGCCTCCCTAGAAGACTTGGCTTCATCCTCTAAAAATATTTTATGAGTACAAACAAGAGGACTAATTCCCTTAATGTCAGCAAGAGTCCAACCAATGGCAGATCTGTGAGAATTCAATACATTAAGTAACTTACTGTTAGAAATGTGCCCTAAGAGCCAATACATTTGATGTAATCTCCTTAGAATACATTTCGTATATGATAAATAAAGGGCAATATTATTTTGTTATCTTTTATGTCACGTAAAGAAACAAAAGTCCAGGGTATACTAAATAAGAGATAAAGTAATCTAAAGAAGTTTAGATTCGGAGACCTTTAATCTCTAACTGTAGTATCCCAAAATGTTCCTAATCATAGGGTTATCAAATGGGCATTGATAAACCGTCAAGATTGGCACATACTATGTATGCTCAATAATGAGGATGGTTGGTCTCAAACCATTTGTGTAGTTGACACTAATACAAGTATGTGGGTGCTCATTAGTGAATGAGTACACTGAGCGCGATCAACCGTAGTTCTCGTATGGAGTATTTATCTATATGTCAAACGAGAACTCATAGTTGCAATAATGCAAATTAGTCCTTAGACCTGAGGCATCATAGTTGTCTTGTGATGCGTTATTGATCTTTGATAGCTCACAAAGGCAAGTCGTAAAAGATTTTCCTTATGTGTTATTGGGATCTCTTAATTCATCATGGAGGCATGTGAATGTACAATAAGGAATCTCTGCCTTTGATAAAGAAAGGAGAATGTTTCAAGATATGATTAAGTGAATCTTCGGCCGAAGTACTTGAACATGATTTAGAAAGTGGTTTTAATTATGTTCTATTGAATCATATGGGGTTAATCATATTAGGAGTTTGACATTATCAATCCGTACCCTAATAATATGATTGGAAACATTGTATAAGAGAAGGACCATATTGCATTGCAATTCCAACTGAATAGGTTCTTCATCTATTCTAATTAGCTTAGGTAGCCATGATATATTGCTAGATGTCACTCTTGGCTTGTGGAAGTCCTAGGATTGATTGTGATCAATCCAAATAAAGGAAGAATTAAAAAGGGGTTTTAATTCCAGTTGGTTAGAAAGAGTTCTAATGTTTTCCCACTGCCTTGCTAAATTAGAACCTAATGGATCGCACACCTTAAATGGTTAACTTTGAGTAATACAAATGAGATTGAGGAAATCAATTTGATTGATTTGATGTGGATGATTTACTACGTGTAAAAATGTATTTGGGCCTCGGTAATAGTTAATGAGAAGCCCAAATGGTTGGGTATCAAGCCCATGGACTTAAGACACCTAAATTATGGTTTAAGTGTCATAAGGCCCAATTTTGGAAGCCCAATGGGATTTGGCCGAAAATGGTTAAGTGCATGTGTATGGGAATTGTTTCCATAAGCTCATTTGACACACAAACACAATCCAACATCAACCAAAGAGGTTTTGGGAGATCAAAGAGAGATAGTTGTGAGTTTTGAAGAGTGAAACACAATCTTCTTTCAAAGGGGTTTAGATTGAAACCAATCTTGAGAATCTTGTACTAGCATCCTTGTATTCTCAAGATACCTCTTCTCATCTCAAGGTTCCATTGGTGTGGAGACTTAGAGGCCATATACTTTTGTGGCTCACAAGGAGGAGAAAGATCAAGAGGAGATCAACAAAGGAAAATCATCAAGAGAAGACCAAAACACAACTTGGTTCATAAATTGCTTCAAGGGTAATTAGATCTTATCATTTCTCTTGAATTTTCATTTATGAAAAACATATCAATGTTCATGGCTTAAGATACTTGGAAGAAGTTTTGTTTTTGAATTTAAACAACCACCATAGTTTTCCGCTGCGATTAATTTGATTAAATGCATGTTTAATATTCAAATGAACTTCTTAAAAAATGTTTTAAAACCAACACTTACCTTCTTGCAAAGAGTCAAGTTCAGAAGATATTACCACTGGAAAAGTGTTGTTGGACCCCAAGAAGGCATGTTTAAGTCCCATAGGTAAAGGCTTCAATTCTAGATTAGGAACTTCCATATTTGATGGCAATGTCTTTTCCTTTCGAGGTGGAAGCTTCTCAAACCTTGGAGTCCATTTATCAGCCTGTAAGGAATTAAACAACGAATTAAGATAAGCAATTTCTGGCTCCTCAAGTAATTCGGATTCTTTAGAATTCAATAAAAGAGTCTCAAAAGGTTCAGAAATATTAGTCATCTCAAATTGATCCTGTACAAGAACTTCAATCAAGTTCACCACTCCACATTCATCATCTTCATAAGGTTTCCTGAAAACATTAAAAATGTTAATTTCCAATGTCATGTTACCAAAACTGAGTTTCATTATCCCAATCCTACAACTGATGTGTGCATCACATGTAGCAAGGAAGGGACGTCCTAAAATGACAGGAATTTCATTTTCAGAATGCGAAACAGGTTGTGTATCCAAAACAACAAAATCAACAGGGTAGTAAAATTTGTCCACTTGGACCAATACATCCTCAATTACCCCTCTCAGCACTCGTCCAGAGAACGATCAGCAAGTTGCAACTTCATTGTTGTGGGCTTCAATTCACCAAGACCTAACTGCAAATACACTGAATATGGCAACAAATTTACACTAGCCCCCAAATCAAGCAAAGCACAATTGATGTAATTTTTTCCAATTACACATGAAAGAGTGGGACTTCCTGGATCTTTGTATTTAGGAGGGACCTTATGCTGCAACAATGCACTCACATGTTCAGTCAAAAATGCAGTTTTCTTCACCTGATGCTTTCTTTTAAATGTGCACAGATCTTTTAAAAATTTAGCATAAGAAGGAATCTGTTTAATAGCATCTAACAAAGGAATATTCACTTTGACTTCTTTAAAAACATCCAAAATTTCAGGATTTTTATTCAATTTCTTTGGAGGATTTAAAGCTTGGGGAAAAGGAACAGGAAAATGATATTCATTTGATTCATTCAAGTTGGACATGTTAAGTTTATCATTATTCTTAGAATTTTCAACTTCCTTTGGTGAAGGTGTTGTATAAATTATTTTACCACTTCTAAGAGCAATGACAGACTTAGCATGTTCAATTGAGGTTTCACACGAATTAACATTCTTTGGATTTGGTTGAGTTTGAGAAGGAAATTTTCCTTTTTCATTTATTGCAAAAGAATTTGTCAATTTAGAAATTTGGCTTTTAATTTCTTTATTTTCTTCAACCATTTGACCAAACAAGGTATCATACCTTTGATTTTGCTTCTGTTGTTCCTGCATAAATGCTTGAAGAGTATCGCTCAAAGATGGTCTAGCATTAAATGTATTAGTTGCAGGAAATTGATGATTGAAAGAATTTCTCTCACTTACCTGAGGTTGTGAATCATTACTCCAACGAAAATTCGGATGATTCCTTGTTGTTGGATTGTAGGTGTTGGAAAAAGGAGAATACTATTGTTTGAAGTTTCCAACAGCAGCACAACGCTCCTCATAAGCTCCTTTCATTTCCTGAAAAATTGGACAATTTTTAACAGTATGACCAATCTCATAACAAGAATCACATACTTGATTAACATCAGCTTGAAAAACAGGTTGAGGCAAATTTGATTTTTCCGTTTTCAAAGCAACTATTTCTTTAGTTAAAACCTCAAATTTTAATTTCCAATCATCTTCTTCTTTTAATTGATAAATTCCTTTATTAGTAGAAGATGTGGCAATTTTTGACCGATCAGTGGTCTCACCTGACTGGGGACAGTCCATTGATGAGCTTTTTCAGCAATTTCATCCAAAAATTCTAGGGCATCATCATGGTCTTTTTGCATAAAATTTCCATTACACATTGACTCAACAAATTGGCGATCACGAGGGAGAAGTCCCTCATAGATATAACTAGCAAGACGCCAATTTTCAAAACCATGGTGTGGGCACAAATTCAAAAGCTCTTTAAATTTTTCCCAAGTTTGATACAAAGTTTCATTTTCCTTTTGAGAGAAATTTGAAATTCTTTTCTTAAGAGCAATCGTCTTGTGATTAGGAAAATACTTGTTGAAAAATGCTTGAGTCATTTCCCCCCAAGAACCTATGGATCTAGCCCTTAATGAATACAACCAACTTTTAGCCTTTTCTTTTAAGGAAAAAGGAAAAAATTTCAACCTTATGAAATTAAGCCTATCAAGTTGAACATTGTAAAAAGTGCCAATAGCCTCTTCAAATTCCCTAACATGCACATAAGGATTTTCACTTTCCATGCCATGAAAAGTGGGAAGCAGTTGAATCATTCCAGGTTTGAAATCATAATTTGGCATGTTAGGTGGAAACATGATGCATGAAGGATTTGGTGCACGAATGGGATGCAAAAATGTCTCTAAAGTTCTAGGTGCAACTACTTCTCCTCTTATTTCATTATTCTCAATCTCATTATTTTCAATATGAGCATTCACTTCTTGTTCATTATTCGCAATTTCTTGTTCATCATTCACAATTGCTGCCATACTTTCAGATTTGTTGGATATTTCAGTTGAAGAAGTTGAAGCAGAATGTTCTAAATTAACAGTTTCAGACTTTTTGACAAACCTTCCTAGATGATCTCTAGGTCGCATAAAGAAAATAAATAAATAAACAAAAACAAAAACAAAAAAATAAAAATATATATTAACAATGAGATAAGTTTGGAAAGAATGTACCAGATGTGAAGAAGTTCACATAACCAGCAAACCTTTGACCAAGGGGATCTCTGCACTCTTTCACAAGCCGCTCCCCGGCAACGGCGCCAATTTGTTCGGACCACTTTCACAAAACTCAAAGGAGATGTCGTATAGTAGTGTAGCTCGGAAGTCCGAATGTCGTATCCACAGAGAGCGGTGTAAAGAAAATAACAGAGATGAAAAAGAACAAGTGTGATTGAGAGGTAGATTTATGCAAGATTTGATTTATAGAAAATTTAATTGATTAAAACACTAAGGCATTGAGTTTCCACTTTTAACATAAGCATGCAATTCTTAATAATTTGATCCACAAAATATTTTCCATTGTAGTTGTTCAAAATAATTAAAGCTCTTTTTAATTTCCTTTAGAAGTATTCTAAGCATAACTTGTACCATTGGCAACAAACTATCAAAAAATAATCTTCATCAAAATTCTATTAATCTTTAGTAATTCTCTTCTCTTTTAAAAGCATGAAAGTTTTTACTACACTATGGGAAAAACATGATTGAACCCATGAAATAGATTATCAAACTTTCATCAATTAATTAAAAAGAAAACTACAAATTCCATTTGAACAAATACTACAAATTCCATTTGAACAAATACTACAAATTCACATTAAAGCTTAAGTTTGGATCAAACTAATAAAAATTACACACTTATATTAAAAGCTTTCTCCCTAGCCTTAGCTAGGGAATTAGTTCCCCATAATAAAATAAAACTAAAAACAGAATTTAAAACTTAGAAAGATGGAGGGAAAAGGGAAAAAGCTCAAGATTGTGGAGCTTGGTGTAGTTTTACAATGCCGTAGCTTCACCTATTTATAGGAGGATGTGAGCAATATTCATAAATTTAATATGTCTTCCACTTGCCATCAAACCAATTGCCAAGTTGCTTCCTTTAATTTAATTCATTGTGATGATGACTCCTTATCTAAATTCTTCAAAACTTTCTTCCACTTGAACACTTTATCATGCATTTCCATACTTTCCTTCGTGTCTTCTCATAAACTGCAGCAACTTTCCTCAATTGTAGCTAGATCATTTTTTTTGTTTTGGTTGAAGGTTTGTTCTCCTTCTTGTTTCTTTTTTTTTCTTCAATGTGGCTTGCATGCTGTCCTAGAGTATATTCTGCAATTGATTGCTTCTTCTTTTCATTTGTTTTTCTTCAATTGCATTTGCTATTGGTGGCACAAAGACTTTGACTTATAATTGCTCATTGTCATTTTTTCTCAAACTAACCACTCATTACCAAACTCATTAAATAAAAACAAAGATTGGAATGAAACAATAAAAATACTCTAATAGATTTATATAAAACAAAAGAAAATACTAACAAATATAAATTTAAGGATAAAACTTGTATTAATTTTGTGCTCATCAACACAATACTCTAGGGTTTCCCTAAATTTTTCCTAAATTTGTAAATTGGGCATTAAGAATGAAAGTTTTATCATGTTAAGCTCTCTGTTTGCACTTATCATTATCATGTTGAGTTCTATTTTTATTCTCGTACTTTTGATTTGTTCGGGAGTTACTCAAAGGTCTTACACAATTTTCGAAATTTAAACACTACCGTACTCTGTTTCAAAATATAACCAATAGAATCAATTGGTGAATCATTTAAAATCCAGCAATGGGTGTTAGTTGGATTGGTTTAGGACTTTGGTGTGCTTCGAAATGGTTCTGGGTTGAAGCTCCCATGGCCCGTTTGTGTGAGTTTCCCCCCTTTCCTTCCTAACTTTGGCAACCAAAAACAAATATATATATCCAAAACTGTTGTTGGATAGTCACTTTAAATGTGGCATGCTTCAACCAATTTAGATGTTGCGTGTATCTCACCACCCGAACCAATTTATATGTTGATATTTGTTTAGGCCCAAAAAAGTTACGAGAAGCCCAAAGACATTTAAGGCCCGATATAACATATAATTTTGGTCATGCATTAATCCAAGCTGTATTTTGGCAATTAATTCATTAAATAAATAATAGTGTCCATGTCATGCGAAGCCAATAATACATTTTTCATATGTCAATCACCTATCAAGCTCACATGAACCCAAGTCATGTCATTACGGGGCTTGCATGAGGGATTGTGGTGTGGAAGGTTATGGAGGTCCACAAGGCCCACAGAAGCTCTTGGATAATGGAGACTTTGGGTTAGCTACTTGGGAACACCAAAGTCCAAGCCCATTACTTAGAGTTCTCCAATGTGGGTAAGCAAATGAGATATTTTCCAAGCATTTCCTTTTATCCATAGGAAATAGTCATTTTCTAAATGCCTAGCTTTACCCGTTGGAAATAAGCCTTTTCCAACGCTCCCTATTACCCATTGGAAACAAGCCAATTCCGACACTTCCCTTTACCCGTTGGAAATAGTCATTTTCCAATGCTTAGCTTTACTCATTGGAAATAAGAATGTCCCAATGCTCCCTTTTACCCATAGGAAATAAACTAGCTCCAACACTTCCTTTTACCTATTGGAAACCAAAGAGAGCCTTCCCCCTCTATAAATTGGGAGGCATTTGCCCAGCCAAAACTAACCTCTCTTGGTTGTTGCAAGCTTCTCAACAACCATGAAAACTCATCTTCTTTTCTCTTTTTGGCTGCTGCAAGCATTCCAGCAGCTATCCTGATCGGTTCATAATTGTATATTATTTCTTACCCTTCTAGCTTATGATTTGGTTATGTTTTTGAGTTAAACTTGTGCTTTTAATCCTTTTTGTGTTTATCTTTCAGTTAATTGAGCTTTAGGTAATAATGATGGGTTTGGATAGGAAATGATGCAATTCAAACATGATAAGGCCTGATTTGGATGAAGGGAAGAGCTAAGACTATTTTGGCTACATTCAAGCATGATAAGGCCTAAGTGCAGAGCCGTTTGGTCATATGTAAGTGCGAGGTCGATTCCACAGGGATTGGTGATTGAATGATTCAATTCAATTTTCCTACACAAAACAAAAATGAAAACAAAAGAAACAAAACAAGAAGAAAGAATGTACATTACAAGAAAAATAAATTACAACTAAGAGAACATTAACGAGAGCATTTGAGGAAGGAAGGAAAGTGTTTGAGAACTTTAGAGAGGGGAGAAGTGTTTGAGAGATTTGGAGAATTTTGGAAAAGTAAGGAAATTGGTGTTTGGGAACTTTGGGGAATTTGGAAGAGAAGAGAGAAAGTGATTGGGAAATTTGGGGATTTTGGAAGGGAATGTGTTTGAGAACTTTGAGAATTTGGAAGAGAGTGGTTAAGAACTTGGAGAATGTTTATGAACTTGGAGAATTTGAGAACTTAGGGAAGGGAGAGAAAGGTGTTTGTGAAGTGTTTGAGACATGGAGACTTTTAGAGAAGAAAGTAGAGAGATGTTTGAGAACTTTGTGGATTTTGGAAGAACATGTGTTTGAAAGCTTTAGAGAATTTGATGAAGGAAATGGGAGAAGTGTTTGGGAAATGTTTTAGAGCATGGAGAACTTTGAAAAAGAATAGAGAAGTGTTTGGAGAATTTATAAAAGAAAAGAAAGGAAAAATGCTTGAGATTTATAGTACTAGAATCTTGTTACAACAATTGAGAACTACAAAGGGAAACTAAGAGAATTTGAGGGAGAGAAGGGAAAGGAGCTCTAGAGAAGTGCTTGAGAGCTCCCCCCCTTGGGGTGTGTTTACAAGCTTAGAGAACTTCCCTATTTATAGGCCTAGGGGAAGTGAAAATCTAAATTCAATAAGACTAATGCATACAACACTTGAATTATAAAATCTGAAATGGTTGATGCACTTGTAATAGAAAATCTGAAATGGGTGATGCACTTGTATTAGAAAATCTTGAATTGGATGATGCACTTCCCCAATAAATCCCACCAGCAGCCCTAGTTCATCTTCATGTCAGCATGACCAAGCTTCCAACCAGCTACAATAGCTCATGCCTAGCTCACCATGACCAAGCATCCAACCAGCACATGCTGAGGTCAGCATGACCAGCAACTTCAAGGGCTTACAACTTGGGCTTCTCTTAATCAAATTAGGACTTTAAGCACTCGAAATTGAAGTTCAGAATGTCTTCTTTTCAGCCATATGTTATTTGGGCCAATCCAAGGTCGGAGGAATAAGTTAAGGCCGAAACAAATTGCTAACTCATTTTCCGAGCTGAAAAAAATCCATCCTGAGCATGGCTCTGTGTTTGCTAGGTAACGGACTCCAGATTTATCCAATGGGGATGAATTTTGGATATGTTATAGTAAACACCCATGGGAACAACTTTCATGAAGAATGTGGCCCCATTTGAGTTATGTAGGTTGTTGAAACAAAGATTGCAATATGACCTACGGAACTGGACTGGCAGGAGCTGTAGCCAAAATGAGTTTGTCTTTAAGTTCTTCTTCCCTTCATCCAAATCAGGCCTTAACATGTTTGAATTGCATCATTTCCTATCCAAATCCATCATTATTACCTAAAGCTCAATTAACTGAAAGATAAACACAAAAAGGATTAAAAGCACAAGTTTAACTCAAAAACATAACCAAATCATAAGTTAGAAGGGTAAGAAATAATATACAATTATGAACCGATCAAATACCCCCAAACCTAGATTTTGCTAGTCCTCGAGCAAAACAAAAAGGAAAACACAGATAAAAAAAAACATAGCAAGAAGTTAACTAGATCACTTTCGTAGGTAACTCGATTGCATTTAGCATATGCAACAAGCCTTTAAACCTCTAGGCATCCCTGGTAGGAGGAGTTGTGTCTCCTGAGGGTTTAACAAATACGAATACCCACAAACGTTTTTCTAACTCTACAAAACAAAATGGTTAGAAAACTTAAAAGATTGTTAGTCCTTAACCAAAACCAAAAACAAAAACAAACATAAATACAAAAACGTTAACATTCCAACCGAACCGAAATTTTAAACTTCATAGACATGGCTCAACAAGGAACAAAACAAGCACTAAGGAAGTTCTAAACATTATTCAAATGCTACCACAATCTCACAAAAATCATGCTCAACGTGTGTGTGTGAAGTAGCCATGAAGATACAACTCATGCTTCTCAAACAACGATATGAATTCCTGCAAGAATGAACACAAGTTTGCCAAGCTAAACCAAAATCAATAGGACTTTACTCATGGATGTAATGTAATGGTTAGAAAAGTAATGGTATTGAAACACAAAGTCTAAGGAACAAAGTAGAGCATATCATGTAAACAAGATCATGGTCATTTGAAATGTAAGGCACATAAATTGAAGAGCTCACGACACCAGATTTTGCAATTGAATCACTTCACAATTTGATTTTGACATTTACACACTTTGTATAATATTTGGCCCAATTTTGCGGCTCTTTACCCTAGATCACCTTGATTTTTCCTTATATCACCCTAGGGTCGTGACTACATTGGCCACACTTCTTTTCTCTTTTTCCTTTGATTTTTTTTTTAATAGCTCATTTATTGCCTTGAATACATTACAATCTTAAATACAATCATACTCTACATGTCCCCTAGATGGTAGGATGTTTAATGGATGATAAGGTGATAGAAAGAAATGGCTAAGTGTTTGAGCACAAAAGGGTTTACAATGGAATATGTATTGTATGGGTTGATGGAGGAAAAAGAAAGAGGCTTAACAAAGATGGCCTAAATCATATCTTAGTTATAACTTAACATTCCAGTGAATCACACAAGCAAAAATGCATACAATTGGGTAAGACATGCAAGAGTTGTATAATCATGGCTAAAGTGCATAGAAAGTTCAACCATAATTATGTGAGACTTAGCTAGCAAAAGAATAAGATTCAGACCTAACACAATGCTTATCAAATTCCTAAGAGCCATATTAGAAGTTAGACTCAAGATTTATCATTGGTGTGGGAAGGAAAACTGAAAATGACTCAAAGAAAAGAAACAGAAAAGAAAAACGTGAGGTTTCAAATTGCTGTTTTGCTCAATTTCAACATATAATCTGTTTTGACATGTAACTTTCAAACCACTTGGTCAAATTTAACGTTCTTTATGTCGTTGGATTCAGCATGAAAAAATAAAGAACACAACGCGGACCAAACTTTCAAAACAGCAGCAGGAAAAAAAAATTGTAGCAATGAAGAAGCCTACATTTTTCAAACACAAACACAAAAACTAAAAAAAACTTTCCAGCAACTAAAAAAAACTTTACAGCACCCCCAAACTTAAATGAAGCATTGTCCTCAATGTTTGAATCCATGTAAAGCATACAATGCACATGAAATCAAGGGTAAAGGAATGAAATGAAAGAAATAAAGAAATAGAGTTTAGAACTTCCCCTTGAAGACAATGAGAGGGTAATGCATAGTATGGCAGCACATGTTCTTCTTTGAGTATTTGGGTCAGCTGCTCATCATCACGTTTCTCCCACATCAAGGAAAAGAAAACCCTAACAAAAACAAAACAGAAAATGAGACACAACTAAGAATGAGTAGCAGTTATTATACAAATGAAAGAGATATGATTGGAATGCTTCCCTTTGAAGTGATAGCTGGAGCGTGGTTGGCCATAGCAGCTGGAGGTCGACTTCTCCGCTGCTCCATACTCTATGTTTCTATGGATTGGGTTGTCTCCTCTCCCTCTTTCTTATTGAGCTACTTCAAAAATGCTTAAAGAAATACAAGGAAACTTGAAACAGATTTTTAGATTTTGAAACAGATTTTTAGATTTATTGGATTAGGAAACCATAACTTAAATCAGAAGGATAAACTAAACTAAAACATCAAGATTAGGGATTCAACTTCAACATCAAGAAGTTCCAAATTGCAATTTACAAGGAAAATAAATAAAAACTCAAATTTCAATTTTTTTTTATTTTTTTTTTTGGTTTTGTTTTTGTTTTTATTTTTAAACACACAAATATACAAGCAACTCATGGATGACCAGTTAAGGGCCTCAGAAAACACAGCCAGGGGGATCCGGGGAAGGTTGGAGGGGTCACAAAAGTCCCACTTAAACCCAACTGCTTAGACACCGAAGGTGTCGCCTAAAGAACTCCTAGACACTGGATTTGACTGAGACGCTCATCTGGAGTTACCACGAGTCAGCTCATATAAAAAATCTTTTTAATATTTTTTAAATAAAAGAAATAGAAAATTAAAATTAATGAAATAATAACAAAACAACTAAAGAGAAAGGATTGAAATACTCCCCCTTGAAGCGATTAGGTCGAGCGTGATGCATTTGGAGGTCACGACTTCTCCCACTACTCCACACTCCCCATTCTTATGATTGAGGTTGCCAACTCTCTCCATTTTTATTAAGCTGTCATAAATTGCTAAAACGAACACAAAAAACTTGAAACAGAATTAAAGGATTAGGAAATAAAAACTAAAATTGAAAGGAAAATCAACACACGTCCAATTTCATGCTTCAAAGTAACAAGCAACAAAGTAATCAAACTAGCTTATGAAGTTCGTTCTTTCTCAAATATGATTATCCATATGGTGTGTGGTTTTAATCAAGTATTCAGAAAAAGCATTTAGCTATGGTGTTTAGTCTAAACACAAATTCCGAACCCATTAAGAACAAGAAGAACAATAAAAAACCAAGTAGAATTTAAACATGGTGTTTGTCTTCAATATCTACCCATCCATTCACTAATCAGTCCAAGAGTCATATAGTGTTTATGTAAACTTGAACAAGATAATTAATTAAGAGCAAGTGAATGAAACCATAAACTAGAAATCATCAACATGCTACTTGAACCTTTTTGTTTTTGGGTGTTGTGTAAGCTGGGACTCAAACCCAGTTCTCTTGCTTGTCAGGCAATTGTCCTTGTCCGTTGGACTACAAACACAACTTGTCAATTAACCTCATTAACTTTAAAACATGAAACTATCCAGTTATACAAAAGATAAAAATAAATAAAAAGTAGAAAAACCAAATAGAATCAAACAATGTTACCGATCCCGGCAACGGCGCCAAAACTTGTTGCGTAGATTCAGCTGCACCAAAATGGATTCAGCTGCATCCTCAACTTGTGATACTCGCAAGTGCACGAGCCGTTGGTAGTTTAGCATATGTAAGTGCGAGGTCGATTCCACAAGGATTGGTGATTGAATGATCCAACTCAGTTTTCCTACACAAAACAGAAATGGAAACAAGAGAAACAAAACAAGAAGAAAGAAAAGAACTAAGACAAGATGGTGAGGTTTTAGAATCCACCCTAATTGTTCTAATCACGTTATGGCAACAAGTAAACAAATTGATTCACTCATGAAGATGCTCACAAATAAGTCCATGGTGTTTGGATCAAATTGCATTGAACATCACAAGGACCCCAAGCATGGTGTTTACATTAGGAGACCTAGAAACCAAATCACATGAGTTGCTAATGGATGGAATGAAGATGATCCCCAAACCTTCCCAACATGAGCATAACGCATAAAACCTTAGGTGATCAATCAAAGGATGCAAAACAGCTCCATTAAAATAGTGAAGAAGAATTCATGAATGAAATCAAACTTTATAAACTCAAACCATGATACAAGACTAGCAAGATGTTTATTACAAGTAATAACAGAAAAACAAAGTAAAACAAAGAAAATACAAGAAGAAAATAAAAGACAAAGGGAGGAGAAGAAGATAAGGACAGCATGCTCGAGATGGAAAAGAATCATCTCCATGGCTGCCAGGAGGCCAAAGCCTCCCAGGTGCTGCCTTCTCCCTTCTCTCCCTTTGTGACTCTCAACTTTCCCTCTCTTTGTGTACAATGGAAGTGTAAGTGATGGATCTTAGGATATCAGTTGAATGTGGAATGGAAGTGGTATTTATAGGGAGAGGAGGAGTGGGAAATCTGAATTGAATATGGCAATGACCTAACACACTTGCATTAGATAATCAGAAATGGTTACTCCACTAAATCCCACTAGCAGCCCTAGCTCATCCTCATGTCAGCATGACCAAGCTTCCATTCAGAAACCAATAGCTCATGCCTAACTCATCATGACCAAGCATGCAATGAGCTCATCTTCCTGTCAGCATGATGTGTATTTCCATGGGCTCACGAATTGGGTTGGGCTGAATCAAATGATGACTTTAAGATGTCCATTTTGAAGTTCAGAATGTCATTGATCCAACCACACAAGTATTGGCCCAATCCAAGTTCGGATGAAGAAGATAAGTCCGAAATGAACTTCTAACTCAGGCTCCAGTTTTTGCACGTTTTTGCACCATCTTGCTTCAAATGCCTCAAGTGTATTCCTCTCATGCCAATCAGCCCTTAATATGCATGGATTGCATGAATTATGCTCTTTTGCTCTCTTAGCCTACAAAACACACAAAGAGAGGCAAATAACTTAGAAATCTAAGAAACTAAGCAAAATGAGTAAGTAAATTGGGCATGTATATGTATGAAAATATGAGCTTAACATATCCCAGCCATCAATCTCCATCTTTTGGCTGCTGCAAGCATCCCAGCAGCTGTCAACCAACATCTCTTGGTTGCTCAAGCACTCCAGCAACCATTGAACCACTTTTCTTTCTCCATTTGGCTGCTGCAAGCATTCCAGCAACCCTCCTAGCCATTCCTCAACCATCACAACCAAGATTTTCCTTCCTCCTCATACCCTTCCAAGCTATAAATACCATAGCCTTCAAGCCTCAAGCTTTTCCTCCCATCCTCCTCTTGAAACTCTTAAATCCCCATAGCCATAGCCATAGCCATAGCCATAGCCACAAATAACAAATCATCAACATCCCAAACTCAAGCATATCCAACACCAAGCCAAGCCAAGCACATGCATTTTCATTTGCTAAACTTGTGAATCTTTAGCTCCCACACTCCAAGCTCTCATGCCAAGCTAATATAATCTCAAATCTACATCATCAAGTCATCTTCAACTTTTCGTCAAGCTGCCGACAATGTCAACATCAAACACGCAGCCGCTGGAAGAAGAACAGAGTACTCCCTTGGGACATGCTTTTCCCTCGGGATGCTTTGGGCCTAGTCCTCGCTAACTCAGACAAAGGGGCAATGAAGGCTTGATCCACCACTCTATGGCGGTTCGAGAATCAAGAAGCCCGAACGAGCCTTCCAACGGAAAAAGACCCCAACATAAATGGCGACTCTGCTGGGGACTAGGCCATTAGTCTTGTAGTGGCTCCTGAAAAATCACAAGCTTTAAAGTCAGTATCATGCAACTGCACTACAAGAAAATTTGAAGATAAGAGCATTCTCTTTGATTTTGCTTTGTTAAGTTGTTCCGGAAAAAATAAAAAAGGATGCAAAAGCATTTCTAATATTTTCTCTTATGTTGTAGACATATCTTCTCAGACAAAACATCTTGTGAAAGGCCTATGGGGGCTTAGGCAAATCCATCACAGCAAACTACACATGCAAACTCCAAATGACTTGGGGGCTTCATGCCAAGCAAAGGAGAGAGACAAGAATCCAGAAGCTACTGGAAATTTCAGTTTTCCAGCAACTCGCTTTGCCTCTTCCTTCTCATCTTCAATCTACTTCTTTCAAAGATATTCTTTGGAGCAGGTTGCAGGAGAAAAAAAAAATACAAGCAGACCTCTACTCTATTTCTCCACCCTAAGTAAGCCAAAGAGAATACAACCCAACTCTGCAACAATTTGCTGACCCCAACAAGCTGACTTGGGGGCTTCATGCCAAGCAAATTCAAAGAAGGACACCATGCCATCCAAACAAGCAAACCCATCCACCTTTTTTGCCATACAATATAAATAATCTCTTTGATTACAACAAGCCATCTACCTCTGAGTTTCCACCAGGAATCAGCACACTTAGCCTTTGTCAAAAATCAATTTTGCAATTCACTCCCAAACATTATGCCTTTTTGAGACCTCAACCTCTTGGGGGCTTACCCATGTTAAAACATGCTGCTTTAAAGTCAGACTCATGCAACCCTCTGCTGTAAATGAGCAAACAAGACCTCTATAACATGCCAAGAAGGAAATTACAACATGCCAAGAAAATCAATCAAGCCAAATTTGCATGAAAAAAAAAAACCAACTCAAGCACAAGTCAAGCATCTAGCACATAAATTTTAGGAAACTTCAAATTTTCATATGTCATACCAGGCTATACCTTGATTCCAAGGAATTGTATGACTCAACTTCATTCCATTGTCATACCAAACCAAGCTAAATCTTGATTAGATTATCTACATCCTGAGAGCAAGTCTAAGCTATATCATTCCAAGCCAAGTTACATTCTTCCAGCACCTACTCCATAAGCAAAGAATTTCCAGCACATGCCCTATTTCAAACATCCTTCCAGCACATGCCCTATTTCAAAACATCTTGCCAGTTTCAAATCCTCCAGAAGCCTTCATATCGCAAGTCAAGGTGCAAGCAAAACTCACCTTCATGTTGTCAAATTCCTAGCAAATTAGTAAGAAGATGACACTTCTCATGCTTTGGAGCCTCTCAATCAAATCTGAAAAAGATACATTAGCCAAGAATCAGCCGCCAGAAAGGGATGCATATTTTATGAAGATGAATGCTTTATCAACCAAGCAGTTGACAAATTCACATGGCATAAAACCAATCCACATGCCAAGAAATTTCATTTCATTCAAGCATTCCAAGAAATTCAAGCATTTCAAGCAATTCAAGCATTTCAAGCAAATTGAATAACTCATGCTCTTGCGACAAAACCATACAACATCATGCTCTCATGACAATATTGCTCAAGATCATGCTCTAGCAATGCCCAGATCAGCACTCAATGCCAAGAGAAAGGACATGCTAAATTCTCAAACAAAAGCAACATGCCAAGCAAAACTTATACACAAGTTTTCCAATTATTCTAGTTGGAACATCCCACCTTTGGAAAATCACTAGAAATCAAGCTTACAACCAACAAATCCCAAACTCTCCAGATTAGAAGTAGACATACCAAGCTTCATTTTCCCAAAATTTCGTTGCATTTAGAGCTAGGGAAGCATGTTAAACAGATTCTCAAAACATGCCATACAACAGAAATTGCACAATTCCAGCAACTTAGCCCTTTGAAATTGCACCAAAAATTCATTTTTTTCTTCAAATGGCACAAGACTAGTTTCAACACAACCATTGAGAAGTCTATTTTCATGTGTCAAAACCTCCAATTTAGATTCCAAGAAAAACATTTCAAAAGTTCGAAAAACAACCCACAAGCTCTGTGAGACATTTTCACAAACACTTGGCATGCATTACCCAAGTGAGCTTGTATGACTCTCGTTTATCACCAAGCTAGAATCCTAAACTAGAACCTCAACCTCCGAATTCGATTTCTAGTTCACAAATTCTAGGAAATACAGAGGGAACTCAGGCATGCAAACATGGAAAACAAGCACACAACAAAGACATCAACATCAATCATGAACATGCTTCAGAAAAATGAGGGTAGAGAACACTACAATGGTTGGATGATCCCCAATTTTTGGTAGGTTATCAACAACATAATTTCGAGCAAATTTTGTAAAGCAAGAGCAATCATCCGAGCATCAGAAGTTAAAAACACAGGTAGAAGCCGAATCTAGAGAAACTCACCAGCCATGGGTGAATACATAAGTTGCAGACCGACTTTGAGGCATCAGAAAAATTCAAAAAAATCTACAAATTTTACAGGCTATAGTACTCGAGCAGATGAATAACTTTCATCAAGGAAGTTTTCTGATCCGAGCTTCCGAAATATGACTTATGTACTGATGTACAGTACCCACGGGTTTGAATCTTGAAGAAAGAAGAAAGAGTCGAAGGGGAAGAAGAAACATGAGAGGCACGGGTGCTGAGATTAAGAAGAAGAAGGAAAAAAAAAACATGTGGGATCACCTCATGCCAAAAAAAAAATAGAGACAACATGCCAATCAATATTGCCAAACTAACATGCCATCACCTCTTACTGAAGAATGAAGGGG
Source organism: Prunus fruticosa (assembly GCA_018703695.1). Lineage (NCBI taxonomy): Eukaryota > Viridiplantae > Streptophyta > Magnoliopsida > Rosales > Rosaceae > Prunus > Prunus fruticosa. Next base: position 5,874,183 of record CM031922.1, read on the forward strand.
TTACTAGCTTTCCCAAGGCAGACCAACACAACCCACATTCGGAGAGCAAGCTGCACCTCTCATATCTGAAACCTTTGCAATTTCGTGCCCTATTCCTCCATCTCTCCCCATTTTCTCCTTTGCTAAGTCATTCCAGAGCTTGATAGACTTTTTGTCAAGCTGCCGAAAACTACTCAACACACCCATTATACCCCATCCATCTCTCTCTTCAACAAACCCTCATAGGATCCATTCCCCCTTATCTTAAAACCCCATGTTTCTCATAAAGATTCACAGCCCTCTCTCTGTTTATGCTAAACTCATGATGATTTTGCTTTCATGCCACAAGCCTCTCATGCCAAGCTAAGAATCTACCTTTAAGCAGTTGTTATTTTTGTTGGTGAAGATAACCAGGGTGTTTCCTAAGGCTCTACTATCCTTTCGAAACATTCCCGGGGCCTAGTTCTTGAACTCAGACACAAGGGGGTACTTTCACACATTAGTCTCTTCACAGCAGCCCAAGCCCGTCAGGAGCTGCCCAAAGGGAAAAAAGCCTATTCCTAAATGCCAAAACCCAAACACTCAAGCACATCCACCAAGCTAAATAGCCCAAAAGCTATATTAAACCATGTCACCTTAGCCAATACCAAGCATACAAGCCCATGCCAATGCCAAGCATACAAGACAATGCCAATGCCAAGCATACATGCCAATGCCAATGCCAAGCATACATCCAATGCCAATGCCAAGCATACATGCCAATGCCAAGCGTACATACCAATGCCAAGCGTACATGCCAATGCCAATGCCAAGCATACATGCCAATGCCAAGCGCACACGCCAATGCCAAGCGCACACGCCAATGCCAAGCATACAAGCCAAAGCCAAGCGTACAAGCCAATACCATGCAAGCCCAAAATCAAGCGTACATGCAAATGCCAAGCATCCAAGCCAAATATCAAGCATACATGCCAACATCAAGCATACATGCCAATACCAAATATACATGTCAAAACCAAGCATGCAAGCCAATATCAAGCATACAAAACCAAGCAACTCTTGCAAACCACAACCATGCCAAATCAAGCATCACTAGTCACACAAGCACATCAATCATGCAAGCTAACTTATTTTGGGTTAAAATTCAACCAAGCCTTATCTCCTATGTCATGCCGCAAAATAAGTCAACTTTTGGTAACCCCAGTAAGTAAACTCCGATATTACAGTGTCTAGGAAAGTTCTTCAAGGTGACACCCTCGGTGTCTAAGAAGGTTGGGTTTTAAGGGGACCATTGCGACCTCTCCAACCTTCCCGAAAAGACCTGGCTGTGATTTTCGAAGACTCTTAACTGGTTATCCTTGAGTTGCTTATCGTTACGTTTAAACTCAAGCTAATAGTTGCCGAAACCATGCTAATCTTCATGCTAAGAAAAACAAAACGACTATGGCCAAGCAAGCAAGCATGGATATTTCATGCATACTAAAGAACCAGCCATGCCATGCCATGCCACTGCCAATTATTCTGGGCTGAAATTGATTATTTGGCCCATCTCGCTGCCACTTCATGGCCTCAATAATCAAGGGGGCTAATGTTGAGGCCCAAAAAAGTCACGAGAAGCCCAAAGACATTTAAGGCCCGATATAACATATAATTTTGGTCATGCGTTAATCCAAGCTGTATTTTGGGAATTAATTCATTAAATAAATAATAGTGTCCATGTCATGCGAAGCCAATAATACATTTTTCATATGTCAATCACCTATCAATCTCACATGAACCCAAGTCATGTGGTTACGAGGCTTGCATGAGAGATTGTGGTGTGGAAGGTTACGGAGGTCCACAAGGCCCACGGAAGCTCTTGGATAATAGAGACTTTGGGCTAGCTACTTGGGAGCACCAAAGTCCAAGCCCATTACTTAGAGTTCTCCAATGTGGGTAAGCAAATGAGATATTTTTCCAAGCATTTCCTTTTATCCATAGGAAATAGTCATTTTCCAAATGCCTAGCTTTACCCGTTGGAAATAAGCCTTTTCCAGGACTCCCTATTACCCATTGGAAACAAGCCAATTCCGAGACTTCCCTTTACCCGTTGGAAATAGTCATTTTCCAATGCTTAGCTTTACTCATTGGAAATAAGAATGTCCCAATGCTCCCTTTTACCCATAGGAAATAAACTAGCTCCAACACTTCCTTTTACCTATTGAAAACCAAAGAGAGCCTTCCCCCTCTCTAAATTGGGAGGCATTTGCCCAGCCAAAACCAACCTCTCTTGGTTGTTGCAAGCTTCTCAACAACCATGAAAACTCATCTTCTTTTCTCTTTTTGGCTGCTACAAGCATTCCAGCAACTATCCCAGCCATCAATCTCCATCTTTTGGCTGCTGCAAGCATCCCAGCAGCTATCAACCAACATCTCTTGGTTGCTCAAGCACTCCAGCAACCATTGAACCACTTTTCTTTCTCCATTTGGCTGCTGCAAGCATTCCAGCAGCCCTCCCAGCCATTCCTCAACCATCACAACCAAGATTTTCCTTCCTCCTCATACCCTTCCAAGCTATAAATACCATAGCCTTCAAGCCTCAAGCTTTTCCTCCCATCGTCCTCTTGAAACTCTTAAATCCCCATAGCCATAGCCATAGCCATAGCTATAGCCACAAATAACAAATCATCAACACCCCAAACTCAAGCATATCCAACACCAAGCCAAGCACATGCATTCTCATTTGCTAAACTTGTGAATCTTTAGCTCCCACACTCCAAGCTCTCATGCCAAGCTAATATAATCTCATATCTACATCATCAAGTCATCTTCAACTTTTCGTCAAGTTGCCGGAAACGTCAACATCAAACATGCAGCCGCCGTGGAAAAAGAACAGAGTACTCCCTTGGGACATGCTTTTCCCTCAGGATGCTTTGGGCCTAATCCTCGCTAACTCAGACAAAAGGGCAACGAAGGCTTGATCCACCACTCTATGGCGGTCCGAGAATCAAGAAGCCCGAACGAGCCTTCCGACGGAAAAAGACCCCAACAATACTCAACATCATTGCCATGCACATATATAATAGGTAAAGTTTAATCGTTCTCTTTTATTTCTCTGACATTTTAGAATCATTGGTTTGTTAATGTTTTTTGTTCTTTGGTTTTATCTAGGCTAATGTACAAATGGATATTGAGAATGCACAGAGTTGGCAAGTTGTGATGCCACGCAGAGTACCCAAAGAGAGTAAAGTCGATGGTTGAGATACTAATTTTTCTACTTAGGATATCAATTATTGATAGAGGGTGAGGGTCTGGTATGTGCTTTTTATTTAGCTTGGTATATCCAATTGTTTGCCACAACTCCATAACATTTCAGGTTTTGTCTTATAATTTCTATGATGTTATATTAGGAGTTGGGACATATTAAGTTATGTTTTTTTAAATAAATAAAAAATACTCCATCAAGTTATACTAGCCTCGCTATACTCACTTCCACACTTGCGAGGGGTCCTTTTTTAATCATGCATGCTACGCACGACTTACAAAGTTGGGTAATTTTTTTTTCGCAATTGTATTTATATAGATATTTGTTTCAACAATGGTGTTATCCCTTTCAGCAAACAAAAAAAAAAAAAAAAGGGAGGGAAAGTTAACTAACTTATGGCCATTTTCATTAGACCTGACAATATCTTACACGACCCATTAACACGATACGAATTCGCACTAAAAAATCAATATTTGGGTCGAGCTTAATGAGTCGGGTTGAAAACGGGTCGTGTCAGTATCATTCGCGAATCATCCGTTAACCCGTTAAAAGGAAGGACAATTTTGTAATTTACATTCTAAATCCCAAAAATCCCTAGCGCATAGTCTTCGTCTCTCTCTGCGCTGCTTCACTCACGCACAAATATCCTTTGTTTCACAAAAATCCGAGTCGAATGGAAGCTGGCTTTGTTATCGTATAAAAAAAAAAAAAAAAAAAAAAAAAAATAATAATAATAATAATAATAATAATAATAATAAGAGATGCCTTTGTGAGACCAGGAGCCACCTCTCGACGATGATGAAGTCGAAGATTTGGGGTTGGAGAGTCTGGTTTTGCAGCAGCCAAATCTGACGGGGATGCCGCCTTTGGTCCAGGATCGCGTCAAGATTTGCAAAACTTGGTGTTGACAGAGTCACACCTTGGGCACCTCAAGGTATGTTGGTTCGGTTGGTGATGCGGCCTCAGGTCAACTCACTCAATGAATCAATTTCAATTACTAAATATAATGTATAATTCGGATGGTGTTTGTTTTATTTGTGGTGTTGTTTTCATGTTGTTTCCCTGTGTCGCATGAATGCTTGTTGTTTTTGTTAGTTTGCTTCTTTTTCCTGTGTTGGAGCTTTCCAGTAATGAAGTTTCATCTTTTCTCGACCAAAAAGAAGGAGGAGGAGAGTTTTGGGGTGGTATTGTCTGATTTTTTCATCTTTTTTCAATTTTTTTTTGGTTACTTTTTATTCTTAAGGGGTGAAACGGATCGTGTCATGTGCATCGTGTTGGGATCTAGTATTTCCCACCCGTTAGCTTAACGGGTCATGTCATGTCAACCCGTTAACACGAACACGACCCAAAACCCACAAACACAACCCGTTTCCCAGGTCTTTTTCATGAAAGAAAAAGAACATGGCCATCGGCCCATCACGCACGCTCTCCTAATTAGACATGGCATTCGTGTCGTGTTATCAGGATTCGTGTCGTTTTTTTAACGGGTTGACACGACACGACACGATAAGAAAACGGGTGGGAAATATCAAATACGAACACGACCCGCTCTAATTCGCGAATCACACGACACGACCCGTTTCACCCGTTAAGAAAATAAACTTTTTTAATAAAAATTTAAAAAACCTATATTTTTACATGCCCAAAAAATCAAAATCATTCCAACAAAAGCTAATATTCTTGAATTTAATCCAAACTTCAACATCAACATCCGTGAACATGATCCATCATAACAAAAGAAAAAGGCAAAACAAATATGAAGTAATCCATGAAGATCCGCACACACAAAAATCCATTAAGATAATCCAAACTTCAACATTTCACCATTGCAGTTTTCCTGGAAGAAAAAAAAAACACAGAAATTGTTAGACAGCAGTTAGTATGAAAATTCCAAACTCACAGAAATTGTTGTGAACTGCACATAAAAATTCTTCTCTAATATTGCTTTTAATATCAATTCTATACATAAAAATAAATAATATTAATACAACCCAAAACCATACAAAGATCAAATTGTTTGAAACTGTAACACTAAATTAAAATACAAGGTTGATTCTTCTTCATGCTTTATTGTTGGTTTGAAACTGTAACACTAAACATATATATATAATATTTATAAATTAAAAAAATTGAAGTTGGGCCATTCCAACGTTGAATGGGAATAATCTGAACATTTGTTAATGTTCCTCTCTCTCCTCATTTCCTCTTTCTTCTCCCGTGCACTCTGTTTCTCCAGCAAATACCAAGTCAGAAGCCTCTATATCTCTAATTGACAGGAGAGTAAATTAAGAAAAATCAAACCTGTCCAGGACATCAATATATAATTTCCAAAGTCCACATAAATATATAATTTCCATACTGAAAATCAAATAAATTTACCGAATCAATTAAGAAAAACATTCATGCCTTAAGATAGGATTTAACAGCAGAAAAAGATCTTCAAAGACAGGATAGGAGAGATCGCAAGAAGAAGGAGAAGATGAGGACTTGAGAGAGAAAGAAAGAAACCTGGAGAGAAGAGAAAAGAAAGAAAGCGGCTGAATGAATGAAGAGAAAGAGATGCTAGGGTTATTTTTTTTAGAATAGAAAATTACAAAATTACCCCCACTTAACGGGTTGATTCGTGTATTCGCGAATGGACACCGAAACGACCCGTTAGCTTAACGGGTGGCTAACGAGTCAACACGATAGCAACACGACACGATAACTCCAACCCGAATATCCTGAATTTTGCGTGCGAATTCGTGTCGTGTTATCGTGTCGTGTGAGATTTTGCCAGGTCTACTCCTAATGGGCCTCCTTATAAAATGATTTCTGACCAAAAAAATAAAATAAAAACAAAAAAACAAACTTGTTAGGGTTTCAATTCAGAATTAGAGGGTGCCTGTCACATACAATTACTGCTTCTCCTCAGCATTTCTTTCGTCTCTTCGCGAACATTACTGTGGGTTTTCTGATCAAGTAATCCTCAACCCCTATCTACTCGGTGTTTCTCCCGTCCCGTCATTTTTGAACCTAATCCTGTTTGGTTCCCGAGATAATTGAAGATTCATTTTTTCTCGGGTTACTGTAATAGATGTTTAAAGTGATGTGTTTGAATGCACTTTTTGTTGTTGGTTTGCATTGTGATTCCTAGGTCCTATTGTTTGTCTTAAATGTTGGCTCTACTCAAATTCGTATCTTTAATGTTACTGTTTTCTTTTTCTGCTAGAGTTCAGACATGGGTAAAGAGGAAGGCCCACAAACCACAAGGAGCCTTCAAAGAATGTAGTTGACGAAACTAATGCAAGTAGTTCTCAGCCGCCAACTTTCAGTGACCTTGTGCTTGGAGAAGAAGGAGAATCCTTTAGCTTGGATGATATCAGAGGCGGAGCCACAGTGGGGTCAGTAGGTTGCACGACCTCTTGAAAGCCATAGAAATAAGCTTAGAGGTCCCTTGGAGCTGCTGGTGCGACCTCTTGGAGCTGCACACCAAGTGGTCGACGAAATGACTGAAACAACGAAGGGCTTGCAACTTGAAGAAGAAGGATGCGCATGTGATTGTTTTTTCTTAAAACAACCTAGGCAAAATGACGTCATTTTGTCCCAGGGAATTTTTTAAATGACCTGGCCAAAACTACATCGTTTTGGGCCAGGTCTGAAAATAAATAAATTTAAAAAAAAAAAAAAAGGCCATCCTTCTCTAGCTAGCCACTGCTTCAAACCCGATTCTTCCATTCTTAAACCCCCAAATTTTTTTGTTTTCTCCTCCAACCCTAAGTTCCCAACTCAATCCCCCCTCCCTCAAACCCTCAACTCCATCTCCTCCCAACTAATTTAATTGAAATCCAATTGATTTGAAGGAATATTTCTGCATACTATATTTTGATGAATAACCATAGTTAGAACTTTAAACTTGGTATTCTAATCCAAAACATTCATGAATGGCATGTACAGGCAATCAATCAAGCCATAGCATATGAATGATCAAATTAAACACTTTTTAGGTTTACATATTAACTCCAGATTTTGAAAGCATACATAAAAATCAGAACCAAATGCAATCACTAATCCAATGGATCAAATCAAACTAAATCAAAATCAAAACAAATTTTCTCCATGGATAAATCAGAAGTATCGGGATGGGTGCTGTGGCGATGAGCGGTGGGAGGAAGATGAACATGTTCTTAATTTTTGGGCTTTGGGCTGAGAACGTGTTTTACTATGAGTGACTTTTTGGTTTTTGTTTAAGTTAATTTAATATGCCAGTAAAAAGTAAAACAAAATAGATTTTATAAATTAGTTTTTCTTAGCCCTTAGATTAGATCTAAGGATGAGTGACTACAAGGGGTCCAAAAGAACGGGACTCTTTGTTTATATTATGAGTTGTTATTTTCATTTTTTTGTATATGTAGAATATATTTAATTTAATTGAAATCCAATTCATAATTATTTTGATTATGTTGATGGTTTGTTTATGCTGTGAGTATTTATTTTGATTATTTTGTATATGTAGAATTATTATGGAACGATTTTTTAAGAGAAAGTCATCATCGGGTTCAAGGTATAATTCGGATAATATTGATAGTTCAAATAATGTTGGTAGTTTAAGAACTCCAAGTTCAAGACAAAGTCAGTTAGATGGTGTTTTGAGTTTGAGTTCAAGATAAAGTCAATTAGATGATGTTTTGGATAATCTTCAAGTGGACCCTGGATTAAGAACTTGAATGATAGATTATGATGCTAATATGAGAGATGAGGTCCGAAGATCATATCTACAAATTTTTGATGAAACCTCGTCGTAGACAATTATAGCTTGTAATGTTGTTTCCGTTATGAATTATGAATGAAAGTACTATGATTTCATTTTCAATATTTTTTTCCATTCTAAATTTTTATTCGGACTTTTACACTAAGACCCTTGTGGTACGATTCCTGGCTCCGCCCTGGATGATATGTTGTCTAGTTTTCCTGGTAGATGTAATCAGATCCAGGAGCTTCTACAACTTCTGGGCCCACGGAACTCTCCCATGCTTCCTATCTTTAAAATATTATATATATTTATATTTAAAATTATATATTTTTTCAAAGTTTGATTGGGTGTGTATGCTGCTACCATAGGTAGCGCACGCACATGATTACACCCAAGAAAAAGGGCCCTGAGAGTGACTTAGGTTTTCTTCTTTCTTCATTTTTTCCTCTCCTCCCATTTCGTTTCATACTCAGCCAGCCGCCACCGATTCTAAACCTCTCTCTCAGCTATCACATCACTCCTCTTTGCCGCCGCTCTTCTCTCAGCCTCTCTCAGCCTCTCTCAGTCGCCGCCGTCACGCAGGTCAGATTCTCTCTCTCTCTATCTCTCTTTTACTTATTGGGCTTTATTTTGTGATTTTGAGCTGCTTTTATTTCTGGTGGAATTGTCTTCTTTTAACAGATCTTCAGATACGTTAGCTGTAATTCTTATTCTGATATCAATTTGTAGACTTTGCTCGAAAATTTGAAATCACTTTACTCAAACTTGGAAGGTCTCCTTCCTGATCGAATTGTTCCAACTGTGGGACTTAATATTGGTCGTATGGAAGCATCAAATACCAAACTTGTGTTCTGGGATCTGGGAGGTCAGGTATGTGAAATTCATCCGTGCCATTTTTGATGCAAGAGTTGTTTGTTTTTGCTGTCAGTCTGGTCTTCGCTTAATCTGGGAAAAATATTATGAAGAAGCACATGTTGTGGTCTATGTAATTGATGCCACTTGTCCATCACGTTTTGAAGATTCAAAATCTGCATTAGGTAGGTGATATTAAATCGCTAAATCTTGTGAACATATTGTGCTGGGTTTGTAACTATGATTTGCTGATATTATTACCTTTTAAATTTTTAAAAACAGAAAAAGTTATTCGGCTTGAGGATTTGCAGATTTATATTTTATTTATATTTTTTGATTTTCTGTTTTTGTTGGTGGATTCAAACAGTTTTTTGATTTTCTGTTTATGTTGTTTTTTGATTTTCTAATTTTCTGTTTATTTTGATTTTTATTCATTGATTTTCCATGATATCTTGCAAACGTACTCCTGTTATTGCTTCATAGTGAATTTATGAATGTGAGTCATGCAGTTGGATTGCCTGGAAAAAATGATGTACCATATCATGGAAATTTGGCAATATACAGTAAACCTTGTTTGTAATGATTGCGTTTGCAAGATATTTGAAGGTCGTCAAAATCTTTTAGATGTCGGAGTTGCTTCATAGTGAATTTATGAATGTGAGTCATGCAGTTGGATTGCCTGGAAAAAATGATGTACCATATCATGGAAATTTGGCAATATACAGTAAATCTTGTTTGTAATGATTGCGTTTGCAAGATATTTGAAGACGGTCAAAATCTTTTAGATGTCGGAGTGTTATTTGTAAATTCATAAGGATTTAAAAGATAGATCTACTTCCATAAAAACCAAGGCTTTCAATTGAAGAAACTCTACTTCCGTAAAATTCTTAACCTTTACCCTCTTTTTTCTTCTCTACAAGAAAATTCATGATTTGAATGGCCGAATAAATATAGTAGTATGATAAATATAGTGCATATGTACACCATTTCTATCTGTTGCTTGAGCAATATTCCTAAAGGAGAGATAATAAATCATATTATTATGGATACCAAGAATCAGCTTGCTGTGATGATTTTTCAAATTCAGCTGATAATGTTGATGCTGAATCAGAGTTATTAATTAGTTTTCTTATCCCATTAAAAGACAAGAAGCAAGGGCATGCCTCTAAATTGGTGGAAGTTATAAGATGCCTAGAAGTAGAAAATTGGTGCAAATGAGTTCATCCACACCTACCAAGTCTACTCCAGTTACTTTTCAGTGTTAGGAGGAATTTAATGAAGTTGGATTGAATTTGGGTTGTAATTTATTTTGGAACTTATTTTGCTGAAGTTGGATTGGATTTAGGTTGTAATTTATATGTTGTTGAATTTGGATTGAATTTCTATTGTAATTTATATTTTGTTGAAGTTGGATTCATTATGATGTGTTGATAGCTTGTTGGAAGTTCAAATTTAGGGTAGGTCAGCAATATAAATACATTTTTGGCAGGTCTGAAAAAAAAAACAATTTTTTTTTTTTGGGCTCAGGCCCAAACTGGAACCGCAGAAACCAAATCGGAACCGGACAGGTCCGGGTTGGTTTGGATTTCTATATGGATTTTTAACAAAACCGGTCCAAACCGAACCGGTCTTCATTATCGGTTCAGGTTCCATTTTTTCAAGAAAACCAGTCCAAACCGGACCGTGCCCACGCCTAGTTTGCATTGTAATTCCTAGGTGCTATTGTTTGTCTTAAATGTTGGCTCTACTCAAATTCGTATCTTTAATGTTATTGGTTTTCTTTTTCTGCTAGAATTCAGACATGGGTAAAGAGGAAGGCCCAAAAACCACAAGGAGAACAACCAGATCCTCCGCTGCAGCTACCCCTTCAAAGAATGTAGTTGACGAAACTAATGCAAGTAGTTCTCAGCCGCCAACTCTCAGTGACCTTGTGCTTGGAGAAGAAGGAGAATCCTTTAGCTTGGATGATCTGTTGTCTAGTTTTCCTGGTAGATGTAATCAGATCCAGGAGCTTCTACAACTTCTGGGCCCACGGAACTCTCCCATGCTTCCTATCTTTGTATATGGAGTCACTTCTACCGGGAAAACTAGTATGGTACTAGAGACATTTAGGCATCTTAAACGTCCTTTTGTTTATTCAAGCTGCCTTAGCTGTTATAATCCCCGAATCTTGTTCGAGTCTGTTTTGAATCAACTGTTTCTTCACCGAAAGAATGCTGTAAATGGTTATTCAAGTGCAAAGCGCTGTGAAAGCCCATCTGATTTTGTTAATTTTCTTCGCGAAGCCTTGGTTAGCATTCTTGGTAATCTTGTGGGAAACTCGGGGAAATTAAGCTCCAAAAGGTCCGGAAAGGCTAATGGAAATATGATCTACTTGATATTTGACAATTTGGAGCGTGTCAGAGGATGGGAAAAAGGTTCTACCATATTACCTTTACTATTTAATCTCTATGACATTCTGAAAATGCCTGACGTCGCTCTTATCTTTATTAGCAGTGCCTCACCGGATACATATTACTCAAGTATGGGTTATGTGGAGCCTATCCCTATATATCTTCCTGATTATACTCAAGATGATCTTCAGCAAATCTTCTTGAGAAACCAAGCAAACAAAAAGCTTTATGCCTCTTTTCTCAGGTAAGAATAATAGTTAGTCTTTTTTCTCTTGCACTCATGTTTTGCCTTTTGTATTTATGTTGATGAATTCCCTTTTCTTTCTGTTAGTGTCGTGCTAAGGCCTTTCTGTAGAATTACCAGACGGGTGGATGAATTGTCTCCTGCCTTCTCACTATTATTCACAAAATATTGTGAGCCTGTAACAAATCTGGGTGTTGTTCCCAATAAAGAGTTGAACCAAAGGCTGTTTCATTATTTTCGGCCCCATGTTGCTCCTTCACTGAATGAGATATTTAAGGTTTCATCTCATCCATCCACTGAAGTTGAAGTTAGGGAGACAAAAGGAAAGGGCAGCACAAGGAAATTTGGAGATTGCGAGGTTGATCAATTAGATTTCCATATGCCTACTTCTGCCAAGTATCTCCTTATTTCAGCATTCCTTGCTTCAAGAAACCCAGCTACCCTTGATGCATCATTGTTCGATTCCACAGGAGGTTCTAATAGTCGAAAACGAAGGAGGAAGTAAGTGTATATCAAGAATAATTCTTGTTTTAATGTATTTTATACTCTATAGGTTTAGTTGGTGAAATTCCGGGCTTTGTATACAAACTCTAGCTTTGTATTCCATGCTATCATAAAAGTTAATACCGCATTAATATTGTCAATATAAGATCTGAAATTCCAAATTCCGGCAGGAAACCAAGGTAAAACTTAAGTACTTTCTAAAGAATGAAGATAACTATATGTCCAAACACCGGCTTCTGTTTTACCTTCACCTCACTATATTGATAACGAATACTTGAGTTGCTCTTTCTATTATGTTGTTTGGAAAAAGACCTGTAATTAAAATTTCTGACATCAATTACGAATATTGTTTTACTGCACTTTCGCAGTGGAGTGGTGGGAAATTCTTAAGATTCTCTTTACAAATTGTCTTCAAACAAAAATCTCTGAAAGATCTTATTAAGATTTGCCAATTGACTACCTTTGCACCTTTTGCTTTTCTTTCACTTGTTGGTATGCTGCAATGCACCACTTGTAAACACTGATTTCCTCTTAATAATGTTTCTTCATGACTAGGGCCTCCGAGAAGTCAATGGAACAGAAGGAAACTGCAGAACAGGAATTACTTCTGAATCCTGGAACATTTCCAATGGAGAGGTTATTAGCCATATTTCAGTGTATTACATCTGTAGGGGAAGGTTCTCTTGATGAGGAGGAAGAAGGATATGATGGGTTAGGCATTCGAAAATGGGAGTGGTGGGCTCATGTCCGATGTTCTCTTACAACTGTCCAGTCTCTGCAGTGCTAATTTTATTGTCACCGGTGGAAGCTGCCCACTAGAGGGCTCAACTCGATATCAATCTACAGTGAGTGAAGATATGGTTCTGAAGGTAACCTTACACTTTTCTCAAATTGAAATTATACCAAAATTTTATGTCGTGTAAGATTAAGGAATTCTTTTGGAAATATAACATCTTGTTTATACATGGATTACAGGTAGCAAGGAGCATTAAGTTTCCTCTCTCAAAGTATATATACAGATAATTTGCTTTTTTGGTGAGGTATTTGTGATATGGTTGCCGATTCATTCTCCAGGATAAAGAAAATTCTCAAGCAGGAGGGTCAGATTGCCTCTGGTTTTCAACTAACATAGCCTCTACCGTGTTAAACCATCACTCCAAATTTTCTGATCCTCATATTTGTTGAGCAACTTCAAATGACTGGTATTGAGTGGATACAACTGATTGTTGCGGTTTTGTGATAGATGGGGATTGCACCATTAAAGGAGCTGGATAAGAAAAATGTCTTCAGTACTCTAGCAATTTGAACAGTTTCTGGAAGTTTCTGACAGTATCTTGGTGTCAAGTTTCTGCAGGCCTGCTATCTAACAATTGTAGTTAACCAGAGACCTTAACCAAACCTTGTCAATAGTCTAGTAAGTCCCAGGGCACAGAACTTGCTCGACGTTCAAATCTAGTGTAAACACTTAAAATGCCAGTGGTAACTATTCTTTTTTGAGATACTCTCAAGTAAATGCCGTTTGTTATGCAGTGTATGCGTCTATCGCGATTCGAGAATTGTTTATTGAGTTTTGCTTCCTTTTTGCTAAGTTACGCCTGAGTTGATTCTCTCTTTAGGTTTGGTTAGATGTATTGTAAGTGCTATTTGCAGAGAAGGGCAGGAACAAACTGAGGGTTAACCTCACTCTGTTATATCACATGGCTGCATTACATAAAATAGTTGTTGGGGGCAAAATTTCTCACAGCTGCAAGAGACGCCCATCACAGAACAGTGTATGGTTGCTATGCAAGTTTACTCACTGGCTCTCCAAAATAGTCTATGCTGTTCAATCGTGAGATTATTTTGTCTGCAATTTTGATTTGTTGAATATGACAGCAATGTGGTGGGAGGACTTGCCAATGTCTCAGCTGGCCTGAAATCCCATCTGAAATGCAATTTAGAGCAATGACTCGTTTGATGCTATATGACCCTTTTTTTTTGTGTGGATAAATGCTATATGTGGTTGAAATGGTAGAAATGTGTGAGACTCAGAACGTTGACTTTAGTTTTTATGGGGTCCCCAGAGGGCTATACTTAATGGTCCAGCATGGGAGTTGGATCATCCACATGTATATTTCTTGGTCATCAATAGACAGTTGGAGACCTAATTTTATTTGGGTTTTGAACATTTTGCTTCATGATGCAATATGTGGAATTGATAGGAGCCGCCTGATCTGTGCATCTGTAAACTATCAACTATGAGAGGTTTGGCAAGTCCCAGGATTTGTAGCTACCCAACCTATATCATGTTGGACTTAATTTTTTTTCTTTTTTGGTTGAACTACTTAATTTTAACTTATTAGGTGCCAAAATCCCCATCTAAACAAATGGGGAACTGTAGGCCTTCTTGTGTAATGTCTCAATCCAAGCCATTCACTCCAAAATTTATGTTATTGTAAACCGTTTGTATTTATATATAAAATTAGGGATGTCATTAGTTCAACAAATAAAAGCTTGTCAGATGTGGATTAGATGGGTTTCGGATGAGATGGGTCTTTAAGTAGTTTTTTATATATATATTTGATATAGTGATAGCAAAACAAACTTGTTTGCAATGTTTGTTTTTGGGGTAATGCTCTGTTTTCCTTAAAATTAACATGATGATTGTGATGTGATTCAAACTATAGAAAACAAGAAAACAAAGAGGTTCGCATCAAATAAATTTGGGATCCAAGATTTTATGGTTTGATCAGTTACACTATTCTTATTTTTTCCACTTATACTAATGCATGAACTTGAATTAATTCTCACAAACACCCTTAAGTGATAATAGCATATACCCGTGCATCCCAAGTTTTGTTTTCGCTTCCATCTCGGCCAATATCGTTTGTATCCAAAAAAGAAAAAACACAGCTTCTTATAGCAATTAGAATGAGTCAACTCAAGATTTGGAATTTGCTTCAAGTTCTGCATGTAGTCATCTGACAGATTATCTTACGGGTCATAGGGTTAATGCTATACATATAAAGAATGTGACTGGATGGTAATGTTCATAGTGATTGCATGCTGTCGGTGAGAAAAAAACATTATCCTCATGATTTTTCTCATGCAATGTGCACCATGAGGTGATGCGAAAGAAAAAAAAAATCAATAGAATGTAATTTTGTGCACAAACTGTCGGTGTACATAAAGTTCTGAGTTGTAAATTCATTCCCTTTGTCTTTATCTTCTTCTCTAGTCCTAAGGATACCAATAAAAGGATCCACCTTCGCTTAATTTACTCGTTTAAGTGTTAATTATGCCATCCATTTAAAAATTAGTTCTCAAAAGGTCGTACAATAATTACCAATGTATATTAGGCGTGGTACATATAATTTTGAGGATTTCACTAATAATTTAATTTTAGCATAATATAATATACAAAAGCTCTTATAAAACCTATTTAGAGTGAAAATCCAAAATTAGCTAATTGTTATTTTCTAATTGGTTCTTATAAAATTTTAACACACTAAGAACCAATTAGAAAATGACAAGTGGTTAGTTTTAGATTTTTTTCTTCAATATGAGTTTTTATATAATATGTTTTCCTCCTTGTTTGTTTCTCTATACTTCTCTTTTTTCTCTCTTTCGTCCAGTGGCTGTCGCATATTGTAGATTTCGTTGTTGAATGGTGCAATTGTGTTCGAGTTGTTGGCTTTCACGGCAACGTCCTTCTTTAGCTCAGGGAGTAGTTTTTCTTTCTTAGTGCCCGTTTGGTATTGCTTATTTGGGGTGATAAGTGATTTTTTAAAAAATTTGTGAAACCCAACCCGTTTGGTAAACTATGAGAAAATCACTTATTGTTAAAAATTGATGTGGGAGAAAGCTATAAGGGAAAGCAGCTAATAATGTGCTTTTATTTTCTGATTATGCAGGAATCAGTTTCGAAGATGCGTTGGGTTTAATGATTATGCGGCAATTATTTTTTAATTATATGGAAATCCGTACCAACAACACTTTTAACAAAAAGTTTACCAAACGCCAAATTACTTTCTCTCACAGCTGATTTCTCTCAGGAAATCTGACATCGATTATTTTCACATCACAGGAATGCCAAACCGGCCCTTAGTATTCCTTCATTTGATTTATTGTGTAATGAGCCTTGATTTTGGCTTTAGCCCAAGTGTCTTTTGGTTTTTTTACTCTTTTTTTTTTTCTTCTGTTTCAGATCCATGTTGACATTGGCAATGCTCTTTTGGTTGCAAGTTTATGGTGCTCCCAATGTTTTGTTGATGTGCATATTGAAGGGATGTATAGGCTTCCTATTCTTTCTTCTCTTTTCTTGTTGTTTCCCCTTGAGTTGTTTAGGCGCGAGTCTTTTTTGAAAGATTACGCATTTGTTCATGTCCGTCATGCTTGCACTACTAGAATATTTGGGTTTCAGCACCATTTTCGTTTGTGCTCTTAGGCTTAGCTGCAAAAGACACAAATAATTATGCTCTATGTTCAAAGGCCATGGTGCAACCACTATTAGGCTGACGGTGTTGTCTATATAGGAGTTTCCATTGCTACAGGACATGAAAGAAAAATTCGTGCCAGAAAATATAAAGGATGAAAAATAATATTTGTGTTTGTATTATGACAAGTTACTTCAGTGACTTTATCAATTAATTAGACATATGTACAGACACAATTATAAAATTGTGCTCAATGCTATATATTTTATTTTTAAAAAAAAATTACAACCCAGGTGCTCACGCGCCTAAGCTTCCACTTTTTTTTTACACCCTAAATGCAAACATGCCTGACCAAAAAAAAAAATGCGAACATGAAAAGAAAACTTCGGATAAGCCACTATAATATTTTGGTGCATAATATATTCTAAAACCTGTCATAGAAATATAAAGTTTAAACCCCAAATTGGGATACATGCTTACCAACTTTTGGTCTCAACAAATGGGCCCTCCTAAACTTAATTAATACGTTCACTGAGCTTCCCACCCAGTTAAATAGAATTAACACCACTACGAGATTGAAGTAGATATTTTCTAGGATTGGAAAAGATCCGTGTGTTTTTTATACTATTATAAAATAATAATTATAAAACGTACGTATTTGTCCCTCTTTTTTTTTTTTTTTTTTTTTGTGTTATAAGGGTGTCACATAAAAATAATTGGGCACAAATGTAGTTTTGTGTTATAAGGGTGTCATGAGGATATAGACACAACTATTTGTGTCTACACAAATAAATAATTTTACTTTTTTTGAACAACTTATCAGATAATGCTTATTGTTTTCATTCAATTGACATTTGACACAATTCTTTGTGTCCGGTATAAATTTGTGCTTTATGTTAATTAATTTGACATAATTATTTGTGTTTTATGTAAGAAGAGGACGAATAAAATCTATTTGTGCTCAATGTTAAAGATGAGGGCACCATACATGTATTTGTGCTCTTAAGTTCGTGGTTTTTGCTCAATTTTGTAGCAGTGTTGGGTTTTGGATAGTATTGGTTGTTTCAGGACTATCTTTGTACACTCTTATGGTGCTTAGTATTTTTTAATAAAGCATCTATTCCAACAACAAAAATGAATTTTTAAATAAATATCTCTATAATTTTTTAGCACAGCATGATCCAACACCAAATGACATGACTCGCTAACACAAATTATAAATGAATCGATAACAAACTTATTTAATTGGAATTCTGCGAAAAATATTATGTCGGATAAGAAAACCTAAAGCTTTTTATGTTTTTTTCTTGTCAAAGAAAACCTAAAGTTAACTAGCCTAACAATGATAGGATCCACCCAAACATATGTAATATTATCCAGGTAATTACATAAATTGGATTGGCTTACCTTAGCACTAATATGGAAATTAGAATGAATGAAACTTATATAATTTCATCCTATAATAATGATAATCACATTATTATAGCATGAATGAAGCCTTGTCAGATGCACATGATGTGATTAATTTGATGACACTGATAGAGATGGTGCTTAGCCAAGCACGCCTAAACCGTGGAATGGTTCAACAATTGTTAGGCACTCTCACGAACTCATTTCCACCATCACATGGGATCTCACGTAGGGGCTTAATCATAATCACAATCACGTTCTCATTCATGGTGTTATAATTCATTCATTAGCGTTATGTTTTGTTATCAAACTTTATGTATTTATCAAATAAATACTTGCGTTGCTAGAATGTGACAAGAATTTAATTCTTATCAGACTTTATGTATTTATCGAGTAAATACTTACGTTGCTAGAATGTGACGAGAATCTAATTCTTCTTAGACTTTATTTATTCAATCGTTGCTAGAATGTGACGAGAATTAACAGTTTAGATTCACAGTTTGACGGGATAACATTATCCCAAATTTGTCAAAGCTCTTCAATTTCAATGCCAGGTTTCATATGAATCCTGATGAAGCGTCTGCAGCCTGCCAATGTGCAAAAATTTAGGCCATACCTGCATTGAGGTGAACAGTATATATATATATACAGATATTGTACATGGGGTTTTGACTTTTTTCATGTTACAGGTAGAGAGGCGCGCATTTTTTGATAATTTCATTGATTATAATGCATTAAAAGTGAGAGGGTCAAACCTGTGAAGAATCCCAGAATTGGTTTTACTAGCTGAGAAAAAAGATAAGAAAAAAAAGTCACACAAGCAAAGCAAAGGAAAGAGAAGCAAAAAAGGGTCTTAAATTGTGGGTAGGTTGCTCACCCAACCCTAACCAAAAAGAACCACATGAAGAACCCAATTTTCATTTAATTTTAATACTTAAAGGTATAACTTATAAAGAAAGAAAGAAAGAAAGAAAGAAAGAAAAAGGGGAAGGGGGCTTATTAGGGTTAAGATAATGATCATAAACAACTAGACCCGGCAATATTGAACACGACCCATTAACACGACACAAATTCGCACGAAAATAACAGTATTTGGGTTGAGCTTAATGGGTCGGGTTGAAAACGGGTGGACCCGTTAGTAACCCGTTAAGCTAACGGGTCGTGTCAGTGTTTTTCGCGAATCACCCGTTAACCCGTTAAGAGCAAGGGTATTTTTGTAATTTTGGTTGTAAAATAACCTAGCTTCAATTGATGCTTCTGTTATTCCATCTTCACTTCGTTGTCCTCCTCAGCCGCCACACTCTCCTCTCTCTCTCTGTCTTTGTTTTAAGAGAAACAAAACTCTCTCTTTCTCTCTACATCCAGACCAAACTAAACCATCAAGACCAACTATCTTTCCTCTTCTGCAACGAAAAGGTATGAATCTGCAATTTCATAAGGTTGTGAGCAAAAATGTGATGTTAGATCTACTTCGGGACAAGTTTCTTGGAGCAAATGATTTTGGGAGTGAAGTTATTCCGGGTGCAACTTCCATGGGTTTGAGAGTAAGTTTTCATTTCACACATTCTTTTTCTGTTGTCTCTGCATTCCCTTCAATCACAAGGTTCTTCTTTTGTATGTCCACTTGGGGGGAAAAGAATGGAATAATTGTTAAGAGTCGGTCCCAAGCTCCTGTGGAGTTGAAATCCCAAGTTCTATTAAAATTTTTAAGCAAAATCAGCAAGTGGAGCTGCATTATAGCCTAGTCTGAACTCGATTTCAAATATCTTTCATCAGAAACTGAACATATCTCTTTCTAGTGAAGAAAATAAGTGGCCATAATTGAATTAGTATGGTCTGCTAGAGGTTTCCCAGTGTTGCCATCATTTCGTTCCCCTGCTTCCCTGTCTCTAGAATCCAGAGCTCCAGAGTACTAATTGTTTAATGTCTACAGGTTCAAGACTATCTGTATGATGGCTACCTGGAAGACTTGGATTTCAGCTTTATTTGTATTATATCTCTAGTTTGAGTTGTTTTCATTTAATAATTCCCACAAAAATATTGTTTATTTTTTAAATGGGTGAAGCGGGTTAAGCGGGTGAAACGGGTGAAAAACAACCCATTAGCCATAACGGGTCGTGTCATGTTATTCGCGAATTTGTGCGGGTCGTGTTTGGGTCTAGTATTTCTGACCCGTTAGCTTAACGGGTCGTGTTCGTGTCAACCCGTTAAGAAAACGGGTTGGTTATCCCAAACGACCCAGAACCCGCTAAAACGACCCTGTTTGCCAGGTCTATAAACAACCCATAATTGATCCAATTAAAACGGACAGTATGTATGTGTGTGATGTGGGTGACCTATTTTTCTTTCTTTTTTTCCAATATAATTATCATTGTTTTTTATTTGTGTTTTTTTTCTTTTGGGGTCTCTCTACTTCCTTTATATATATAGTTCCTCAACTAATCTCATTAAATTTCCTCTTCATTCAATGCTCTTGAATTAAATCTCCTCTTCCATTTCCAGTAAAATTAGGTGTAAGAGTTGCAGATGAGAGAGAGAGAGAGAGAGAGAGTAGATCATCTTAATTTGCTAGAGCCAGTGGTTTTTGTGGAAAAAGAGCTATAGAGAGAGAGAGAGAAAAGAGGTTTCGGGCAAGCTTTAAAAAGTTCAACGACCTCTGAAGACATTTATGGCGCCTGCGTGCTGCTCCTGAAGCTTAATTTTAGAGAGAGAACAAAAAAAGAAACGGGCAGACAGACAGAGAGATAGAGAGCGATTTCAAGGACCAGTCTGGCCTTAATAATTGCTTTTCAATACAATTCTCACCTATAAATCCCTCTCTCAATTAACACTCCACTCCACTTTATATCAGTCACTCTTCCATCTCTCTGCTTCATCAAATATTTACTCCTCTCTTGTTCTTCTACTTGAGAAGCACCACCTTACCGTTAACCTTCCATATTTTTTTTGGTTGATTTGGGGTTGTTTAACTTAAAAAATAAGCAGTTTGAAAAAAAGTTTTGGAGATTTGGGTATTTGGTAAAACAAATCCAAGCTGCTTATTTAATAAGTTGCTGTCATTCAAAGCTAAAAAACCAGAAGCAGGTGGGGAGCGCTTCTGAAATCCCGCCCAGGAGAAGCATGCGGAGGCTTTAAATGAAACTTTCAAATTGCCCATACTGCCCTTATCTCTTTTAACAAATGACATGCTATATCCTATCCTTTTCTCGATCAAACCCTACGAATCTCATTCTCCAGACTCCCATTTTCTTCTTCATTCGTTTTTCTATTCATCGTCAGCAACAAATACCACCCAAGCTCCAACCACAACCTCCCTTTTCTATTCTTCGTATGCAACAAACCCCATCCAATTTCCAACCACAACCACAACCTCTGACCATGGGCTGTAGACGACGACGATGACAGCGATGACAGACGACGAAGACTCCAGCTTGGACTGTGAGACGACGATGACGACCGTGCAAGGAGGACGACCTCCCCGGGATCGTGACCGTATGGGATGTGGCTGAGTTATGGCAGGATTTTGGATGGGGTAGAGAGAGAGAGAGAGAGAGAGAGAGAGAGAGTCATGTGGGGCTGCCGTTGGGCGTGTAAGGAGTGGAGTGGGGGAGGGCTATGGAACAGCCATAAGAGAAGGAAGAAAATGTTTGAATGGGGAATCAGTGAGGGTAAAACCAATTATTGCATATTTGATTCCTTATCAACCAATGATAGGATTGCAGAGATCTGGAAGAAAAAAAAAGGGGGGGGGGGGGGGGGGTGGCTGAGGAAGGAAGAAGAAAGGAGAAAATAGAGAAGAGGGAGAGGAAAAAAAATTGGGGCCCATGAAGGAAGAAGAAAAGAGAAAGGAGAGAAGAGGGAGAGGAAAAAAAAGGGGTCGGCTGTGAAGGAAGAAGAAAAGAGAAAGGAGAGAAGAGGGAGAGGAAAAAAAAGGGGGGTCGGAAGGAAGAAGAAAAGAGAAAGGAGAGAAGAGGGAGAGGAAAAAAAAAGGGGGGGGTCGGCTGTGAAGGAAGAAGAAAAGAGAAAGGAGAGGAGAGAGAAAGAAAAAAAAAAAAAAAGAAGGAATGGGGCCTGAGAAGGAAGAAGAAAGGATGAAATAAAAGGGAGAAAAATTATATAATTTTTTTTAGGGAGTTTTATAAAAATACCCAAAATGGGGGCTGAAATTATAAAAATACCCAACACCCAAAACACTTTATAAACATACCCAAAACCTATCATTACACAAACTCAAAATCCATTTATAAACATACCCAAAAAATATACAATTGTTGATTGTGGGGTTGATTTTGGGTATGTTTCTATGTTTAAATAGTATTTGGGTATTTTTATAAATACATGTTTAGGATTGGGTATTTTTATAAATATCTCTTTTTTTTTATTTCTTATGATAATTTTAGGTTTTGAAAAAAAATTCATCATGCCCTTTATTGTCATTATACACTCTCACAGCACTTTTATAAAAAAAAGTTTACCAAACACTATGACATTGCTTTCTATACTCACATCACTTTTAAAAATCTAGATTACCAAACACTTTGCTGCTTCACTTCACAGCTGTTTATTTTCACAGGCACAGGCAGAAGCAGTTTTTTTTAAAAGCAAGCAATACCAAACTAAGCCTTAGATCCATTAAAGCTCTCTCCTTTTCTGAATCAATCCTTCAAACATTTCATATGCATGAAAAACACAACCTGGGTTTTCCTTCTTTTCATCTATTTCTCACATTTCAGACCCATATTCCTATGACATACGTTTTATAGTAACTTCTTCCCACTTCTTTACGAGACAAGTACTTTCCCAGAAAACTTTTTCTCGGGAAAATATTTTCCAGGAAAAACAGGTTTTGGGTTTGCTTGCTGGTAGCTGGCCCAAGTGAGATTGAGTGTGGTTGTTGCGTTGCATTCTTTTTGGGTTTTGGGCGATTTGGTCAATACGTGGCAAACAAGTAAGCATGGATATTGGTACGGACTTTCTGGTTTTGACGGCCATCACAGCTTATTTACGTTCACCTTCATCTCACGGTCCCTGAAAGGCCCACGTGTCTGGCCCTTATTGGGCAGCCTCCCGGGCCTCATAGAAAATTCCGACCGCTTGCACGACTCGGATCTGCGACAACTTACGCTCCTGCGGCGGCACGTATCAAACATGCATCTCGCCATCCCCTTCCTCGCCAGAAAGAGGGCCTCGTGACCGTCACGTGCGACCCGAAGAATCTGGAGCACATACTGAAAACCCGGTTCGACAATTACCCCAAGGGCCCCACTTGGCAATCCGTGTTTCATGATCTTTTGGGCGAAGGCATCTTCAACTCAGATGGCGACACATGGCTATTTCAGAGGTAGAGCGGCCGCACTGGAATTCACAACCCGGACGCTCCGCCAAGCCATGGCTCGGTGGGTCAGCCGATCCATCAAGCTGGGGTTCTCCCCGATTCTTAAATCAGCTGAGCTTGAATCCGAGCCTGTTGATCTTCAAGACTTGTTGCTTCGGCTCACTTTCGACAACATATACGGCTTGACTTTCGGAAGGACCCACAGACTTGCGCGCGGGGTTCCCAGACAACGGCTTCGCCTCGGCTTTCGACCGAGCCACCGAAGCCTCGCTACGACGTTTTGTTTTGCCCGAAGTGCTGTGGAAGCTGAAGAAGTGGCTTGGGCTTGGAATGGAAGTCACGCTGAGCCGAAGCCTTGTGCACATTGAGGAGTATTTATCCGATGAACCTTAAGCCCCTCGCATTCCAGCTCATAAGCCATCGAACCCATCTCCAGGATGTCCTGATTTACCGATTTGCCCTCGTGCATCTTATGGTCGACGTACCTGCCGGAGTTTGACCATCCGCTTGGCCATGGAGGGTCGGGTGAGAGGGCCGAGAGCGGGTCCTTGAGGGACTTGGTGGTCTCGTGGCGGTTGTAGGACATCTGGACGTGCTTGTGCAGCGCTCCGAGGATGATGTGGCGCGCGTGAAGTCGTCGCGCAGCCATTTCTGGTGGAGAACGACGTCGTCTGGTGGGGTGTCGAGCAGTGGCGGATCCAGGAATCTCCTCTTCGGGGTCAACGCATAAAAACTCACAAATTTTTTTAGACAAATCTAGAATGCACCATATTATTATTAACCAATCTACAAAAATTTAAGACCATATTATTATTAAACAATCTTACAAAGATTCAACGCATAGAGTAAACAACTTTAAATTTATTACGACACTAAGAAAATTTATAAATATTGCGGCTGTAGGAAAAAAATATGTGGTACCCTACAAGTGATGTTTCCTAGGTTAAAAAGAAGGAGCAAGAGATAAATTCAAATCTGATGAGCTTTCAAGAATCGAAGGGAGCTTCATTTTGATTTTTTTATAGATTGAAATAAGTCATGGTAAGAAAATTGGTGGATTTTCCTTCAAGTTTGTTTTTTCCCCTGAGTTGTTATTTTGTGTTTTCCACTTATTTTCTTTTATAGACGAAGTTGTCACTCAGGATTTGAGGGGTTTACGGGATTTGAGGGATTTGTGAGTATTAATTATAAAATAAGGAAAAGAAAGAAAAATATTATGAATATTATAAAAAAGGGTTTTTCATCAAAGATGAGAAGGGAGAAGAGAGAAAGAAAAGAAAAAATAAAAAGAGAGAAGAAAAAGCAATAAAAAAGAAAGAGAGGGAGGAGAGAGAAACATTTACCTCTCCAAGCTGCACTCGTAGGTTTTATTGGGCAGCAGTTTAATTTTTTTTAAAACACCTTTGCCAAAACGACAAGGTTTTTTTTTTTTATAAAAAAACTCTTAAGTGGAACGACGTCGTTTTGACGTAGGGAGAAAAGAAAGACGATGCTGCTAAGCTCTACGTGCTGCCTTTCTGCCTGGTGCTGTGGCTGCTTCCTCTTTGTGGCATTTCATCAAACACCTTCTGGGCAATTTTCAGGGGTCAAGTTCTTGGCCTCCTATGGTAGATTCTGGGTTTGCAGGGGTCAGTTGACCCCTCTTGCCCCTATGTGGATCCGCCACTAGTGTCGGGGGTTGGGGTTGGGGTTGGGGATTTTGGGTCGGAAGACGTAAGCGACATTGTTGTCAGCGAGGACGAAGTCGAGCTTGCTTCTCCAGGTTTGGAAGTTGGTGGTGCAGTCGAGTTGGTGGGTGGTTTTGAGTTCTGGGTATACGAGTGTGGAGAATGACGATGAGTCGCTGTTCATTGTTGAAGCGGAAACTTACCTGTTGTTTTCTATGGGATTTTGAAGTATAGCCGACCGGCTATACTAAAAAATCTAAAAAAATATAATATTTTAAAGGTCTAGCCGAACGGCTATGCTCCAAAAATATATTATCCAAAGCTTATAGCCGCGCGCTATACCCTACAAATAGAATATGTTAACAGTCTAGACGCGGCTATACCAAAAAATAGAATGTTTTAAGCGTATAGCCGTGCGGCTAATAAGTAGCAAAATATGGATTTCTCTTTTTTAATTACTTTAATTAGTAGTTATGTTTTAGTTATTATTTACTTAGTGAATAATTAGTATTTAAATATTTTATTTAAAAAAAAATAATATTTTAATTACTATTTATTGAGTAATATAATTTATGAAGTTAATTAAAATATTTAATACTAATTATTCACTAAAGAAATAATAATTGAAATATAATTACTAATTTAACTAATTAAATAAGGCAAAGATATTATTCAATTACTAAAAACAAAATTAATTAACCTAAACATACTAAGTTTTTATTATTATTATTTTTAAATTCTGTTCTTGACGAAAGTTCACCGGCACATGTCTATCGTGGCGAATAGTACAGCTGCGTGGCAATATTGGGTTCTTTTTTATTAAAATTAATAGTATGGCCGCCTGGCTATACCTGAGGGCCCTTTTTTAATTTAATTAACAGTATAGCCGCTAGGGGTGGGCATCTAAAACCAAATACCGAAACCGTACCTAACCGAACCGTACCATACCGATTTCATACCGTTTCATTCGGTACCGATCAATATATTCGGTACCGTACCGTACCGTACCAATAGAGTATGGTATGGTAGCGGTATCAAGTATTTGGTACCGATTAAATACCGTACCGTACCGTAATTCCGAATACTATTCATATATACAATTTTCTATTGAATATGTTGATGGATATTGCATATGTTGATTAGGATTTGGTTGATTTGGATATTGAATATGTTGATGGATATTGAATATGTTATATTCAATGGATATTGAATATGTTGATTAGGATTTGGTTGATTTGGATATTGAATATGTTGATTAGGATTTGGATATTGATAATTGAATATGTTGAATCTTTGAATTTGTAACTTAGGCATCACTTATTTTGGTAAATGAATATGTTGAATATTGAATTGGTTCATTTTTTAGTTGTGTCATTTTGGTACCGAAATGGTACCGATACCGACACGATACCGACACGGTACGGTATGGTGCGGTACCAATTTTGACAAACGATAATCCCATACCGTACCATACCGATTTAAATTTTCGGTATCGGTAGCGGTTACGGGCTCAATACCATACCATACCGTACCGTGCCCACCCCTAATAGCCGCTCGGCTATACGGGAATTTTTTTTTAAAAAAATAAAATGTATAGCCAGGCGGCTATACTCCGATGTTTTTTAAATGTTTTTAATTAATTGTATAGCCGGCTATACTTATGAAATATGCTATAAATTGAAATTTTTTAAGTACAGCCGCGCGGCTGTACCCTATCAGTCTATAGGATTTCTAGGTTTACCCGCAATGCAAGTTTCTTACTTGCTATCGAAGTTGTTAGCCATTTAAATTCTTGTTGGTTTCCTTCCTATAATTTAGCCGTGTGTTATAACTTGCTTATATATGTTGCTTGGTCTCGAGCGCCAAGAGCCGTCGTATTATATCACAACTTCGGATTTGTGGCACCATATTTTTGACACAAGTTTTAGGCCTTTAGATCTATAAACTTTTAATGGTTGTGATGTATTTTCATTTCTCAAAACAATAAATTTTCTTCAATTAATATTTATACATTGGGATTAAAATTCTGATACTATATTAATTAAGAATGCATTCTGTAACAACCCAAACCTTAATTAATATTTAATTAATAATTTATTAGAGGAGAAGACAATTATGCCCTTGAGATATTTTATTTGGTTTTAAGTTGACTTTTTCACCGGGAAGAATTTTGGAAATCTACTTGTACCGTTGCGTAGAGCACGACAAAACGAGTCCGTAGACACGTAGTGGACTCAAATCGGACTTGTAACGAAGAAATTACGAGCAAAATAAGTAAAAATGGCATAATTGAAATTTTTGGAAAAAGCCATATTTTTTTAAAAAAAAACCAGATTTCTTCTCTCTCTCCTCACTCTCCCTCTCTCCCCGCGTCTCTTCCCTCTCCCCCTCTGGTTTTCCAGCCGACCACCTAGCCACCTTCAGCCACCACACCACACCGGACCGGCCAAGGAAGCACCGCCGCCACCTCCGCAGCCCAGACCCGCCTGCTCCCCCCGATACCTGCCGCCACGAAGCTGCCAGAAAAACCAGAAAATCGCGTCAGTTTGGGTAGAATTTCGTCGGCTCCGTTCGTCGTCATCCGGCCACCAAATCGGACAAATTAGGTATGGAAATTCGACTGATTTTCATGCTCTAGCTGATGGTTGGGTAGGATTGGAGAGATTTTGAGGTTTGACAGGTTAAATTTCGAGTAGAAATTCTGCCGAGTTTGAGAGCTCCGTTTCAGCCACTTCCAGCCACTTTTTGGCCTTAGTCCAAGAACAAAAGTGGTTCCAAATAGGGTATATTACCTAGGATAGGAGTTTGGGCCGGCTGTTTGGAGATTTTCCGGCCGCCGGAATTTACTATGCACACCCACGCACGGCCAGCGCGTGGGCCAGGTAGCAGGGACCACTCTGGCCCGCCTCGGTCGGGCGGACGGGATCTCAATTCGATAACGTTTGAATCCCGAACGGATCTCGCATAGTGTGCATTTTCCGGGTTCAATACGTTCGGGCCATTGGATCGTAGTCAAACTGGAGTATATTGATCTAAGTAATTTCAGGATCGTGTGGGATTCGACGGATAGTGAATTCGGAGTCCGGATACTCCGAAAAGGCCAACCCTATGGTTAGTATTACGGGAAATCGTTAACCCGTCTGATCGTGATATCGTGAGCAATCCGACCGTCCAAATTCAGACCAAATTCTCGGGACATGTGTCCCAAGCATAGTGAAACCCCTAGGAACGATCGGATTAGAATTCTTAGGTCGTGGACCCCATGGGGTCCCGAGTTGATTTTTATGGACTTTATCTCTTTTAAGTCCCGAGATACTTCTAAAGCGTGTCCACTGAGAGGAAAAGCTAATGTGGGCATAGGAATGACTTTTAAAGTGATGCACGCACTTTTAGGAGCCGGGGGCCAGGGTTTTTAATTTAATATTATTTTTATGAGCAGAGTTATTAATAAAGATTGTGGTGGTTATTCAGGCACCCGGGCACCAGGTGACCCGGAGGGAGGGACCTTCAAAAGGGTCCAGCTAGCTAGAGTATGTGTGAGTGGACTTTTTGTTTTATAAATTATTTTATGCAATTTATTCTTATTATTTGATCTTGAATAAGTTATTCATTGATCAGAGTGTTAACAGCTTGATTTAGCGCTTTTATATGTTTTAATTATTATATGCTTTTAAGCAAGTCAATTTATATGCTGCCGAGTGATATATTCTTAAGGGATATAGGAAAAGGGGAAAATCTAATTAAATAACAGATTAAATGGCAGCAGAGTTCTTAAATAAATAAGAATTCATTTTATTTCTTTTTAGCTTTTCTAAAATCATATTTTCTTAGAAACCACCATAGGTACCCAAGATTAATAAAGGTTGCCTTCGGATTTAATGGTTGCCTTCGGTTATAACGATGTCTACGGACATCCAGCTTGCCTTCGGTTTTAATGGTGTCGACAGACATCTCTGCTGCCTTCCGTTAGGTCAGCATACTGACACTACCCCACGAGTTACGGGGATGCCCGAACCGTGAGGTGCGAGATTGCGGATCAGGTTGACCTAGTGTCCCCTGAATCCTGCGGTGCGGAGGGTTGACCTAGTGTCCCCTGAATCCTGCGAGATTGCGGTTTGGGTTGACCTTGCGTCACCGAGACCTTGAGAATGTGTCACTCCGGTGGCACAAGAAGGGAATTGACGGATTATAAAGGAATTGACGGATTTCTAAATGGGTACACCTAGGTGGTAGATTATAGTTGATTTCAATGCTTTTAAGATTTCATGTTTGATTAAGTATTTGAATGATTCTATAGATATAAATATGAATGCATTGATTTCAGGATATGAATATAGATAAGAGAAATGTTTTAGTTTTATAACTGTTTTTAGAGAGGGGTTAGTATGTTCAAATACTATTTTTCTAACGCTTTGTTTTTGGTCCACTCACCATTTAAATGTTTTGCGCCCCCAGGCAGGAGCGTGCATAGAGAGCCATCACCGGGCCGAGTCCAGCTTCCGCCACTTCTCGTGTCGACGTAGGGTCTTGTATAATTATTTATACTTGTAATCTTTTCTGTGTAGTTGCTCTGATATTGCCCTTGAACACTTGTCTAACTGTTGGTATGTAATTTTTTGTATATTGACAGTTGGTGTATATTTTTATGCATGTTTGACATGTGTAAGTTTGGAATTGGTCTAATTTTAGGGGAAACTCTGCTGAATTTTCGGCAGAAGTCAAACCCCAAGCTTAAAGTGATTTTTGACTAGAAGGGCAATTAGGTCATTTGTGCTCGGCACTTGCCAGGTGTCGGACACGCACAGGGTTCGGCTCGGATTCCAAAGTGGAATTTGGGTTCGGGTCCTGTCACATTCTCTCTCTCATCTCATTAATTATTTTTATTTAGTTCTTTCCCTTTCCCACTAGACTCTTTTGTTCCATCGCAGCCTCTGCATTTTTTGCTCTATCTTTCTTCTACATTCATCATCCACCTGCGATCTTCTCTTCTCTACTAATTAATTTGTGGCTTGAAGCAAATGAGAGGGGGGGGAAAAGTAGCTATATCTTCTATACGGTCTGTTGGAACAAAGAAATCTTCCATATTTTCTCTACTAATTTGGATTTTCTTCAAGTTTCTCATATGCTATGCTATGTTTTAGCTTTAACTTATATTCAACATCTAAATAACCAATATTTATTGAAAATTTTTATTATGTGATAAAAATAAAATATTATGAAGAAGAAACTAGATTGTACGATACTATAGATTAAAATATAACATTTTTTTTTTAAAGTAAAAATTATTGGTGGGAAATTGTAAGACGTAGAGGGGAGATGAATGAATGGAGAAGAAGAGAGGGACATAGAGATGTAGAGCGACGAAGGGAAGGAGCCAAATAGGAAATAAAGAGAATGAAAACTAAGGCGCGTTATTTCCCTAACTCTGAAGTAATTTTGATTGAACAGAAACAAAGACCCAGTTTCTCTCCAACGCTCACAAATTGGCTAGATTTATATGATTTACTATGCAACTTGTTGTGTAGATTATTAAAACAATGATTTATCAATATAAATCTTAACTCTAAGGATTAATAGCTAGTTTGTGATTTGGATGGAATGGTTTGCTGAAATTGGATGGCTAGTTTGTGATTTCAGGGTTACTGAAAAAGCAAGAAGAAGAAGAAGGGAGGTGGTGTAAATGAGAAGGCACGAAGAATCCTTTGATAGTGGGCTAATCCAAGGGTTTAAAGCTTGTGTCAAAATTTGTGTCAAAAATATGGTGTCATGGATCCGCTCCCATATATATATATATATATATATATATTTGAACTCATAACTTTCAATGAAATTGAACATCCCAACAATTCTATCAAACATAAATAATTATGTGAAATTCAACATCCTATAAAACTTGAATAAGTGTCAGATATGGAACACAATTTTACATCTAACATAAGAAATCAGCTAAATTAACTGTGGAAGTACAGAAAAAAAAAACTGCT
Organism: Prunus fruticosa; assembly: GCA_018703695.1. NCBI lineage: Eukaryota > Viridiplantae > Streptophyta > Magnoliopsida > Rosales > Rosaceae > Prunus > Prunus fruticosa. The sequence continues at coordinate 5,904,942 of CM031922.1, forward strand.
TTTTAATCTAATAGATGTGACACACTAGACACAAAATCCGTACTTGTACTCAATAAATTATAATAATTTAAATAATTTAAAATAATTATGTTGTTTAGGTATAGGAAATCTGTAAATGTATTGTGCCAGGTTGATGGTGGTTCAACTGACCAAAGATATGTTAGTACAAATATTTATAGGAACTATGGAGGTTGGAAGAAGTATCTCCAATGTAATGAACTCGCTAGAAGAAAAGAAAAAGATACAACGGCTAGGGACCCATATCCTAGCCAACTGGTTGATTCAGACTCGCTGAAATCGCTACATGATCCAAAATCAACTGGACACACAATTATTACTATACACGACATGTTGAGTGCCCATCTTTTAGTTCCGTCTTCGGCCAGATTTTATTTGTCTTCTAGAGTTGGCAGGAGAAGATTTCTTTGAAGAAGGTACAGGCAAGAGTGTTCCCCCTTTGATGCCATCTGAATCCGTCATGTGATTAAGTGTTTTTTGGGCTTCGATGTAGACTGTAAGATCTCTAATCTGTCACCACCATCATTTAGACTTGTTAAGATGAGAAACCAGCAACCTCTAAATAGTGGCTAACATGCAGAAACTCGTAACATCAATACCTGCTCTTCCAGATCAACCATCTTCTCCTCTCTTAACCTCAGTAATGCAGCTTCCCTAAAAGGAGTTTAAATCATGGAGGATATAAAAACCAAAGAATCCAGTGCCGCTATTAATAATCACAGACTTGCCTCTATGCCATATCCTATAGATCTAGCACTGGCACATGGGTCCTGAAATGATCACTATCTGTTGTGTGGGAGAGGAGGGGACAGGATGGGAAGAAAGAAACTAACAGAAGTTTTGGCAAATACTAAATGGCTCTCCATATTTCACTTTCAGATTTTGGACAACCCCTTATTACCGTCATGGTCCTATCCGAAGTGTTAGTATCTAAACAAAGGGAGACTTGACATCTATCAATGAAGGAGAGAAAACAATATGTACCTCACTTCAATTTCCTTCAACTTCCCGCGCCGGGTTTCTTGGTCCTTGATGAGATTACTGTTGATCTAAGAAACAAACACAAAAAATAGGCACAATAAAATAAAATGAAATTTCAGAAAGAAAAAAAAATTTTGATTTCACATAAACACAGTACTCCAATGCCAAACCCCAAAATAAAGACGAGCACATTACAAACTCACATCTTCAACAGCATTTCTTTCCTCAAGACATTTCTCTAGTTTCGCTTGAATATCCAGCATCTTGGAATTTACAGCCTTCTCCACTGCTTCTAAAGTTGAACTTTCCTTTTTACTTTTGGCCTCCATAAGTAGAGCTTCATAATACTGAATTTCAAGAAAAAGAAAAGGATATTACTTGATCAACAGCCATTAGGTAGAGGGAAAAATAACAACACAAAGAAGAAGTGTGTTTGGTGACAACCTACTTGTCTTTGAGTCTCAAGCTGACTTGCAAGAAGTCGGTTATACTCGTCTACAATCTGTTGTAGCACAATATCTAAAGATCAGTTATGCGAATAAGAAAACATCAAATAATGGATAGTGCAAGGTAGAGTAAAAGTAAAAAAATTTCTTAAAATAAATACATACAGTTTCAACTTTGCTGCTATAGAGGGCTCCACTAATTCCAGAATCGTCACTGCATTCACATCTGTCACAATCCCCTTCCACTGACAAACATTGAGAATCCGTATCAGTTATTAGCTTGCCATCAATTTTCGATTGGTTCAGGCGGTGAACATAAGCATCACCAACGTAATCCCAGATCTGCTGCCTGTTCAACTCAAGAGAATAGCAATGTTGTGTATCCTTCCAGTGCCTAACAGCATGGCCTTCTGTATATCTTTTTGAAGAACAAATAATATCAATAATTTTCCGTGCTGGACAAATTTAATTAAGACAACGCCATAGCTCATCAAGTAAATGATGCGTAGGCTATATTGTTTTCTTGCTTTGGGGACAGAAATAACCAAAGATATAAGAAGAAAAAAGAGTGCATCATGTTTACCTTCCACATCCTACAAAACCACATATACACAAACCCAGGGATTCACAGATATTCCACATACAGAGCAAGCTGGCTTTTCATCCTGCTGCTGACAAAATCGGCAAACCTAGTGGCACACAAATATTAAATCAGCAACTTTCTTCTATATAGCTGGACTCTCAAACTTTGCTTGAGTCCTAATACATATCAGAATTATAAAGGGCTCAATGCCAACTCAAGGGAAACTCAAGCTGAAATTGATAAACCCAATTAAGACCACAATCGTTACATAGAAATATTTCATTATAATCCACAAAAGAAATTTATTTATTTTTTCTAACTACTGAACCCATCAGTGGTCGGTCCAGTTTAATGGATTTTGAGTCCCTCAGTACCTGCAAGTAGCAATTGATATCAGTAGTGCAGTCAACAATGCTCTCAACCAAGATCTCTAATAAACTTAAACACATAAGACAAAATTTTGGAACAGAAAACCAACTCACCTGACAAGATAAATAAGTCCATTTTGAAATGCATGGACATTGAAATGAATGGTCACAAAGTGTACTTGCTATTCCACTAGTGTCTGCATCCAATCTCTCTGACATTGAAACAAAAGTTAAACCAAAATCATATAAATACTGGGCACAAGAATATCAAATCTCTGAAAAAATATAAACAGAAGAACCCCCATCCCACCAAACAAAATTGTGACTCACCAAGGCAAACTGGGCAAGTAGGTAATTCAGTACATCCTTGTGGTGGAGTCCCAGCTATTTCATCTGAATCTGTGTAGTCCACAGAAAGCAGAAACAGAATGTGGCACACCTCAGCCTGAAAAAAAAAAACAAAGAAAGAAAGAAAATCGCACACATAAGATGTACAATATACATCATACATGAATATAAACGATAATAAGAAAAACTCATTACCTCCCCAGGCGAATACTTCTTCCCATTTAAAGTGTGATAAAATCCGTCGGCGGTCATCTGATTCTTCAGCTCAACTAAAACACTGTACCGATCTTCCATCCCATCGTTCCTGATCCAATTAAGCAAATACTAAATTGGACTTTGTTTGATCACTAAGGAAACAAAAACATAGATAAAATGAAACCTGAATTTCAAACAAAGATATTCACTGAACTGATAAATAGACCCTTTTTTTTCCCTTTACTTCACAGCATTGCTTTTTTAGATTGTCAGCTCAAGTTTATCTTTTAAATGTGATTTATTATATTTATGAAAATTATCAATGTAAGCCTGGCACAACTCAGTGGCTCAATTGAAGTAAAATCCTACCCGCTTTTTTTTTTTAATTTTAAAGAAGGAAAAAAAAAACAAATTTTTCTATTTCCTCAATTTCGTCAGAAACCCATTTCAGGGTTTTGATCAAGCAACCAACCAACCGAAGATTTCCTCAATTCAAAAGTTCTTAATTTCTCGGTAAACAAAGAAAATCTAGAAGCGGTACCTGATGTAGACGAGTTCGAGGACATGGTCGATTCGGGACCCACAGAAGCGGATGAAGTCGTCGAAGGAGAGATAGTTGGGAACAGCAATGACGAAGAGGAGAGTGGATCGAGAGGCAGGACTGTTTGGCAGCGACGAGTGTCCTATGCTTCGGAACAGGTGAGCTATGCCTCTTCGCTCGCTGAATTTGGGGCTGGTGTTAGGGTTTGATTCAGTAGCACTGGTGATCTTGGAAGTTGTGATAGTGGTGAACTCGGCGTCTTCGAGGCTGAGGGGGTGATTGGTGTCCACTGAGTGGACTCGGAGGAAGAACATTGTGTTTTTCTGAGTCGACTTGGTTGGGGGAAAGAGAAAAGAGAAAAACAAAATAGAATTGACAAATTTGAGAGGCAAAGCTATTTATGCTCCAAAGCTTACTAGTATGGCTGATTTTCAGAAGGATCATATCGGATCGGAATTAGGGGATTCAATTCCATTCCGCAAAAGTTCGGAATGAAAATTATTTTCTAAAAACTTTCGGAATTTCAACATTCATTATAATTCGGAAAACTCAGAATTTTCGAAATTATTGGAAAATTTCTTAACTTACATATTTTGGAATCTTTTTGGCAAGTTTCAGAAAATCATTAAAAAATTTAAACATGTCTAACGATTCAAAAGATTAAATTTAGCTCAAAATTGAAAAATTATACAGAAAAGCTCAAAAACCTGTTATATGCTGTCAAATGATATGATATTAGCGCATGCGCTTTCGCCCTTGCAAGATGCTTTTTAAAAAAAATATTAAATTTTAGAATTAAAAAATATAATGGGAGTTGTGTTCAATAAAAATATGATCCATTATCTATTTTTTTTCTTTATATTTTAATTTTTTTTTAATATGAAAAGTTATGAATTTACTATATTATCATCATTTAATTAATAATTTCAATTCTTAATGTTTGCATTAACCAATGGCATTTTTTGGTATTTTGAATGTTTCACAATTCTCTGCATTTTGCTTTATATATATATATATATATTATCCTTTATAAAATAGCTATCTATGTTGATTTGGTCATTAAGTCATATCAAATTTAACATAAAACTAGTCATTATGTGTAGTCTAAGCTTAAAACCTCAATATATTTCGGAATTTGGAATTTTCAAAATCTTGAAATACATTCCAATTCCAATCCAATTTTTTTTCTTTAGAATTCTTAGATTTCAGAACTTTCATATGTCAGAATTGATTTGGACTCGCCAAAATTGAAAATTTTCGAAAGTCGAAATCGGAATTTCCAATCCAACTTGCATCCCTACTTACTAGTGTCGAGAGTCACTCACTCTCTTAGATGTACTTGGACCATCTCTAAACATGTTAGGGCTACACACATACCACCCATATGATATTGGTGCGCAATGTAATTGACATTCGTTCTTTATTTTTTTTTTGACCTAGCCGCTCTCTCTTCCTAGGAAAGAAAACCCAAGGCTTGTAGACTAGCCGCCACCCCCCTTTGGGGGTGGGTGACCTCCTTTTGCTCTCCCCCCTCCCTCCCCCTCTCCCCTGCCTCTATCTTGCCCCTCTCCTCTCCTCTCGCCCCTCTCTCATTTCCTTCCTTTGTATCCCGTCATCTTTTTCCCTCCCTCCTTGAGTTTTCTTCCTCACCCTTTTCTTTTGCTGTGACTTTGGGATTTTCTGTTATTTTGCAAGGAGTGTGTGGGTGGGTTCGTTGTTCTGCTCCTATTCTTCTGATCTACTTTGTCCAAGGATTGCCTCTGTGTTTCGGTGGCTTGGGTGGTTTTCCCTATGGCCGCCGCAATTGGTTTATTGTTTCCATTGTTGTGTCGCGCGGCCATTTTTTTGCTCTGTTTGTTTCTTTTGCATATGTGAGATTTGATTCATGCTGGAAAACTATTTCAGACTGTGATTTGGTGGCAAACAAGGTGACTAAGCGTGCTGTGCGATTCTCTTCAGCCTTTTGTGCTGCTTTTGTTTTCAACCCGTTTGTGGTGTTGATCTTCTCTTGTAGTTTTTACTTGTAAGAGCCTATAGTGCTTGATATGCATTTTCTCTTCCTACCAATGGCGGCTATTTCTCGGCACCTTCCCTTCACCACCATCTTCAGCGCCTCAACCACACGAGGGTCTCCTTTCCTTGGTGACTCTTATGCAGTTGAGGTTGCTTTTAAAGTGCTTATGTCACTTATTGCTTGGATTATGGTAGCGCTCTTTGTAGGTTTGGTGGCTTGTCCACCACCATTTTCCGTCTCGAGCATTGGTTCCTGGTTCCTCTCTGGTGGGTGTGGGCTTTGTTGATTATGCTGTTGTTTGGTTATGGGTGGTGTGGCATTTCCCTGTTATGTATTCACTGCCTTTTGTGTGCACTTTGCTTTTCTGGGCTTTATGTCCTCTTCAAGTTTTATGTTGTAGTAGGTTTATGCCTTCTTGTGTTGCAGTTGGTTGAATTCCTTTGTGGAGCACCCTCCAAAATACAACTATTTATTTATGAACCGGACTCAAATTGTTTTTTCCTTCAACCATGCAGACTCATTATTTGAGTCCGCAACTGCATTAAATTGTTTAAAAACGGTTAATTCCTTCTTCTTATTTGTCATTTATTTTTCTTGACATTATTTTTGTTCCGTGATTTCATTTTTTTGAATATTTTAACCTAAAACATCATATAATTTTACTTAAAAATAAAAACAAGTACAATGACATTTTATTTCAAAAACTTTGAAAGTAATAACAATTACCAAATGACCTATATTAAAAAAATATCTAATAATTGTTAGATCTCATAGTCGTCGGTCGGAATTCAAAAAAATAAAAGAACAAGTTGTTCAGACTGAACCGTTAGAGTTCAACGCACAAAAGCCAGAAGGCACACACTCGTCCTTGAATTGGTGGGCCTCAACTACGACATCAATTGGGCAATGGTCTGCACAATCATGTGGGCTGGAAAGTGACTTGCGTTTGTACTCCACCAATTTTCTGTATGGGCAAATATCCGTACTACTATTTGGCCTGGGTTTTTGCATAGATTGATGTTTGGACCGGCTGCATACAATGGTTGGAGAAGGAACCCAATCCAAAATGTGAAATTTTGATATTAGGCGTCGAAAGTTTGATGATGGCTTGATAATGGCCAAATTTGTGTCGACCCAAACAAGCCATTTCTGATAGGACACTTGTTTATTTTGATTTCCTCTAACATCTTCATTGTTTATAACCTTTGCACCTACTTTTGCTTGAAACATATCATATGATGGCAATACAATTAATAATTTATGTATTTCGATTAGAGTAAACTCTTACAAATCAATGTCCTATTACAACAAAGTAGAAAATGGTGGGTGAAGTAATTATAACTGCAATAAATGTGGAACATATGATATGTAAAATTTGTGTGATAGATGTATAGTTATAAGTTAAATTTGTGTGACTAACAATAGTATTTTTATTTATAGTAAATTTGGCTTACATCCTTCAAATTCAATTTGCCGTACCTACAACCCTTCACTTTTTGGTCCTATAAATAATACCCAATTTGCATAAGTAAAAACTCATGACTAGGATCCAACTCAGTAAGTTACCTAATTAAGCATAAAATCTGATTTATTGTACTTTTCATATTCCAAAAATACCCCCAACTAAGCCATTATTGCATTTTGTATATTAATGTAGGAATCAATATGGAAACAGTTTTTAATTGGATTGTATATAATGACAGACATTGAAATTGGAAAGATCTCCAAATGGTTGTAATGGATATAGAAATTAATTTGGAAACATTTTTTAAAATTTAACAATAAATACATATTTAGGTAATCGGTTTGTTTAATAAAAATGTTTATGTTATTTTCTTTTTATGAATTATACATAACTAATAATTTACTTTATAATTGTTTATGAATAATGTTGTACATACTAATTATGTTGAAAAAATAATGTACCTATTACTTGTTCTATGAAAAATAACTAATAATCTTTTTATTGTTTGTTTTATGAAAAATATAATTTACCTAGTATGAATAGTGTACCTGTTTTTAATTTATAAAAAAGTGTACATAATTATCTATTCCAATATACCTACTACATTATACGACATCCAATATACCCACATGAATAATATACCTACTACGAAAATATGTATAGGTAAATTACCTACATTATACGACATCCAATATACCTACATTATATGTAATTATGGTTTATATGTATAGCTATACATACATATTATTAGGGGTGGGCATAAAAACCGATAAACCGATAAATTGATCAAACCAACCCAAATTGAAACGAAAAAAAGTGTTTTTTGACCAAACTGAAAAAGTCAAACTTGGACCTGAACCGAACCGAAAGTCAACGGTTTGGTTCTCTCTTTGTTCTAATTTTTTCAGAACCGGTGGACCTGAACCGAACCGGATTATATTTAAATATATATATATATGTTACACATGGCGTCGTTTGATTGGCCAAAAAAATATCCATGTGAGGCTGCTTGCAGCGGATCCCTCACTATATTTTTTTTTTTCCCGTAACCTCTCGCACGCGACTCTCACTCACTTTCACTTAGTCTTCTCTTCTTTCTTCTATTTTCATTTTCTTTCTCTGGTTTTGACCTAAGGGGCTGCGTGCGGCGCCTCTCTCTCTCGACGTCACCGAAGCTCAGATCTTCAATCCACCTCGGATCTTTCAGCGACAACATCAGCGTCGCTCCTTCATCGATCTCTCGATCTGTCGTCTGCCGCTAGGTATCATCTCTTGTCTCTCTCTCTCTCTCTCTCTCTCTCTCCGTCGACCTAAGCCTAACCCACATAACTCCTCTCTGTTTCAGGCACGCACAGCACAAACCCGATCAGTTCTAATACTTGCACGCTTGAGGCAGCCGCGACAACCACCTCCCTTGCCGAAGGTAAATTCTCTCACTCCTCTGTACATTCTAGGGTTTTTTTATTTATTTTGAAAATCATACCTATATCAGATGGACTTATGCTCATGGAAAATAAAATAGCTTAACAATCATCAATTTCTCTGGAGGTTCGTTGGGCTTGACTTGAGACTCTTCTCAAGCGTCGACTAGGCCTGTGTTGTCCTTTTGGACCCTGTTTCCCTCCCTATTTATTATATCTCTCTCTTGGAAACTCACACAGTATTAACTGCTATTTATAGCTCTCTGCAACATCTCTTGATTGTCAGAACGAAATTTCTCTACAAGTTCTTCATCTTGTTGTTGCTCTAATTTCTTCAGGTTCTCTCTGGTTTTAGGATTCTGTTTGAGGCCTAAGAAAAGGTGGGAAAAGAAAAGAAAAATAATAGAATCTGATAAATGAAAGAAACTTCATCCAGTTGGGTTTGATTTGATGCAGCAGTCTTGCTTTTTTTGACATGGGTTTTCAGCTTTTTTTGTCTTTCTCCTATTTTGATAATTTTCTATCTTTGGTTCAGTCTTTTCAGTCAATGCTTTTACAATGATCTTTTACAGTAATACTATCCCTAGAAGAATATAATCACTGCATAATTATTTTGTTTCAAGTATCGAAACGTTGATTTTTTAGACTGGCTTTTCATATTGAAACTTTCATTGAAAGCTGTTGTTTTAATCACTAATGCTGTTCTGATTAAGTCTATCGTTGTGTGCCTCTAGTTTCTAGTGAAGAAAATTTCAATATAAAAGTTGGGTTCTTGCAGGGCCTAGATATCAGCTCTTTCAAGCAGTAAAAGAACCAAATCCTGATGCCAAAATATGAATTCCGTGGGGCATAAGTTTGTAAGGTTAGTTTGTTCAAGTCCTGAATACCAATAAAGTCCAATGTTGTTGGTGTTATTTTTTGTATCTAATCTTGTTTTATACAATTGTTTGTGCACCTCTGTGATGTTACAAATTCATGTGCAGTTGAGTTCCAATTTCCACAGGTATTGCCTTCCAGTTTTTATTTTATTTATTCAAATCCTTCTTCACAATATAAGCATTTTGTTTTCTTCTTGTTGTGTGTTTACCATCTTGCATTTTTTGCCTTCAGCCTCAGGTTCCTCCAAAGCTAATTGCAATTTGAAGCTTATATGAACAATATAAATTTGGGATTTTTTTTAAATTTTTTTTTAATGAGTGTCTGTATGTTGGGTTAAGGGCTATGGTGATTGACTGAGGACAAGTGTTTGTTGGCTGCCTTAATTGCAAATGTAGAATTGCATAATGTTGGCTTGTAGTATTGGTTGGTGAGATTTTAGAGGATTTTGCCTGGTGATTTCTAATTTCCGTAGTTGAGAGTATTTTTTATTGATGGAACAGAGTATGCTTGGTTATTCTTATTAGGATATAAGATGTGGGCTGCGGGGGTTTCTACTGGTGGGAATAGGCCAATGCATACAGGACAGATACTGTTATGCTTGTCCCAGGTTCTTTACAAGCAGGTTGTTGTTTTAGTGTGAAAACCGTCATTGCTAAAGGCTCAAAAATGTTTAGTCTGTGATTCATTTTAACTTGTAATAAAGCTTGTCTTTCAATCAATGCTTTCACTTTTCTAATCACTAAATGTTTAGTTTGTGATTAGGGTGCAGTAAATAACGAAGTAAACTCTCTGCTTATTTGTTGTTATGTCCAGTCATAAGATGTTTTGAATGATAACTGATTTGTGCTATAACGTGTATTGAGTTGGATTATGATCTGGTGAGTGATTTTTAACTGATACAAGTGTATTGTTTTGCAGCTCCCTTATACACGTGAATTTGTTTGGTAAGTGATAATATGCCATTAGTATCATTTGTTCAAACCTGCAGCTCCTTTATTTGTATTTTTTGTCATGGGTTGTAAAATATAATTTGCTGATTTACTTGTATTTTTTTGTCATGGGATGTAAAATATAATTTTGGTGCTTTGCTTGTATTTTTTGTCATGGGATGTAAGAACCAACTAATTTGATAGTTGGATGATGCTTGTGATTGTGATTTAGTTTAGAAACTTTAAAAAAACAGGTTATAGATAGGTTGAATTTATATGATTTGGGTGAGGAAAAACAAAATGGGCTTTAATTGATGCCCTGTTTGAAAAATTGGTTTTGGGCTTGTTCATAAGAATTTAATAGGTTTTGGCAATTTGACAACAAAAAAAGCGGTTTTGGCTGAATATAAATCTGATTTGGGCTTTGTTTTGCTAAAAAAAATATGATTTGGGCTATTTTTTTGCCGAAAATAAATAAGATTTGGACTTTTGAAAATGGTAAAAATTGGCTCAAGCCTAAACCCGATCAGAACCTTAGAACCGAGCCCATTTTCAGTTCAGCTTACTTTCGGGTTTCACTCAAGACCCGATCCAACCCGAAACCCGAGCTCTCTTTGTTTTGGCTCGTGGATCAGCCAAAATTTGACTCGATCCGAACCGTGTTCAGGCCTACATATTATTTATGAACGAACATATATTATATGTATTATGAGAATGTTTTGATTTGTTGAGTCCAGCAACATCATAATAATGGAAATGCTAGATATTAGGGATTGTTGAGGAAAAATCGTTGGATAACAAAAATGGCAGGATTTTGTAAATAAGTAATAAGAAATGGGCAACTTTTATCCTTCTGTCGTTTTTGGGTTTGGTTGGAGTAAATATGTAGAGATTTTGTAAGACTATTAGAGTTGCAAGGGCCTATTATATAATGACCCTTTTATTTATTAGAAAGATGACATATAATTTAAAATCCATCTAAAATATGAAAATCGACACCACAATCCTAATAATCCCAATGCCTTTCATTACTTTGCAACATAGCATCGGTTAGAAAACTTCAAAAATAATGAAAATTGGAAGCCACTAAGGTTTCTTGGCTACGGCTTTAGCAAAAATTGACTATTCCTTCTTTCCCTTGCTATGGATACTGTTTTCTAGCCACAAATAAGGTCAATATGGATATGAAGAGTTATTTTGTGAGAGAAAAGATTTATGTAATCTGAAGCTAAAAAGAAAAGTGAAGAAGAAAAAATTTATGTGACAATGGAGAAGAAGAGATAGACGTTTCAAGTTTATGTGAGAAAAATAAACCTAAAATGCAGGAGAAAAGTTGTGTATATGGAAAAATAAGTTCCGTTGCCGGGACTTGAACCCGGGTCTTTCAGGTGAGAGCCAAATATCCTGACCAACTAGACTACAACAGATTAGTTGATATAGTTGTACTCAATAGCGTACTTATACTATTTACATCTCACACTCTTTTCTTCCTCCACAAATGATTATGCTAAAAGTGGGGCGGTCTTTTTTTTTTTTTTGTTGAAAAGAGGGGGACAAGCTCCAAAAGAAAAAACAAAAAGGCCAGGGAACACAGATCAGCTGAGGCGTAGTAACCCCCAGCAAATCATCATTAAAACAAGAATTCATCCACTCAGGAAGCTCATCGAAGAACCAGACTCCAAGATCCATATTATGGCTCCAATTTGCCAAACAATCTGCGGCAACATTCCTTTCTCTGTAGATGTGATAGAGCTCAACAGTTTCAAACTTTCTCATCAAATGGACACAGGAAGTAATTAAACCAGGAAGGGGGAAGACAGTTGTGGGCATGTTGTTTCACAAGTTGAACAGCGTCATAGAGTCCATTTCAATGGATATTTTAGGGACCCTTTTCTCCATGGCAAGGTGTAAACCAAAGAATAATCCCCAGAGCTCAGCATCTAGAATTTGACCCATCCCCAAGTTGAAGGCAAAACCCCTATCCAATCTCCAGAGGAATTACGAATGATTCCACCAGCACCAATACAACCAGGATTACTCTTTTCGAGACCCATCAACATTTAACTTTAGCATACCATTCACAGGGGGCGGTCTTTGTTTAGTATTAATATGATCTTCAGATACTAGCCCACCAACTTAATTCCTATTTTTACAAAATATGAATAATTTGTCAATAATAATATTATAGTATTATAGTTATTTGTATCCTATAAATTTTGTTGATTTAAGATGGTCTCGAGTTATAATTTTTTTTAAATGTTAAAGTATTTATTTATGAGATTTTCTATTTAAACTCCACACTTCTTTTAGTTCACCCCATGTTCTAAGTTCATCATATCTTATAATTTAAATTTTCACAATTTCTAAGAAAACCCCAGTATCTTTCCAAACTACCCTTAAATACACCCCAAACTAACAAAATAAGAAATAAAAGAAATAAAAGAGATTTTCTATTTAAACCCCACAATTTTCTTTGTTCCCAACAGAAAAAAAACACAAACAAATGGAACCCCAAACCCGAAATTTAATACTTTCTAGATAAAGAGAACAACTTTACCTCTCTCCAAGAATTGTAACTGGAATTCCAACACTTGGGTGTTGTTGAGTTGAGAACATGAGAGAGAGAGAGAGAGAGAGAGAGGAGAGAGAGAGAGGAGAGAGAGAGAGAGAGATTGTGTTTGAACGGGAAGTTGGAATGAGCTTGTGGTTGGGGAAGGTAGGGGATAATAATCTGGCAATAGGATGTAGAGGAATTTGTATTTTTCTAAAATTTAATATGAAGAGTGGTGGGGTGTGTGTATAGATGTACTATGATTAATTATTAAGTTGGATGACCTTTTTTGTTATTTTACACAATAGAAAATCTCTTATTTATTGTATCAATTGTTTATTTATTGTATAAATTGTTTATTGATTATTGAAGTTTGATAGGGCGAAATTAAAAAAGTTATTTTTTTTCTTTTTACAAAGACTCACTAATGTAGTGGTTTGGAGTAATTACTCTCCTAAGCAAGGTCCTGGGTTCAAGTCCTAGCATCCATGTTGTGTGTGTGAGTTTAGTATATTATCGTCCTTCTCAATAAGAAAAGTCCTTAAAAAAAATTTGCTTTTCAACCTGCACACAAGCATCAGAAGTATGCAATATATGGTAAAACCATATTTACAGATATATAATTTGTTCAAGGACCCTTCCCTCAGTTGCTACCAAAAACACCCTTTCACACAAGCAAAATTGTACCAAATGGGTTTGGGTCCTATGACAACATTATATGTGTGTATATATATATGTCCTTCGAAATTTATACAAAACCAGTATAATTGGCTTTTCATAATAAGCTTAGTCAAACAATTCCCAATCCTGAGTTATTTTGGTAGAAGATGGCAATGGGGTTGGGGCATTGAGGCTTCCAACCCCCAACTCAAACCTCTCCCATTTTGTAGTGACTGAGACTGCATTGCTGCTTTTCTTGCTGAATGGATTAGAGTTTCTTGCCTTTAGTTTGTCGAGTGTGTCGACAAAGCTCTGCACACGACGAACCTGTGCACGAATATAAAGTTTATAAACATTGTGATTCTCCATTGCTATATGTAAATCAAACGAATTTTTTTCAAGTGAAAATCTCAAGCAGGCACTTCTAAGGCACAGATGGACTAAAAAGTATAAAAGTTGCACACAACTGCAGTCTGCAGGGTTGAAATTTCTCTATTTTGCTGCAGTACAGCAAAGCAACAGCATTTTGTTTCTAGTGGTTTTAAGTCCTAGGATTCCTTTCTATGACCACTCAAATTATGCACGTGAAATAATTAGGTATGAATCTGACCCTGGGAGCAAAAGAACCAGCCCCCATCCATCCTTCCGTTCAAATGGAAGAATCTGACCCTCACATCCGTTTCTCAAGTATTATCAACACACTAAAACTAGATTTCGTTTCAATTTGCACACACTTGAGCTTCAAATTATACTCACATCAGGTTTTCAGTCTCTGCAAAAAACACTCCATTTTCTAGTTCTACATCACCGATGAATCTTCGATAAGACAGTATGACACTAGTCTAGCTCTTGTTTAACTTTATAGAGCATAAATCTCAAGCATGATTTATCCTAAAGCAACACTATTGTTCAGGACATATGGATAAGGTTCCCATACACATGGAAATCCTATGAATCATGGTAAAGTTTTGAAAGGAAGAAAGTATCACCAACCTCGACCCGCCTCTGTACTTTTGCTTCTCCATCAGCCGCAATTGCATCCAATTTAAGCAACTCCACCATGAGCAACTCTGTTAAGGCCCCAATTTCCTTATCTGAAACCTTGGTGCCACTGAGCAGAGTTGCCTCGAAATCAACAATCTAACAACCATTAACAGCGCCAATTAGTTCATAGGATGCCGCACGAAAAGTACTTAATCAAACAGCAGATACCAACCTTTTGAGAGAGCTTGTCAACCTCTGCCCTAACTTTGGCAACCTCTTCATATGCTTTCAATACACCTTGATTTTTCTTCATCTCTTCAAGCTTCTTCTCTTTGCTAGCTGGGTCTTCTAGTAATATAATCTTAGACATATCTTTTACACCTGCCATGTGCAAACATTCATTATCTTCCTTCTCCTTCCCTCTAAACAACAACCTTTGCTCCTTTGGCTCCAAGCCAGTCTCATGGGCAAGAACTCTTTTCAAATCACCTTGCATTTAACCAAAAACTAAGAATAAATTCCAAATGCAGAATGATAAACCAAAAGTTCTACAGTCTACCACACCACATAAAACTCAAAATGACAAGCCGCCCAGCACACCAAAGGATGAAGCAAAGTACTACCCTTAAATATAAATAATGTGGCAGAATATATGTTTCTGAAGCAAGAAGCAAAGAAAATCATGAAAAATAAAAGATGAGAAAAACCCAAGAAGCAACCTTTAATAATTCATGGCATATATTGAAATATTAAAGAAGAAACAGACAACAATGCTAACAAACACTAGGTGAACAGATTATTTATCTAGGCCAACAACAACTCCAGACCTAGCATTGTCCATACATAAATTTTTTAGACATTTTAATTATAAAATAATGAAATTGGCTTGGATGACAATTGTCAAATTTTCCATGAAGGAAAAAGAACCCAACTTGAAAATGAGGAATGTACTCACGAAAATCAGAAAGAAAATAAGAGGAACCCAGAAAGTAAATGAAATTAAAAAGATGATTACCAAATGTGGATTGAGCATGGACAATGACATCATGGTAATAAGAACCATGAGAAACCTTGATCTTGATCATAGGCCCAGAAGAGGCATCCCCAATGTCTCTCTTTTGGACAAGCATTCCACCAGGCCTCAGCTCCCAATCTATTTGCCTATCAAACCCATCATTTTCAACACCAACTTTTGATCTTTTTTTCATCCTCCACCAAATATATTTACCTGAGAAACATAAAATAAAGAGGAAATTGAATTATGAGAAAATGGAAAAGGTGGAGTCGGTAGATAGAGAGAGAGAGAGAGAGAGAGAGAGAGAGAGGGGGGTCTGTGACTGTGAGTCTGTGAGTCTGTGACTGTGTGATGGGTTGGAGGGTTGAGTAAGCAAACAAAAGGCACTTGAGGTAGCGGTTGGTCGGTATGTACAACTCAAAAGTTGGTATACAGAGAAAGAGAGTAGTTCTTCACACTTGCACTCGTGCGACTGGACTGAGAATGTTTCTTATAAACTAAGTGGGCTTTGTATTGCAAATATGAAGATTAAGATGTGGGCTTGTTTGAAAGAATTTGGACATGGGTTTGAGGTGGGCTAATTTCATTTTTAGTCAAACAAAAGCAATTGTTTGGAAAATATGCATTAAATAGTAACTTGAACTCTTGTTTTGATAAAACAGTAGCTGAATTTATAATTTCGAAAAATTTATTAAGTAACTTGAACTAAGGGTGGATAAAATTTTAACTCTTGTGAATTTACAATTTACCATCGCCATTTATTTTGTTTCATATTCAATTACAAGCTTATTTAAATAGTTTTGTCTAATCTTTCAGATTATGAGCTCTTTTGAAAGAATTTTAACATGGATATTTTTTGGGCTAACGACATTTCAGGCCTTGCATATTTAGGGGTATTCTCTAAATTGGTCACATGGTTTCAATTTCATTAATTTTCACCATAGCGTAAAAGTTTTAAGATTTGATCAATTTACACTATCCGTTAATTTGATCATTTATTCTTCTGTTAAATTGATGATATTGCAAATAAGGGGCCTATTTTTGTACTGATGTATAAATAAAAATTAATAAAATTTTCTTAAAATAATAATAAACTAATATTTCACTGAATAATAAATAAATCAAACCCAGCCTAGCCTCCTTCCTACCTCGCCCTGAGTCACTGACCTATTTCCCCTATCTCTCTCAATACCTTCCTCCCTCTCCCTTTTTTTCTCCACCACCACCCAACAGTAGCACGAAACCCATCACCCATCCAGTCAAGTTGCATCCAACTCACCAACCCACTGCCCATCCGCCCCATTGTTGCCAACGAACTCCTCTGAACTTCTTTTGGTGAGTTGGGTCTAATCCGGTGAGTTAAGCAATTATAAATATGCCCAATTGTCTACAATTATGACTTTCAAAATTATTTTAAAATCCTAAAAAATTATTTTAGTATTTCAAAAATAAATTTTACCTCCAAACCCTAAATTCAAGTCTTGAAACAAACACCCTAACTTCCGAACTTGTTCCAAAACCATTCGCAATCCTCGAACCCTAGCCCTAAACTTATTATAGGGCACTTAGGACCCGAATTTTTGTCGGGATATGTTTGTCTCGACAAAATTTTCGTCGGGAAAGTTAACTATTTAATGATTGTAATTAAGTAATATATTAGCATTATTTAATTACTTTAATTAGTAATTAGCTTTTAGTTATTATTTCTTTAGTGAATACTTAATAATTAAATATTTTAATTAATTTCATAAATTACTTAATAAATAGTATTTAATTATTTTAAATTATGTAGTGGACTTCAAAAATTGTTTTTAATTTCCAAAAGTATTTTTAAAATAGTTTAGATATGCATTGAGGTAGATTTTAACAAGTGGTTTGTTGTCAGAATCCTGAAATTTTTTGCTGAGAAAGATCTATCGTGACACATACAAATAGTTCATTGGGGTGGGTATATCCATGAAAAAAGGGATATGATTTCCCCACTCCCATTTTCTCCACTTACACTCCTTTTTGCTTTTTAATACTTTTTAATCAATTTTGTTCTTTCTCTTTCCTATTATACCCTTACTCTACATTAATTTCTTTTTATATTAGTTCTTTTTCTTTATACTTAATTTTTCAACTTGCACTCCATTTTCAATATATATATTTTTCCTTTAATCGAGTAAGAAATTAAGTTTTTTTTCCCCTTTTAATACTGAAAATGGAGTGCAAGTTGGAAAATTAAGTATAAAGATAAAGAAATAATATAAAAGTGAAGTAAAAAAGAAATTAATGTATGGTAAGGATAGAATAGGAAAGAGAGAGAACAAAATTGATTAAAAAGTATTAAAAAGCAAAAGGGAGTGTAAGTGGAGAAAAGGGGAATGGGGAAATCAGCTCCCTAAAAACATTTGCTGAGATATTTCTATCCCGTCTAAAATTAGTCGACAAGGTCAAGATTAGGTCCGGTGAGGTTGTACGAATTCCAAATTGAGATCAAAACATTAATTGTAAAGCCCTAGGTCAAGTTAAGTGAGTATCCAAACCTAATCGAGTCCTCAGTGACCTAAAGTAGGTTTAGTGTTAGGGTTCAAGGCTTGCGAACAGTTTTGGAACAAGTTCGAATAAGTTCGGAAGCTAGGGTTTTTGGTTCGAGACTTGGCTTTATGGTTTAGAATACTAAAATAATTTTTCAGGAATTTTAAAATAATTTCAGAAATTAAAAATAATTTGTGATAATTAAATATAATCAATTACTATTTATGAAGTAATTTATGAAATTAATTAAAATATTTAAATACTAATTATTCACTAAATAAATAATAATTATAAAATAATTACTAATTAAAATAATTAAATAAGGCTAAGATATTACTTAGTTACAAATATTAAACTAAACAAACTAATTTGGTATAAAAAGAACTAAAAAAAATCTCGACTATATATATATATGCTAAGGCCATAAACTAAGGCCCCGTTTATGATTTTTTTTTTTTTCCGTCAAAAACCCACTTCACTTTAAAGTTAAGCGTTTAAGGTATTTGGTAAAAATAAAATATCTTAATTATTTTAAAAGCATTGGCTTTCTGACATCAACTTTTAAAAGCATGCTTTGAGTTACTTTTCAAAGATGCTTTCAAAAGAAGCAGAGGTAAGTTTTTAATGAATTTGTTTAATTCCCAAAATAGCATCATTAATTTTTAAAAATGACACACCATCTCCTCCTCCACATCCAACTCCACCACCTCTACTACCACCTCCACCATCATTGCCACAACCACCACCACATCGTCCTCTTCATTCTCCTCTTCCTCCTCCGCCACCACCTTCACCTTCACCGCCACCACAACTTCCTCCACCTCCATCTCCACCGCCACCACATCCTCCTTCTCCGCCTCCACCTTTTTCTCCATCTCCACCTCCACCACCACCTCCACCTCTACCTCCACAACCACCATCCTCGCCTCCACCTTCATCACCACCACACCTCTTTACAACCACATTCACTTTCATCTCTTTCACCACCACCTCCACCACTATCATTACCACCATATAATTAGCGCATAACACTTTCAATATCATGTCTATTTTAGTCATTATTCACAGTTAAAATAAATTTATATTAAAATTTACCAAACGATTTTTACACTGCTTTTTATACTAACAATACTTTAAAATATATTGTTTACTAAACATGAAGTTGCTTTACTTTACATCTCATTATTTTTAAAGCGCAACAAAAGCAACTTTTTTTAAAAAAATGACAGCAATTTCAAACTGACCCTAAATAATATACAACCAAGCTAACACAACGGCGCGAAATTTAGTCATTGGTCCAATTAAATGTTTTGAATATACTCCTAACAAAATTTCCAAGGCAGGCAAATTTGTCAAAGAATAGTACATGCACATACACTTGTATAGGAAGAATCTGAAATACTTTTTAGACTTATCTTACACACGTTAGACAACACATATAAAAAATAATTCATTAAATCACAACAAAATTAAAATTTTCCACATACGTACATGTCAGGCTTTGATTTGTCAACCAAGAAAAATAATTTCTTATATGTGAGGAGCCAAGTATTTTTTGTTCGTCTGGTTGTATGTTGAAAGTTGGAAATCATAGTGGTCCAAAGACCAAGAGACTGTCTCGCTCAACTGCGGAGAGAATTACAACTTTAAGTCAATCATTTTGTTATCAGAAGAGAAGGTAGAAAAACTAGATATATATCAGCATCTTGGTGTGGTCTCCACTTCGAAATTAGATTGGTTCAGTCCTCTTGGGATGGGATTTCTTATTAGGACCCCGGAGAGAGAATATGGTTTAGCTTAATTATTACATTATCATGATTAAGACTCTTAAACTCTTCCTGGTCAAGAATATGCTTGACGGTAATCTTCTCTTATCATATCTTGTCAAACTATTATGCTTTCACGTCATCCAATAATAATTATCCACTTCTTAGGCGCAAAGTGGCCTACCAATACCAATAAGATACCACTTAATCATGACTAAAAAACTTCACTGCAGTAAAACCACTTAATCACCATGCAACCTATACAAAGTCTTCTTCTCCCAAAGAAAGAAAAAGAAAACAAACAAATAAAGTTTGTGAAGAATTGAAGTCCACTAAAACATGATGTTATCTAGCTGGCTTTGTAATTCACTTCCCCATGCCAGCCGGCTTTTCCTCTGTCATCATCATGTCCATTAGAAATTGATGAGAGACGACAACGAGGCCTCTCGATCACTGTCAACCCTACTGTCACAGTGTGACCATATATACATGTCATATGTATATAATGCATTATCAAGATGCTAACCACCATAATTAGTGGCTAATACGAATTCCCTGTTGATAATCAACACACACATGCATGCATCAGAAGACTAATTCAATTGCAATTTTATCAGCCCGTAATAAATGACCAGCACCACAAGAAACCAAAGAGCCTTTAATTCCATGTTTGGCAGGAGATAAGAACACAAAGACACTTAACTAACGCTGTTTTATCTAATCTTAGTCAAGGACCACGACTAATGACTTGAAACCTTAACAAACTTTGTTTTTTCCCACGAAAAACGAGAGGGATATGAATTTGTAGGCTCCCACATTTGGCTAACGACAATGCCCCAAAAGATAGGATGGAAAACGAGCCGAAATTTCAACTAGTACTCTATAATTGTAGAAAAACGCTAAGAACAATCGTTCACGCGCATGCATCAATGATAGGGAGTTGCCAACTAGCGGGTATAGGGGACTGACCCAAGTATAGATCGTATTTGTATTATTGTTTTGTTTTATATATGCAACCATCATGTCATGTGTACTGGTACTGCAGAGAGTGTGCAAATAGCTCTTTCATTTAAATGGGGTAGTTCTGAATTGAGTTCTCCAAATTTTGTACAATGGCACGTTAGTGTGTCCATCTTGAATGTGACGGGACAAAAAGCATTGGAGGGTCCAGCTAAAATCTTTACCTCATAAGAGAGGAGGATGGGTACAAAACTTGGACCACCATGGCCAGACTGATTCGTCTGAATCGTGTAACTCAGGATCAAAATCACGAAATAACCACAAGAACGACGATGGTGGCACCTAATTAAGGAAATCTTTCGAGATTTTGTGTCACCGATGTGAAAGGAACAAGAGAAAATAAAATCCACAACCTTTGAGTGAGAGAGAGAGAGAGAGAGAGAGAGAGAGAGAGGTGGTCATGGAATTGGAACATTGATTGGTAGACTTATCAAAGAAAACAATATGAGGTGGGGTTAAGGTTTGGGTTCTTCTCTCAATTAGAGCTAGGCTGCAAAAGGGTCAAAGAAATTCAGGTCATCAAAACTACCCAGGACAGGAGGTTTTGGGTTCATATTTCATTTCACACCTCTCTTGGGTCTACAAAAAGAGATTTTGTTGGGTGGGTTTTTGTCAGTTCATGGAGGCTATCATTTTTCAAGGGTTTTATGCACCACAAATCTTCAGAACAAGAGAGCAATTTCCAATGTGGTATGTAATGTTTCACTGGATCACAGCCCCCAACTTCTGTCACTACAACCTTGCAATTCTTAGAGCTATACTCTGAACTACTATTAGCAGCCATGTTGTGCACAAACTGGCACAAATTCCTCACCAATTTCCCTGACAAGGGTCCTTCATGGTGCAAGCCATACATGAAGTAAAACCCAAAAGGGGTAAAAAAATCAGGCATGGAAGGCAGTAATTTAAAGCAGGGTAAAAACCTATCCATCAATTTCCAACTTTTTGCATACATTAAGCAAGATAAGGGTGCTTTCCCTAGCCTCAGTTTAAAAAGCTCCCCACTGTTCCATACACTAAGCATGGCCCAATTGCTAGGCACCACCTCATCACCATTTGACCCAAAATCTCCAACCCTCAACCCATCTCCTCTTGGATAAGCCACCCAAGTCCCCAAACTCAGCTTATTTCCAAGCACTTTATCTATGTCATGTGAAAAAAACTCAGTGGAAGCCATAAACTTTCTGTACAGATACTCAGCTTCCTCAATCCTCAGCTTTGCAATTTCGACACCCGACGACACGCGACACGGCCTGTATCGAACCGGGTTCACAAGAATGGCCGGGGTCCTGAACTTGATGTAGCCAAATTTGTTCATGAAAAGCCTGGCTGAGGCCTGGTTATCTTTCTCTGTGGCCATGTATGCATAATCGACATCATTGCAAACGAACCATTCTTCTAGTCGACGCACGAGGCTCGAACCAATCCCTTTTCTTCTGTACAGCGGCGAGACCCTCAGGCCTAAGATGTAGCCTACCTTGGCTTGATCTTTAGGTGGTGGCTTGTTGGGATGAAATGTGACCAACTTTATAGAGCCTTGGATGACCCCGACCAACTGATTGTCCAGCTCTGCCACCTATATGAATAATATATGATCACAAAACTAAATTGTTTCGACAAGTGATATCGATCTTGTCAATGGAAATTAAACAAGAAAACTATTGGAAGATAATTATAAAAAAAAAAAAAAAAGGAATGTTGCGAGGTACCAGCATCTTGTGCATCGGACTGTTTCGGATCCTACATATGGGGTCACCCATCGTATCTGTGAAGAGGAACACACGCTCAGATGGCCCTACTTCGCATCTTCGTTCGAGATCTTCCACTCTGCCTCTGTCAGCCACCCCATCATAGCTTCGAATTATTGGCTCGTGAATTCCCATTTGAATTTAGCCCTAAACCCAAGATTTGTGAGCTTGATCACAAGCAGAAACAGAAACAAAGAGAGGATTTGTGGAGAGAGAGCAAAGCTATAAGCTGTATTAGCTTAAGAGGTAGATAAAAACGGAGTGCAGGTAAAATTGGCTTGAATAATTTTCCTTGATGATCGTGGAGCTGCATTTATATATGGAGCTGGGGGGCACTTGGGAATGTTCTCTGTCATCAACATCAACTAGGCTTATAGCTTGAAGAATATTATTATTATTATATTTGTACCCAAAAAAATAGGTGATAAAAATAATATAATAATGGAATGTGTTTTTTCTCTCTACCTTTTAATGAAGTTTAAAGGTCCCACTGGTGTGTTACTAGGTTCGAATTCTATCTAGCTAGCACGTGTTGTGTGTGTGAATTTTAGTATGTTATCATTCTTAAATGTCCTCTTTAAGCAGTTAAACCTATTTACGTTAGGATAACCTCAAGCTCACGATACACACGTAAGAACTCTCAGATTAATATTATGTCGTTGGCTGACCCCAAAATTAATTAGCCTTATAAAAATAAAATAAAAATACCACTGTTACCTAATATTATACAGGTATACCTGCCCCACCACGTCACTAACCCCATTCAGGGCGGCCAATGGGCCCGGTCGGTTCTTTTTGTTTGTTTTTTTTGTTTTTTTTTTCTGCCTTCTGACTAGCCAGTGTTTCTCCTTTTTTTCTCTTTTTTATCTTAAGTTCTCCCCCCTTTTTTTATGTTTCTTTGGCTTGTTTATTGTTTTTTTTTTTGTTCTGATTTGATTTTTGTATGGTGTTTGTTTGGTCTTGTGTTTGTTTTTGGTTTTCGTTTTGTTTTTGTTTTTTGTTTCGTGTTTTATTTTTTTTTTTTGCTCCGCCCTACCCCATTCATACGTCCGTACAGTCGGCAGCGCTTAAGATACATGGATATTATAGAATTTGGGGGATATGGATAACTGGATGTTTGTATGTAATTAATAAATTGAAGATGCAATTTCGCCTAATTAATTAAAGAGGGTACCGTATAAGATTGCGTTGCGGGGGTATGTATATGTCGTATAGTTGTTGATGTGCATGGTGTATATCAGCGTATGATTAATCAGTGTAGGGATTAAATTAATTAATCTGTTTTTGCACTATTTTAACTAGGATTTGGTTGTGTGTGTGTGTCCCATTCCTCTTTTCTGCTAAGCAAATTCTTTTCACTAATGATAATACTTACCTAACGCCCCCTTTAGTGCGTGTCAATTTTTAATAATAATAATAATAATGAAGAAATAAGAGATGAAACAAAATTTATATATTTGATGAAAGACAGGAATTGGGAACAAAATGTACTAAACAAAAATAAGAAAAAGGGAACACAAATTTGGGAGGGGTTAGGTGGTGATTTAGATAAATCCTTTTTTAACTCGGCGAGCATATTAGTTTATCTTTACACTCGAAATCATATATTCGATTCTCCAATTCACCAAAACATATGGTATCGAAGAGAGAACTTCATTATCTTAATTTTGTCTCCACGTGTTGGTTAGGGTTTGGTACGTAATATGAATGACTAATCATTCATAAGAAAACAAAAGGTACAACAGAAACCCCAATAGCAAATAGCACATTCACCTTCATTTCACTAAGCACTAAACCCTAACCATCGCTATTGTGCTCTTTTTCCTTCTTCCTTTTTCATAATTTTGTGGCCCTCAAAGCTACTTAGTTCTATTCCAACTTACTTACTTTTCTTCCTTAATCATAAGGCCTTCCATTATAATTCGAAAAGACACGTACACCAAATATATGCTCCATTCACCAACGGCAATGTGTACACGTGTGTGTGTGTAAGGCTAGCTCTATCACCAGAAAATCACACTTGGCCCAACCCACTACCACCAAGGGGGGTTGTGATCTTTTCCATTACATGTTTAAATATTTTACAAGAAAATTGAGGGTCCCTTCTCTAATGATTCAACACTCCACAACAAGTGCATCTTCCAAGAAGTGTACAAACTTTTCTGCTTTGTGTCTTTCTTTGCATGCATTATGTTGTCCCCATACTTATATATGCTTTTCTTAATGGATAATTGGATGTTTTAAAGCTAGCTAATTAGCATTCATAATATGCCCAATGAGTAGGGAGGGATCCACTTTTTCTTTGTGGGTCTTGGGAAAGGGGAAAGATAGTAGGTCCTTTCCCAAATTCACTTGAGAGGGGAATGCATGATTGGGGGTGTGGATTCCTTGATTCTCCTTCAATATGGATCAAATGAGTAATAAAGGAATCAGAGTCTTTTTTAAGTTATGAGATTAATTATTATAATCGGTTGTTAATTCACACATCAAGTGCATATTGCATAAAAAATTTCATCGTAGTTGGCAAATTAGTATTATATGTGAATATAGTTGTAGCTGTTAAATCGATGGATTCACTTTTCTTCGTACAAGTATATCCGCATATAGTAAGAATTAGTACTATAAGCATAAGAGATAATCAATTGACACATTAACAAAAGACTTTGGAACCCATTTCTTTTCCTCATCATTCTCCTCAATTTTGTTAACATTTTAGAGTAGAAATATATTCCATATGGATTGGATTCTTTACCATCTTCTTTACAGATGTTTAACTATAGGGAATGCTGTGGCGTTGCTTCTTAGTATGTTCTAGAAGGGTTTCTGGCCTCTACTTAATCATCGTTATCCATATCTCCTAGATGCAACCCTAGATGAGATGCCATAACTTTGATCAAGATATTGACACGTGGATACATAAGAATGAGACAGGTGGCCCCTAGTTTTATGTTCGTAGGACGTGTCCACATTTGGTGCACAGAGTACATTGGAGAAGCTACTAGAGTCTAGGGCCAAAATTTGATCTTTCTGAATTGGATGGTGAAGCTAATATTTGAGGTTAATAGGCTGATGATGGAGATAAAGACATGACTCATGAATTAAAAGATTATTCATATATATTTTTTATTTAAAAAAAAAACTAATTAAAAGATCAATTTTAGTACGCAATCTCTGCCATATACATAGCCACAAATATAATAAGCAATCGTACCATTCAAATTTTATTTTCTCTTCTTTTTCTTTTTTGGGTGGCCATCAACGCCAAACACGCCTCAGTGCTTATATCACATTTTAGTGATATGAATGGGTGGGTATTCATAGTACAACTGATCATCATGATAGAAAAACACTTATGAAAATCTGCGCATAAACTTTATCTACTTTTTATCCTTTTAATGAACCACAGTTTGTAATGGATGATATCCAGTTGCATTTCATAGTGTTGTCACTAACGAATTTTCACTGTACATGTCATAATTGAAACCGTTTATTTCGTTGAACAAATCAACAATTGAAATACTCATGATGAGCCGTCCATTTAGTTGATACGTACAAAAGGAATAATTGATCTCCAGTTTATAATTAATTAATTAGTTTATTTTTACATATTTAATCTTTAAATAGTAAACGATTCCGATTATAACATGTTTATAATAAATATTAGTTAATCACAACGGCGTGAAGAATGAGGTGCACATGTCCACCTGGTGTTTGCATATTAGGTCCTTATAAGAAGATAAGCAATGTTCTATATGACACATCCATTGCCACGTGCTATTTTGGTATGAGGTATATAGATCTTTGTGTTTTTGTGGTCCATATCCGAATGAAGAACCTTTTGAAGTTTAGCTATGAAGGGACACAGCACAAGGTTGGATTTGTTATTGAGAATAGGCAAGCAACTTATTTGTACATCTGAATCTCCAAAAACATTTTGTGCACCGGATTTGTATAACAGATGTAGAAATTTGGTCAAAACGTCTCATTTGAAGGCACAAAAGAAAAGCATCAATACTTGTGGTGTATGGTTAATGGAGTTTGATTGGCCCTAGGGCCCCTACGGGAAAATGTGCCTTGGCGAGCAATAATTCTGGTTAATTACTGGGTTTTTCATTTGTATGAATGAATTGCTTGTTGGAAATTTTAACGGATTCCAAAACTCCCAAGGTGAGCCATAGACTTTGTGGTGTGGGTGTTTTGTTGGCCCATCTGTGTGCTTCTTTTGAATGCTCAATGGCCTACCACTGTCCGCACCAAACATGTCCCGACCCCTGTGTGGCCATTCAGTGACAAAGGATGCTTTCTTTATGCCATGTTCCACCACAAATAATAAAAATTGAAGTTGCCAACAAAAGTCGGTTAAGTTGATAAGAATTATTCTCTTCGTTATTAAGGCTTGGGTTTGAGTCATGGTGCCGACAATCCTTTTTTGATGGGTAATCTGTAAAAACCTAAAAATGGACTAAGACCCCCTTTGTAAATCCTTAAAGAGGTCTTAGTATGCCTGTTCTTTCAGATGGAGTAGCCTCTCCCCTCCCCCTAAACTTTTGTTCACCAAAAAAAGACATTTGAAGTTTACTTTAGTATACATACACCCAATCTAATTAATATAATCACGATTTGAGTTGGTTTAATTTAAGTTTCAAACTAACAGCATAACCAAAACCAAACAAGAGTCGAATATAAGAGTTGATTCAAGCTTACATCCTTGTTCTCTACTTTTAGAGTTCAATTTAAGTGAGCCATTCATATCGTATTAGGATCAAATCCGTCATCATTTTATATGCGGCTTTACAATATCAATAAGATAAGATACATAGGTTGTGATGAAATAATAAATAAAAAAATGATAAATTAGAGGGAGTTAGCCCTACTTTGCTCTTGTTTTCCATTGATGCTTTAATTTTACATGGAAAGTGTTCATGTCTGAAAATAGATTCAACTTAGTGGGTTTGCCTTCAGTCAGGTGTGTCTTGCAATACGTCTAGGATAGATATGCAAAAGGATAGTACAAATATGAGAACCTTAACACCGAAATGGTACCGACCGAATGCTTTTCAATGCTTAAATTAGCTTAAGGATGCAGTGAGAAAATACTTTGACAGAGTAAGGGTACAAGTGCTAAATTACTATTATCTTATGCATTGGGGTGAGAACCCTATTTATAGAGGAGAGATGGGGAACACCTTGGGTTATTACTTTGATGGGGGACTATTGGCGTTAGGGGAGGGCACGGTCAAGTTCTCACTCCAAACTGAAATTGAAAATGACATTATTCGTCCAATTCGGTTTTCACAAAAAAAAAATTATAAAACTTGTTTGGTTTCCCTTTTTTTGGTTTTGGACCAAAATCTTTTTTGTTTTTAATTCTTGAATTTTTTTTTTACAGAACCCAACTAAAATATTATTTTTTGGGCTTAAAAATTCACAAATGGCCCAATTTCATGCAAATGAAGGTGATTGTGCCTAGACAAGAGAGGTGATTTGGAGTTGGACTTAGGAAAAAATTAATTATGGGCTTAGAAATTTAGTATTTAGATTAAATATGTATTAAAAAACACACTATCGGTTTGACTTTGACTAGTCTAATTTTTTCACTTTAAGAACCGAAACTAGAACCGGACCAAACCGGTCAGTCCAATTTTTTTTTTTTTGGCCCAATTCAACTCTGTTTTCTAGTTTGAATCACTACCCAAAAAAAAAACACAACAATCAACTTTTTTTGTGTGACTTTTGGCAGTATTAGTCACAAATATTCGTGACTAAAGCTAATAGTAACGATGTGGTTACAATTTTTGATCGCATGACTTTGTGGCCGTGACTGTTGGGTTTTGTAACGATTAAAACACCATTTCGTGACAAATTGTGTTGACCATCTTATAGCTCCAAAGTGGGCCCCACATCATGTCTAATCAAACTATATTTATATTTTATTATTTTATTTGATTTGATTGCGTCCAACATCATTCCATTATCCTTAAAAAAAAAAATAGAAATCCTTTCCATTATTATTTGTGTTATATTTGTGTATTATATTTTTCACAATTATAATAATTTTCAATTCCTTTTTATTTTTATTTTTAGCTGAAACTAGATCCCTTATCGAAAACCAGATCCCTTGGAGTAACTCCACCCATTTACCTTTTGCTATGTCAAGTGGGGGGAGGGAGTTAGGGCAGTTACTATTTATATGAATCGTAACTATCCTTGTAAAAAGCAATGTATATTTACACCCGTTGTCATGGCAAAGGGCAAATATTATTCATTTTTTTTTTTTTTTTTGCAAATTTATTTACCTAAACAATTAATTTGGATAACATTTTCGATAAGATTTTTGGGTTCGTACATGTCAATATTTATTATAAAATTCATATCTCATAATCGGATAAAATTTTTGGATAAGATTTTAAGTTTCAAATTTCAGATAAATTTCAAATAAGATTTTCACCCTTTAAAATCGCGCCATGTGCATCTCTATATGCCTAAATTTTTCTATAAAACCAGAGGCTCAGCTCATACTTCTCACACCAGATCTTCTATATATTTTCATTTCTCATATTTTAGAATTCATACTCCATTCTCAACGTCAGAACTTAGCTTGGGTCTTGGAGAGGCAACAACGATAAACTAAAGAAAGAAGGCGTAGACAAGCTGAAGGCAAAAATGTGTAAAGATAACTATATCAACAAGTTGTCATAGCAGTGGCTTTGCTTGATGAACAAAACTAAGGCCGCCGTCGTGGTTCACAAGTCGGCCATGGCCCGAAGGTGAACAAACATAGGCATTCTCTGGGGTAAGAATCTTCTGGAAGATTATTTTATCACAACTTCTCTGGACTCTAATGTTGATTTTCGAAGGCGATATAGAATGCAACCCCATTTTGTTGAATAAAGTCATGCATAATATTTGCAATTATGATGAATACTTTGTTCAAAAGTATGATGTTGCTGGTAGGGTGGGGCTCGGTTTGGGTTGGTTCGAGTTTGGGCTCAACCCGAACACCGAACCGTAGGCTTCGATTTGGCTATTTTGGAAACCGAAACCGAATCATAAGTGATGAAAACCGACCACTTCAGTTAACCGGACTTGATGAGTTGGTTTGGTTCGGTTTGGATTTTTTGGCTTTCTTAGAAAGAGAGAGGGAGAGATGAAGAGGAGAAGAAGAAGAAAAAGAGGGAGACATGGAGAAGAAGAAGAAGAGGAGAAAAAGAAGAGAGAGAGAGAGAGAGAGAGAGAGAGAGAGAGAAGAAGAAGAAGAAGAAGGAGGAAAACAAAGAGGGAAACTATGTATTATATATATTTCTTATAATAATATTATATATAATATTTTTTTAATACTATCGGTTTGGTTTGGTTAAACCGTGGTTTTGAATATTACAAACCATACACCGAACCATATATTTCGGTTTGGTTTGGGTTCAAACCGAATGACCAGGAAAAGATTAAAAAAAATCAAATCAACCCAAACCATCTGTTTGGTTTGGGCGGTTTGACCAGGTTACCGGTTTGAATGCCCAGCCCTAGTTGCTGGGGTTTTGGGACTTCTTCCCGAGCAAAAACTTACAGCTATTATATGAATGTTGGCATATGGTTCATCTACTGATCAGGTGGATGAGACCGCCTGAATGAGGAAGTCCACTACTTTGGAGAGCTTGGTAAGATTTTGTGATGCCCACTAATTTGGAGAGCTTGGTTAGAAATTAATAGGTAAGTGTGGCCCACTAATTTAGAATTTGTGTTTGAGAGATTTGAATGTCATTTCATTGAAATTTGCAAGGGTAGATGACCCATTAGAAAATTTGGAATGATTTTGTACCATTTTTTCATTGTCAATATCAAAGAAAAGTAATGAGCAATTTTGATGAACCTGGAAAATTCAACATGGTATTAGAGCCAGATAGCCCGTACCTGCACGTGACGGGTGGGTCCTCGTTTGGCCCCGCGCGATGGGTGAGTCCCCGTTTGGCTCCACGTAGGCCAAATGTGCCACGTGATGGGTGGGTCCCCGTTTGGCCCCGCGTGATGGGTGAGTCCCTACATGGCTCCACGTGGTTGCCGATGTGGATCTCCACGTGTGACCCATAAAAATGGGGTCTCACGTGCGGGGGAGTGTTGGAACTCATTGTTGCCCCACATCGGCCAGAGGACCAAAGAGAAAGTAGTTTAAATAGAAATACTCATCTCTAACTAACATCGAGGCCTTTTGTGATAAAACCCCACACCTGAGGATTGTGCAGGTGGTAAAGTGGGGACAATATCGGTGTTGTTGGACCAACCCTCGGCTCGTCAACCTGAAAAATTCAACAGCTTTGTATCATTTTTCTTATTGTCAATGTCTAAGAAAAATAATGAGCAATTTTGATGAACCTACTCATTTTCTACAATTGACATTTGCATTTGGGAAAGTGTTTGATTGAATTTGGTTAGAATAAACCAGGGATTCAAATTTGGTTGCTGTTGCGTCTAGTGGGATGCTAGACTGCCTACATACCCTTCACAGGATCAAACCGATGTATGTAGTTCCAAAACTTAGAAATTAATGGGTAAGTGTGGCCCACTAATTTAGAATTTGTGTTTGGGAGATTTGAATGTCATATCATTGAAATTTGCAAGGGTAGATGACCCATTAAAAAATTTGGAATGGTTTTGTACCATTTTTTCATTGTCAATATCAAAGAAAAGTAATGAGCAATTTTGATGAACCCACTAATTTAATTTGATCATTGACACATGCATTTGCATCCATGCACGATTTGGATTTGAGATTAATGGGATTTTGTGATTGATAAACCCGTTAATCCATATTGATGCTCCTTTGGTATCTTTTGAAATTGAGCTTGATGCTCAGGGCATGACCAATCATTTACTTGGATTGGAGTCACCGTCACAACATAGTTGAGTCGCTTGGCACTCCTTTCTAAATAGCTTCTTTGCCACAGTGATTGATTCCCATATTTCTTGTTGGGATTTTGTGGGCATGTTTGATAGCCATATTGCATTTGAGAATTGAGGCAAAAAAAACCCAAATGCCATAAGCATTTTATTGAGCCTCCTTGTTTTAATTTTCTTGAACCTTGCTGCACTTTCTTAATTTTGTGCTGCAAGTAGTGAACTCACGTGTTCATCCCTTGGAATCCAAAGTGGGCACAAGTGTCTGAACACTTTATTTTCTTTTGTTTCTGGCACTAGGAGTGATGTGAGGGACTTGAAAAACTTCGTGAGTCTTGATCCAGGTAGGACTTGCACAATGACAGTTGAGGATGAATTTGATATAGATCATTCATTTGCTGATTGCCTTTTTTATAACCAAAGTGGCCAATCTCTCTCTTGAGATTTCTTTTTACTTTGACTCTTAAATTGTCTTTGCCTTGCCTCTGGGTGTTGCCGAATGCTTGTTTTTATTTTGTAAAGCAGATTCTTGAATTTACTGAAACAGAAACATGATTTACAAGGCACTGACCCTCCCAAACCATCATGCTTTTGACTATTTGTCGAGTTCTTTGATTAGCTGGGACTTTAATGCTCTTTATTCTCTGGGCTCAAAGCAGCTGATGCCAATATGCATTCACATAAAGTGAAAGAGAAATATTGATGCCATTTTCCCTACTCATAGAGCATTCGTTACAGAAGCAATTGTTTTCTTTCGAAGGGTAAAGGTTGCTTCCACTTAATGGATTTTATATCCAAAGAGAGTGTTCCCTCCTTTTGTCTACTGGCAGCCAACACCAAGGAAGAGAAGGCAAAGAGTGTAAAAATGCCCAAAGGCGTCCACGATTTTGGGCTATGATCTTTTTTTCTGTTGTTGGTGGTGGTGGGTTAAATACCCAATATTTGATTCATGGGTTTTTCCACCAAAAATGGATTTATCATCCCATGGAAATTTTGGGTTTTCCACCCAAATAATTTCAGGATTTCACACCATGAATTTGCATTCAAATAATTTCAGAGTTTCTCGCCCAATGATGAATTTCGTATCCAATGACTTTTCGAGTTGCTCACCCATGAATTTGCATCCAAATGATTTATTAAAGGGTTGCCACCCAATATGAATTGCCATCCATTTGTTTGATTTGTGGGTTTTATACCCAAGCACGGGGAACTTCAAGAGAGGAGCCTTGATTGCCTCTGTCATTTTTTCTTCAGCACGACTCCATGTTGTGCTACTTTCAATAAAGAAACAGAAATTCTTGGCCCAGCAAGTCAACCATTAATGTGACAACTCCAAAAAGTTGTTAAGATAGTCACCCTTTGATATGGATGGTTGCATG
Organism: Prunus fruticosa; assembly: GCA_018703695.1. Lineage (NCBI taxonomy): Eukaryota > Viridiplantae > Streptophyta > Magnoliopsida > Rosales > Rosaceae > Prunus > Prunus fruticosa. The sequence continues at coordinate 5,937,662 of CM031922.1, forward strand.
TGGAATTGCCTCGGTCATTTTTCTTCAGCACAGATGTGCTCCATTCTTCCCCAAGGCCTTGCGGCTTCCTTTTTTAATTTTTGTATCCCTCCACAGCCTGCCGGCTGTCCCCTTTTTGTATCCTCTTCATTGCCTTTTATAGGCTTACTTTGGATCAGAACCAATTAGAGGACTTTCAATTCTTTTTCCCCTGAAGATCGGGTGAGCCTCACAAATATCGGAACCGCCAACCTCTCTTGTGTTAAAGGAAAGAAAATAAGTCAATGATCTGTTTTAGAGAGATTGTAGGAACTGCATGTAATTATTATATAATCAGTATCTATTTACCTAGAATAGCCATTCCTTGTTTGTATATAATTCCTTACCTAGAATAGCTGTTCTCGAATGTATATAATTCCTAGTTCTGTATGAAGTCAATATATACAAAGATATCAAATTCCTCATGGTATCAGAGCATTAGACGACTCTGAAGTACAAACACCTTCCGCTACAAACACAAACACATATATCAAACACCATTACAACACAGCAACCATGGGTGAATCAAATACCACAAAGCCGACAGACACCTCCTCCGATCCGCTCTCTTTACACAACTCCGACACACCTGGACTCTCCCTAGTTAGCTTCAAGCTCGAAGGCCACAACTATGGCCAATGGAGCAGATCTATGCATCTCAGCCTCAGCTTGCCAAGAACAAACTTGGATTCATTGATGGATCTGTCAATGCACCATCATTCTGATGACTCAAAATTCCCACTTGGGCGCAGCGCTGCAATGACATGGTTTTGTCATGGATCTTGCACTCCCTCCATCCTGACATAGCCAGCAGTGTGTTCTCTACGCTAAAACGGCGGCTGCTGTTTGGACTAATCTTCGAGATCGATTTTCACTGAGCAATGACTCTAGAATTTATCAGATTTGACAAGAAATTGTCGAGTGTCGACAAGGACAGCAAACAATCTCCATCTATTACACGAAATTGAAAGCTCTTTGGGATGAGTTAGCCTCATACCAAGAGCCTTTTTCCTGCAACTGAAGGGATGAAGAACCTTGCCGAGAGAGAAGAAAAAGAGAAAGTGATGCAGTTCTTGATGGGCTTGAACGACACCTACTCTATGGTTCGAGGATCGATTCTGATGATGAATCCCTTGCCTGAGACGCGCAAGGTTCACGGTCTGGTTCTTCAGCATGAACGCCAGGTTGAGGTGACCAGCCGGAATAATGACAGCCTGAACACACCTCATGCAATGCAAATCAGTCGTTCCTCGGTGGCTGGATCGTCACAACCCCGCAAATCCCTGAAGTGCACATACTGCGATGGAGATGGCCATACGAAAGAACGCTGCTACTTCATCATTGGTTTCCATGTGGGCCATAAATGGCATGGGAAAAACGTCAAGCCTAGAAACCAACGTTACAGCCCAACGGCTCACAATGTTGAAATTCCTCAGTCAGCAGCCAAACATACTGACACTGCCAAGACAACAACTGCTGATGGCCCAACCTTCACCACTGAGGAGTACAACGAACTTATTGCCATGCTTCGCAATAAAAAGGGTAACAATCAGCCACTGGCACATGCAACAGGTATTATTACACCCACTTGTAATATTGCACAACATGATCCACATTCCACATTATATTGGATTATCGATAGCGGAGCAACGGATCACATTTCTCATATGCCTCCTACACATAACCACACTGCGACACATCATGAATTTGTTGGCTTACCCAACGGAGAACAGGCAGCAATATGCAACACTGGGTCTATTAAATTATCATCCGATTTGTCTCTTGATGGAGTTTTACATGTCCCGAAATTTCGTGTCAATTTGTTATCTGTTAGTAAATTAACTCGGGCTCTACTATGTATTGTAATTTTTTCTCCGGATTTTTGTGTTGTGCAGGACGTGGATACGAAGAAGACGATTGGCCTGGGCAAGCATTTTGATGGGCTTTACTACCTCACTCCTACCCAAAATCCTCACCTAGCCAGTCATGTTCGTCGTATCTCAACTCTTTGGCATCAACGTCTCGGGCATCCGTCACCTGCACCCCTTCACTATTTGTCCAAGACTATTCCAGAAATAATGTTTAATTCCCAGCATATTTGTGATGTTTGCCCTTTGGCAAAACAAACTAGATTACCTTTCCCTTCCAGTTCAATTAAAATAGTTGCACCTTTTGATCTTATTCATTGTGATATTTGGGGACCTCACAACACCCGTACCCATTTTGGGGCACGTTATTTTTTGACGATTGTTGATGATTTCACTCGTTTCACATGGGTTCATCTTCTGAATTTTAAATCCGATACACAAACCATATTGCAATCATTTTTTTCTTGGGTTAAAACTCAATTCAATCATTCCATTAAAACTCTTCGTTCTGATAATGGTGGTGAATTCCTATCCATGCGCTCATTCTTCCTCACTCATGGCACTAATTTTCAACATTCTTGCACATATACCCCTCAACAAAATGGGGTCGTTGAACGAAAACATCGCCATCGTTTGACCATTAGTCGAGCCCTTCGTTTCCAAGCCAACTTACCCTTACAATTTTGGGGAGATAGCCTTCAAACTGCATGTTACCTCATCAATCGCCTTCCTTCCCCCTTACTCTCACATCATACCTCTTATGAGCTATTACATGGGACTTCCCCTCCATATTCTCACCTCCGGGATTTTGGGTGTCTTTGTTATGCCACTAACCTTACACCCACTCACAAATTTGACACTCGGGCTCGTCGTTGTCTTTTTCTTGGTTATCCTCTTGGTCAAAAAGGCTATCGCGTCTTTGATCTTGACACAAAGAAATTTTTTGTCTCTCGGGATGTTGTTTTTCACGAACACATATTTCCTTTGTCTGATCATTCCCCTCCACATCACACAACCACAACCACTCTTCCTATTCCTCCTTCCCCGTCAGACATTTCTTTGCCCACCTTTCCTCTCACACATCCGGCCCAAGCTGACCCACCTTTACCAACATCACCTCCAGCGGATCTGGCCCAGCTGACCCGGCCCAACTTCCCTCTCCTACTCCCCTTTAAGACCATTCTTTCCCTTCGACCTCCTCACTCTCCATGCCGCCTCTCTCTCCCATCGATGGCGGCTCTGGTCCTCCTTTGCCTTTGCTTGGCCCATCGTCGACCTCCCTTGACCCGTCCATACCGTCATCCTCCCTTGATCTACCAATGTCATCGACCTCCTTTGATCCACCAGTCCATCTCACCTCCACCGACCCACCTCCTTTACCCTCGTAGGTCTGAGCGTGTTAAACGTCCTCCTTCCCATCTTCACGACTACAAAGCCCATCACACAGCCTTGCTCACACCTGGGACCGTCTCTTCATCCACGTCCGGACCTCGGTATCCCCTTCATCGGTATGTCTCTTACTCTAGTTTATCTCCTGCATATCGGAATTTTGTATGTAATATCTCTCGGTTGGTCCAGCCATCTTCATATGCGAGGCCTCCAGGATCCCAAATGGGTTGCTGCGATGCACTCTGAGTTGCAAGCCCTTGAAGCCAACCACACCTGGACTTTGGTCCGTCTACCTCCCGGCCATCGCCCAATTGGTTGCAAGTGGATCTTTCGAATCAAGTACAACTCTGATGGCACGTTGACCGTTACAAGGCTCGTCTGGTTGCCAAAGGGTTCAATCAACGCGAAGGTATTGACTTCACCGACACCTTTGCTCCTGTTGCAAAATTGATAACTTCGCGCTGTCTCCTGCCCGTTGCCGCTGCTCGCCAATGGCCCCTACATCAAATGGATGTCCATAACGCCTTTCTCCATGGCGACCTCCAAGAGGAGGTTTACATGTTACCCCCACCTGGTTCTCGTCGCAGGGGGAGCATGTTGTATGTCGACTTCGCAAGTCCTTATACGGACTCAAACAAGCTCCACGAAGTTGGTTTCGCAAGTTTTCATCTGCTATTTGTGGCATTGGTTTCAAGCAATCTCGGGCCGATTACTCTTTGTTCACACATGTACAGGGAAGTTCCCTAACTATTATATTGCTTTATGTGGATGATATGATAATCACAGGCAATGATGAAAAGGCAATTTGTAAGCTGAAGCACTTTCTTGGCAGTCAATTCCGAATCAAAGATCTCGGATCCTTAAAATATTTTCTTGGTGTTGAGGTGGCACGATCGAAAACTGGGATCTCTATTTGTCAACGCAAGTATACTCTTGACATTTTGGAAGAAGCTGGACTATTTGGAGCTAAACCAGCCAAGATTCCCATGGATTCTGATTTAATATTATCTCCTACAGGTGAACTGCTCAAAGACCCTACTCAGGATCGTCCGTTAGTTGGCAAGCTGATCTATCTCACAATTACCAGACCAGAAATCACTTATGCAGTCAACACCCTCAGCTTCAGCCTATGCAAGAGCCGAAACGCCAACATCTTGATGCTGCATACCGTCTTCTTCACTACCTTAAAGCAGCTCCAGGTCAAGGATTGTTATTCTCTGCTGAGAACAAGTTGAAACTAATTGGCTATTGTGATGCAGATTGGGCTCGATGTCCAATCACACGTCGATCAGGAACTGGATATTGCATCTTTCTTGGTAATTCACTAGTGTCTTGGAAAAGCAAGAAACATGTTACAATAGCACGATCATCTGCCGAAGCTGAATATCGTTCAATGGCTGCAGCTACATGTGAACTCACTTGGCTAAGATATCTGTTGCAGGATCTGCGTGTTGCACATTCTGAACCTGCAAAGTTGTTTTGCGACAATCAAGCGGCCTTATACATTGCAGCAAATCCAGTGTACCACGAACGAACCAAACACATTGAGCTCGATTGTCACACTGTTCGTGAAAGAATAGAAAGAGGTGAGATCAAGACTGGATATGTGCAGACAGGGAGAACAAATAGCTGACTTGTTTACCAAACCATTGAGGGCACCTACCTTCAGTTCACTTCTTGGCAAGTTGGGTGTCATCAACATCCACATTCCAACTTGAGGGGGAGTGTTAAAGGAAAGAAAATAATTCAATGATCTGTTTTAGAGAGATTGTAGGAACTGAATGTAATTATTATATAATCAGTATCTATTTACCTAGAATAAGGAAACACTGGAAAATGATCTATTTACTGATTAAAATTCACTGGAAAATAAGGAAACACGTTCGAGTGTCCTACTAGCGCATGTAGACCTAAAGCCCCATAATACGTTTGACAAGTTGTTCGACTCAATTGTTACTTCCCTTAACCTCACGTCCAAGCAAGTATAGAACCAAGCGTCAAGGAAAAACTAATCTATTCCCCTCCTATAATAGTTCTACTCTTTGGGATGTTTAAAATCAGGTGGTTCGACTATAGACTTATACAGAAAATGTAAAACATCAATTTAAAACAAAAACTTCAGTTTTGCTAACCATTTAGGTTGGAACACCTTAACTTTGAAAATTCACTAAACATTGAGTTTAAATCAAAATAATGTAAAAATTTTCAGCTCACAACTAGATATAGAAAAATTAAAAATGTCAAAATTTGATGGAAATTAGGGTTAAGGAAGCATGTCAAAATAGAAAGCAAAACAAACTAGGCTGCAAAACGTTCCTTTTTTTAGGTTTGTACACTTTATTTTGAAAACTCACCAAAATTTCAATGTACAATCAAACTGGATAAAACTTTCCAGGTTTGAAGAAAATACGTGAAAGTAAAACATACTAAAATTTCATGAAAATCCAAGTTCAGGAAGTTTTCAAACACGTATTCAAAACAGGGCATGTGGTAGAATCAGAACCATTCCAACATCATAGTCTCTACTTTGAAATTTCACCCCAAAAAAAATCAATTTAAATTCAAATGGCACAAAACCAACTTTGAAATAACCCTTGAGATATCAATTTTGAGGTAACAAAATCCCATAATGAAATTGATACCAAACCACATCGAAATAATCTAGAACTTCACATAAACACACTTTGAAAGAGATATATGTCATTGAGGCATTCTAACCAACAGTTGATTTACAACTAGTACTCAAAGAGACAATATGAAGATGAGCTTCATACCTTCAAAGAATCATTTACTTGAGATGATAGTGGCTAATTTGATGAATGGAATGATAAGTAACAAGCTATTTGAGAGAAAGTACACATCTATAACAAGAAATTCAATATAATCAATGAACAAGTTTTGCTCATACCAATTTTCAAAGAGTTATAATGGTTGCGTTTTGCTAACCTTTGGATATGTTATAAAGAGGAGAATTTGGAGTAACTATCATGAAGAAACTATAATGTTTTGAGCTTTCGAAATGAGTGTTCTGGACTGAAATTGAGGGAAGGAACTAGGGTCGAAGACTATAAATAAGTTCCACTCTAAACGTTCCCAAGGTGGCTATAGAAATCCAAGCAATCTAAAATTTTGATATATTATAATAGACAGCATTTCAAACAACTTTGATGAAGGAACCAAAGTCATTTGAGTACAGGAAATCACAAAAACGTATTGAAACCGAGCATACTGCTCTGAAATTAGGAAATGGTAAACTTATTGTGATCATACCAATGTTTCGGAGTCTGTACTAGTCGGATTGAGTTGAAATTGGAGAATGTTATAGGAATCACATAAATGAACAACTTTTATGAAGGAAGTTTTCTCATTTGAGCTTTCGATATTTGAGTTCTCAGCTGCTCCAAGGAAGTGACGAATTTTGGATTTTAAAGAGGAACAAAAGAAGAATAAGGATGAAAATATTGTGAATGAGGAAGAGAGTGATGATACAATGAATGATGAGGATAAAAATAAATTCATGATTGAAGAGTCTTAAGCTAGGTGAGTCATCAATTTAGAAGAGAGTGGTGATACAATGAATGGGGAGGAAGAGAATAAATTCATGATTGAATAATCTTAGGCTAGGTGAGTCATCAATTTAGAATAGGTGACTCATGCTTTTATAAATGGTAGATTTGAAAGCTTGAGGCAAGGGGGGAAGAAATGGGAGGAGGGTGGTTTGATGCCTTCCACGTTTCAGATTTTTTTTTTTTCTTTTTGCCTACAAGGTTATTTTGATAATCTTACACACATACGGGTATTTTGATCATTTTTGTCCAACTTCAAATTAAACACACTTAATTTAATAATCTCAATCCAAAATCACTTGATAATATACCCAAAATCATTCTCTACCATAATATTATTTTTAACTAAAATATGAAAATCCACCTTGAATTTTTCGGGGTATTACAATTGGGGAACGAGTTTCCCGACTCGCCCCATAACGAAAAAAAAAAATGTCAATAAAAAACTACTTTGTTGAACAATACAAAAGCACTATATGCACTACATATCTATCAATTCAAATTTTATTAATTAAACTCTAAGACTATTTAAAAAATAATTAATACATGGCAAAACTACTTGTCCAAGACATCATCCATCTTAATAATATATTTATATGAAAAATAAATTATATATATTCTAAATGGAGCATTAAAATACCATCCCCACCCCTTCCCGAATACCATACCCGAAAAATTCCCTATATCTATCTCTATATCCATTTTTTATCCTTCATTCCTGACCCATTAAAGTCGAAGCCCCGCAAAAACCCTTACCCGTTGAGAAAACTTCAATCCCTACATTTGATCAAGAGTTGTGTTTTGTGGTCTGTCATTTTTCTTCTGACTTATGCTTATCTTTTTTTGGATAGTTGAAATTCTGAATGAACCCACCAAATAGGGCAGGGCTGGCTAAGCTTGAATTTGTTAGGCCTTGTTAGTTGTTGGTGGGCCTATGTTTTCCATTTTGATTTGGCCTGTGTAACAAAAAAATCTGGCCTCAAATTATAAGAGCTTGTCCAAATGTGCTCTCTCGTTGTCTTTATTCTTGAGGCCCTAAAACAGACAAAGGCTCATCTGCTTTCTTGGCCAATGGGAGTATTCTATTTTGCACATTCTCTCAAATGAAATGAAATTATTTAAAAATAATAAATAAAAGTTTTGCTCAAGCTCAAATAGCATGAATGAGGTGGGATGAATATAAATAATAATCCCAAATGTCCTTATAATTTTTTTTTTAAAAAGGCAATAAGAAAAGTTGTTGCATTTTCTAATGAATTTCTGGGAAATGTTTGCCTTCTCAATTCTAAGAGATGAGGTGTCATGAATCCAATGGCTGTTGAATTGGTGAAAGCAAAAGAACCCACCAAAAACAAATTGTTGTATTGTTTTTTTCTTCTCAAAGTCGTCTTCATTCAACAAAATGAAATCCGTACATGACCAAATTCAAAAGAAAACAAAAATCTCTATATTTTTTACAGTAAAAAAATATAATGGAAGTTCAACTTTGGATTAATTTAAAATATACAAATTTTCGAAGGGCTAAATCAAAATCAAATCCACACACCAACAAAAGCAGATAACTTTTTTTTTTCTTTTTTTCTTTTTTATCTTTTTGTATAAAAAGTAGAAACCTTTTCTTACTAAAAATGAAGAAATTTTGGAAGTGGAAAACACACACACTTCACACTTCACAACAGTGGAAACTTACGGATTATGCAATAGCCCAGCACGGTCTAGTGAACACGTCATCTACGTAACTGCTGGGCCCCACCCCTTGGCCCCACACCATTTAACACCAGGGACAAGCAACTCTCCCTCCCTCTCTCTCCCTCCTTAATTTATCGTCTTCTCCCTCGGAAGACTACAACAAGTCTACCCACACATATCGGCCCCGAGTCAACCCGAGTCGTACGTTTCGGATATCGGACATGGCTGCTTGCGCATCGGACACGTCTCAGACCCTATCGTGCCGAGAAGAACACGCCGCCTCCCAGCTGAAGCTAATTTCGATCATCGTCATCTTCATCACGAGCGTCGTCGGAATTTCGTCGCCAGTCCTCCTGTCCCGCTACTTCCAGGGAAAGCCCGCATATGAAAAAACCACGCTTCTGATCAAGTGCTTCGCGGCAGGGGTCATCCTCTCCACCTCCCTCGTCCACGTGCTCCCCGACGCCTTCATCGCGCTCTCCGACTGCCGCGTGTCCTCCCACCACCCCTGGAAAGACTACCCTTTCTCGGGCCTCGTCACCATGGTCGGCGCCCTACTGGCACTCCTCGTCGACCTCACGGCGACCTCCCACATGGAATCGCAGCCCGGCGGCGGCCACCACGGGCAATACGAGGTCGTTCCGATTGGGGCGAGGGAGGAATTGGGGGAAAGAATAGTAATAGTAGTAAATTGGCGATGGATGTGGAGTCGGTGGCGGGGGGTGCGGAGAGCAATAGCAGTGGGGGTAGTGAGGAAATGTTGGTGAGGCTGAAGCAGAGGCTTGTGTCTCAGGTGTTGGAGATTGGGATTATTTTCCACTCGGTGATTATTGGGGTCACTTTGGGGATGTCGCAGAATCAGTGCACCATTAGGCCTTTGGTTGCTGCGCTTGCGTTTCACCAGATCTTTGAAGGCATGGGTCTTGGGGGCTGCATTGCGCAGGTAATTAAATTAATTGACTACTATATCCATTAATTATAACATAAGAAGAAAGAAACGATTATGCTGATATTCTTTTTTCAGCTGATATTCTCTTTAGAATTAAAATGAGTTAGTCTGTTCTAGTGACATGTAGACAGTGATGTTAAGTTCGAATTTATATAGAATTTTGTTAGTATATGTGAGATATTTTTTCTTTTATAGTTTAGATTATCATTTATATTAAATAAATAAAAATTTTAGGATTAAAATGTATCAAATTTTGCTTTCATCAAATATGAATAGGCAATTAGGGTTTTGAATTCATTCAATTATGAAAAGAATGAGTGAAATAATAATTAAGTGTTCTGTGGTTGATTAAACTTTAAAAAGTACAGAAAGAAAGAATCCACAAACTAATATTTTAGAATATCAGAAACTAATAGCCAAAAATAACGAAGCAGATTGGTAGGATTCTATGAATATTCTAAAATAAACGATGTAGTGGCAAAAATCTCAGTCCCCCCGTGACAGATATTGACGCGTGGCTTAAAAAAAATTCTCAGACCACCTGGAAATTTTTTTTTTTTTGGACGAAACAGACCACCTGGAATGAATGTTGATAACTTTAACAAACTAAAGTGCTTTTACTTGTATGTGGAAGTGCGTTCAGTTTGAAAACTTCATATTAACATCATCATTTTTCTTTTGGGTACAGAATTAATTCTGATGCCTTAAGTTTATTTGTGAGACACTGTCGTTAGGGTTAATTACATTTTATATTTTAATAATCCGAACTGTTGATTTTGATATATTATCTGACATATATGGGTTAGGATATTGCAGGCAGGATTTAAGTTGGGAACAACAGCCTACATGTGCTTCATGTTTGCAGTGACAACACCGATGGGGATAGTGTTGGGGATGATCTTATTCTCAGCGACAGGTTATGACGACAGTAACCCTAATGCCCTCATCTTGGAGGGCTTGTTGGGCTCCTTGTCCTCGGGTATCCTTATCTACATGGCTCTCGTGGATCTTATAGCCCTTGATTTCTTCCACAACAACATGATGAGCTCTGATTCATGGCTGCGAAAAATATCATTCATTGCTCTTGTTCTCGGCTCTATCTCCATGTCCATCCTTGCCCTTTGGGCCTAAAATTTGCCCTATTTTTGCAAATAAAATTAGGCAAAAAAAAAAAATCATATCCTGGGTTGTATAATGTGGTGTGAAATGTTCATCGATGGGTACCCAGTAGCACATCGTTGAAATCACATCATCCTTTGGATCTTTGTAACAAGAACTAGAGGAAGGAAATGAAAAAAAGAAAGTGAAAATCGATTAGGTACGTACATGTACCATTTGGTGATCACGAATCTTCCGGTAGAAATGGAATCCACTTATATGAGATGGAATCCAACGAACTATGTGCAAGCTTGTGAATCTTCTTAGTCTGTGCTTTTAATTTCTTTTATTTGTTTGACGAGGAAGGTTTTTGAACTCAAGTGAAATATGGCGGGTACACAATTATGACCAACTAACCTAATCCACATCTGCGTATATATTTTTGTTGGTTATGGTTTAGAAAGTAATTAAGGACAAAATTGACCAACTGACCTAATTCACTTCTACGTATATATTTTTGTTGGTTATGATTTAGAAAGTAATTAAGGACAAAATCGGTTTGGTTAGTGGTTTAGGCTCATGCCACATCGTTGGCCCCACTCTCTTTAACTTTGCTTTAGTACCATGCACTCTTCCAGTTTCTGCCTTCTATGTCATCTTCCAACTATTAAACACTAAAAGTAAAAGTGCATGCAGCAGATCATACAGATTGATACGTTTGTTCAGTCAGTGGTTCAATGGACAGCGTCTTTATGAACTTGTTCATATATTTCACTATCACCTTTCAAGTTTTCGCTTCGAATGATAAAACAGTTTTGAGCCTTACTCTTCTGTGGATAAGTAATTCATTTCAGCATATTTCTGGTAATTACTACAACAGAAATATCTTTTGATCACGTAATTTTAATGGCGTTTCTAAAATAGGCGTCATTAAATTTTATTAATCATTACTCAATTCAGATTCGCCGCGACATTGAATGTAGTATTATAAGCTTGCATATTTAAAATACTTTATTTAGAACCCAGAAATGTATTGTAAGGGAGATAGAAGCAAACATTTAATTGGTTAATTGGATCCGATTTTCACATTAATAAATTAAAGCGATACTAGCTAGCAAGTCGGTCCCGTAGCTCAGTTGGTTAGAGCGTTGGTCTTATGAGCCGAAGGTCGCGGGTTCGAGCCCCGCCGGGACCAATTTGATTTGATTATTTTTAATCCTTTATTTTTTTGGGTTATTTGAAAAAGAGAACATTCTGGACCAACAAAAGGCCCATGAAGTTGGCCCAATATAAGAAGTAGATGACCAAAGTAGACACTTATTTGTTAGAAAAGCTCTTCTTTCTCATCTTTGGTTAGACAACAATCTCTTTAAACAAAGCTCAAATCGACACTCACCAAAGTAAAAGAAGAAGAAACAGCCTCAAGTGGGAGCACACAGAAATGACACTAACACAAATGCTCGCAACTACCTAACGCCTAGAGGCACTAGACGTGTGTATATGCGCATCTACTCAAAATGGGAACCCATACTTGTAATCAATATAATCTCCCTTTCTTGAATTCCTAGGTCTATTCCACCGATAAAGCGTTTTCAGATAACCAAAAACGCTTTAATTCCAACGTACGTATTTTTCATACAAGGACTTCTGATGAAAGTGCTTTGTGCGTAAGTGCTACCGAACATACCTACATAGTACTAATAAAAAGCACCCCACCGCCACAATTATCACCACCATTTATTCAAAACCAAGAGAACCTATCCAAAAGCTTTACTTCTTTCTTATGGCTTCCCAAGACTCAAAACTCTTTGAGTGGCATTTCACCGACCTCAACCACTCTGACTTCCACATCTACAGCCGAGGCCTCTTGCTACTCCTCCTATTCTTCTCTCTCATATTCACCATGACCATCTTCTTCTTCCATGCTTATTGGGCTTGTGTAGGTCGTCTCTCAACAACAACAACCTCCATGGCTGCAAATTCTGCATCATCAATACACTCACATGGGCTTGATGCTGCCACCATTGAAAGCTTGCCAGTTTATTTGCATCGGTCGGTGGTCATCGCTAACCCTAATGCCGGTGATATTGAAGCCACTGAAATTGAATGCTGTATTTGTCTTGGGGTATTTGAAGGAGAAGAGAAGGTCAAGGTGTTACCAAAGTGTCACCATGCATATCATTCTGAGTGCGTGGACAAGTGGCTCAGAGTTCAGTCAAGCTGCCCGCTTTGTAGATTGTCTCTCCGAGTCATCAACTCTCTCTAGATATATTTATATATACATCTATCTCTTCATTGAATTTATAATATCTCTCCTTAAGTTTTGTACGTATATGATGATTGATTTGAATAACCATACAACTACAATAGCTATAAGTTTTATGCAAAATTTCGTCAATCTTGAATTTTGTATGTACTGCATCTACTAATCATCTTACTATTTTTTCTGTACCGCATATATATATTGAAAAGGATTGAAATGAGCAAAAAATTAAATGGGGATTGTTTATAGTTTCGAAAGTTGAGTTATTCTAGTGATGATTATTTCTGGTTCGCATTTGGTGTTTAGGAATTTAGTGAATTATCCAATTCAATTTAATATAAAACAAGCACACCATAAGAGATTAAAAAAATATCACTTAGCACCACTTGAAATGAAACTAGTAAGGTACCGTATATAGTTTTTATTTTTATTTTTTAAAAGTAGTAAATTATATTGTGGCTTATATAACTTTACATGTATGAATCTTCTTTCACATGTCCAAATAAGTACATCTAAAGGGTCATATATATTTATAAGGTGCCGAAATTGTGGTTTAGAATTTAGAGGGTCCTATATATTTAATTTCCTTCCATGAGTAAAAAGTCCCATTCTGTCAACGTGTCTTTTGACACAAACCCCGGCAATTGCATATGCAAGTTATTCACCAAATTGGAAAGAAAAAATAAAGAAAGAAACAAAAGATAAAGTTGGCGTTTCCAAATTGCTACAGGTTAATCGCAGCATGCATGTATATGGCAGTTGGATGAGCATCCATTTCCCGTACGATCAATTATGCTGAAGAATAGTTTTTTGAACATTTGTTTTTCTTGAGGAAAATATATTTTTCCTGATCACATGAATTATTTGTATAATACGCATATTATTAATTTTTTTTTTTTTGGCGTAGAGATCATGATTCGTCCACAAAAGAAAGGGCAATATTTGTTTTGGGAAATTTAATGCAGAAGGATCGGAAGTCCAGGCAAGGATATGTATTAAATATAAGAGAAAAGGCTCATGAGAGAGGAGTTCTTTCTTCCTCTTGACCATTCTCCTTCACATATATGCGAAAGCAATGGTCCAAAACATTGACCAGAAAACATGGACGACTTGACTTGACAGCACCCTTTGTCCTCGTCCTCACCCACGTCACCCACAGCACCTCTCTTCCTTCCACCCCACCCCCCTATTACCTATTCTATTATTGATCAACTGGTCACAAACCCAACGACCATATCAATATCCTCTGCAAAAACGCTTGAGCTTAAACGCCAAATTCAAGTATATATAGATTGAATTACATCTTCGTTGAACCAATCGAGTTTAATTCGAATTTATCCGAATTCACTCATCGAATTCATAATCCAAGCTTATTGTTGTCAATTAATAGTTTGATTAAGAACTTATGTGAATTCACACACACTAAACATGTCGATATTCCTTATAATTTAAGATGCACTAAACAAACATGAGGTTTTGCCAAAATGACTCCATATTATTGTGTATGGCCTACTTTTTCTTTATATGCCAATTGACAACCCTTACCGAATTGACAAGGGATTACAAACTTGGCTCTAATCTAAGACTGCTTTCTCAAACAGATTACAAACTTGATGAGAGAATGCCAACCAATAAGACCAATTAGTTTAGTGCAACAATGTCCAAATGAAGGAAGATGAGGCTCCTCCAATCACCTTTGTGTGTTTCTGAACTTTGCAGCATTGTGTTGTGCCTGAAAATGGAGTCTTTGGGATGAGAAGATTGGAGACTGTTTAGTCATTTTGGTGTAACAAAACTGCAGGCTGGCATACTTGTTAAACCCCCCCACCATACTCTACACTATTTATAAATGTCACATCTGAGACTTGATATCTTCCTGCTTTTTCATCTCAAAAACTGAAACTGACCCAAAATTTTGAGCAGAAGTCGCATCAGAAAATCATAAACAACAGGAAAGATAGAAGTATGAACAAGTCACTCAATAACTCACGTCAATAAAAGGCATCCCTGAGACGCACCAAAAATAAACACAAACAAAAACAGATTCCATGTATGGCTTGCTTGCTTGCAAGAAATCTATATTTGGTTTACAAACCCACCCCAAATCTCTCTGTGATTTCAATCAATCATCCATTTGGTTGCTGTGATCATTCCCATTTGTGGTTGGGAAAACCTTGCTGATTTCTGGCCTGTTTCTGCTCATCATTCTCTTCAATGAACAACCCACCGTTACTGGCGATGAGGACGAGGATGAAGAAGAAGATGAAGATGTGGGTTCAGAATCAGTTCTCATCACCCCAACACGAACAAGATCATCATTTTCAACATACCCAGAATCCAAAACATCAATTAGAACCGATTCTTCTTCACCCACCGCCTGATCCGACGTCGTATCAATCCCCATCCCAATCCCATCAGCGCTGGTCACTATCGGAGCTCTGCAAATTGGGCAGTTCATGTGTGAACCCAGCCACATATCGATGCACTCCACATGAAAAGAGTGACCACATTTGGGCAAATTCCTCCCCACGTCGTTGTCCTCAAACGGGCTCAAACAAATCACACACTCCATCTCCAAAAACCCATTTTCGTAATTTCGCTCCTCCTCCTTCTCCTCTGTTTTGTACACGAACAGAGGAATTGCGGAGATTGTTTTCAAGTCGAGGCCTTTCGACGACGCAGAGCCCGAGAGGCTGTTGATGTTTGTTGACGTTGGGTCCAAGGTGAAGGTATGGAAATGCTGGAACCGGTTAGGGCCGAGAACCCGGGAGACGGTCATGGAGCTGCGGCGGCGCCTGTGGTGAGCTTGGGCCAAGAACCATTTCGCGTAGACATGGAGGAGGAGGACAAAGAGAATGACGAGTAGAAGAGAGACCAAGGCAGCAAGCAAGACATTGCCGTCGTATGAGAAAATGGTGGCAAAGAGTTGTTTGAGTGGGTTGCTGGGTTGCTGCTGCGTGTCTGTGGGACTGAACATTATGAGGGATTGGTGTTTTGCTAAGTTGGTGTAAGTGTGGAGGGGACTGATGATGGGAGTGAGAATTGAAAACTGAGAAAGGTTAGATAGATATAATGGGGTCATATGAATGAGTGAGTCAGTAAATGAAGACTGAAAAAACTGTCAATTACCCAACAAAAAAAATTAAAAAACAATGAAGAATACCCAAAAAAAACAAAAAGGTGCAAGCAATGAAGGTTGAAGAGTACAATGTAGTGGGCTTAATAGTTTTAACTTTTACTGGTTGGTAGAATTTATCTGTGCGCTCGATGTTCGATTTCTTCCTCTTAATATTGTCTGCTTAAAACACTCGCTAATTCAATTTGTTCGTGATAGTAATTTATTAATTCAAATATGAGATATGAATATGTGTACACACATTATTTGATGGATAAATATGGCTACATAAGTTTAACGAATGAGATATAAAGAACACAAAGTATTTAAATTAAATTAAATTTTTTTGTTCTTTATTTCTGTGATCTTTTTTTTTTTTGGGTAAAGTATTTTCTGTGATCATGTGCTGCTGAGAGAGAGAATTGAGTTGACGTGAAAATGCAGAAAAAGGGTTGTTGTAATGGGATTAAATTGTGGGTTTTTTTGGGGGGGGGGGGGGGATTTGCTTGGTGTGCTCCTACATTTGCGTGTAATGGTTGCCAAAGGGTCTCTGGGTTTCACTAGATTAATGCAAATGGGAATAAAGTAATGGGGGAAGGGGTTGGAAGTCAAAGAAAGGATCCCTATATCCAAGGGGAAGACCGGGGAGGGAA
The DNA here is from genome assembly GCA_018703695.1 of Prunus fruticosa. Classification (NCBI taxonomy): domain Eukaryota; kingdom Viridiplantae; phylum Streptophyta; class Magnoliopsida; order Rosales; family Rosaceae; genus Prunus; species Prunus fruticosa. The sequence goes on from CM031922.1 coordinate 5,954,270, forward strand.
TGGGAATGGGGAGACTCTATGATAATGCAACGGTAGACTCGTGAAGGCGACGGCAGCAGCGGAAGAGGGAGTATTGGATTCATGTGCTATTTCTTTAATGAAGGTGCTGGAATCCCGAGAACCTTGAGATCTATCCAATCAAATCAACCACATTTTCCTTCACCTTCTTTTTTCAGTGTTTTTGTTTTTGCTTGTGTCTTTTTGTAATGTTCCTTTGTCTTTTGCTTGTGAGATGATTATAATTGGGATTATAGTTAAATCGTCTCATTGTATATTACTATTCAAAAGAGGTTTGCTCTTTGACAGTCTTTGTCTCATTGTATAACATATATACAATCTGTCTCATTTTATAATATATAAACGAATTATTGCTAGTATTAATCGTGCGCACATAATCACATCACACAATTTGAATCATTAATAAGTGTAAATTTTAAAATAAATCTCTTAATATGCATTTGCGTACTTGAAATTCATTATCAGGAATTCATTGACGAATACACAATCACTAGTATCATTGGAACATTTTTACTCACATTCCTAATAAGGTTTTGAGTCTTACCCATAAAGAGAAATTTTCATTCATATAATTTTAATTCAACTTCTCTAAGAAAGTAGTTAGATTAAATGATCATTAAATCGTCTTGAGAAACGTACTAGAATGGAATCATTTGTTTGATCAAGCAAAAACATTAGAATAATCCTTTCTTAATGCTATTTTGGGTGTGTTTATGTTCTCTTTTTCTTCACGGCAGAAGACTAAGGAGAAGGGAGGGGGCCCAAATTGTGGTAAGATTCTTCCTCTGACTCAATTCTTAGACAAGGGTTCCCATGTGAAAGTAGCCAGACTTTTTTCTGTTCATAAATACTGGTGGATCTTTAATGGCTTCTTCCCCTTTTTTGATGCATGTTTTTTGGTGCTGATTTTAACCTTTAAACGGTAGGTAAAGGCTATGGCCTCTGGCTCGTGACTTCTCCCCTGACCCAGTCAAGTCTCAGCGGCAAAACGATTCTGTGACACAATTGGCTTTCTTTCTGAGATTCTTCACAGGACCCCCCCTCACGCAAAGTTTTGGGGGTCAAATAAGCTGATAGGTCAAGATCTATTCAACAATCAAGACAAACCGCGATTTCCCAGCAAAACATTTTCCTGCTAACCCTTAAGTGTACAATCACAATTTGCCAACAGAGTCTAGACTATGAAATGAGCTTGACTTGCAAACTAGTGATCTCGATTCGAATTAACATGACACCTTAATAGTCTGTGTGTGTGAGAAACACCCTCCTTTCTTGTAATTAGACTATCGCTTGAATTAAAAAATAAAATAAAATTCAACCTTAGTATAAGCTCTAAAAGGTCATTCTGTACACTAAATAATGGCAAAAAGTCATCTGAGGTCCCCTGTGGTTTACCACTTTTACCACTAAGGTCCCTGTGGTTTCAATTTCGTCACTTTTGTCCCTGTGGTTTCAATTTGAAGCAATTTAAGGACAATTCCCAATTTCTGATACTTATTGAGGGGCATTTCGGTCCAAACTTGCAGCCCCTCCCCAACCACCCTACAACCACCAGCAACCCCTCCAAAAACTCCTCCCTGTTGTAAACATTGATAGTCCCTTGCTCTGGCTACCTTGTTTTTCTTTTTTGGCTGGAGATTACCTTCATCCCTTATGAAGAAATGAGATGAATTATGATTATAATTGTGAGTTTTTCTTTGGGTTCAAAAAAATAATAAAGAAATGTATCTCCCTTGTATAATCCTAAAACCCGCTCAATTATGATTTTATTAGTTGATGTTTATGTATAGATGACCATAATTTTTATCAACAAAAATTCAAATGGAGCATTGTTTGTTGCAGAGAAGTTTTTGGAGGGGTTGCTGGTGGTTGTAGGGTGGTTGGGGAGGGGCTGGAAGTTTGGAACCGAAATGCCCCTCAATAAGTATCAGAAATTGGGAATTGTCCTTAAATTGCTTCAAATTGAAACCACAGGGACAAAAGTGACGAAATTGAAACCACAGGGACCTTAGTGGTAAAAGTGGTAAACCACAGGGACCTCAGATGACTTTTTGCCCTAAATAATCAACCTTGTTAAAAATGAGATTGAAACTCAAGAAAATTGAGCAGAACTGAGATTTTCTCAACCTGCATAGAGAATATTCACATAAAAAAGAATTACATTTTTATGCTAAAAGTATAAGAATTACATAGAGGTTAACCTCATTAGAATCAATAGGGGAATTGGTAGCTAGGTACATATTTTGGATTACTGATTATTGTAGATACAGTTGAGACATTGCTACATTATGTTAACCAATGGGCAATTTAAGAAACTTAGAAAATCGAAATTTTCAAGCACTTCCAAATTACAAACAAAAGTTGCATGCAAGAATTTTCAGTCCATGAGTTTGTATCTTTTCTCATGGACACCTGTAACTCCCATTTGAATCTCTATTATGGTATGAAGTGGCATCTGAAATTTGAAAAACTAGCTGTCAGAAAGGACCTTCATGAGATATGATAAAGTTAACTGCTACAAATCTGTATTAAAAATTACCCTACTTTTATTTCTTATCAAATTGTAACTTGAATACCATAACCATGTGTAACCCAGGATTTAGAACTCGTAAATTTCCATCATAAAGTCTTCTGTGATTCAGATTGTTGAGGGAAGTAGGGAATATAGAATACAAGAAATACAAGAAACAGGAGTAATTAGTAATTTTCCATCAACTACCTCAATGTGTGGAATCTCTTTCAGAGGCCTATCAGCAAAGTACGCGTATAATGCTCTCAAAACGGCCTACAAGAACAAAGAAATCAACAAGCTCATATTATTACAACCACAACATGAAGGAAGAAAAGAAGAACACTCAAGCACAAATTGGTACCATGTGTATTAATCACCTGATGAGATATAACCACAACAGGTGCACGCTGTCGTTCGAGTTCAATGATTACAGGCTCTAACCTGCATTTGTGGTGGAAGTCAAATTCTACTGAACAGGTGTTATTGTTGCGAGAACTGACTGTATATTGTAATTGCAAAGTACAAACCTTTGGATAACATCTAAATAAGATTCTCCACGAGGATACCGATACCTCAGTTTGTCTTTCTTACGTGCCCTGCAGTTAAACATATCTTTTCAAACAACAAATGTCTTTAAACAAGGAACACATTTCAATTTCTCTCTTTTCTTTATCTTTTTTCTTTTGAGATACACAAGCACACACACATACACACACTCACACACACACACACACACACAAACATACAGAGAGAATAATGCAACGTACTCATACTCATCTGGCATGTTTTTCTTTATCTCTTCATACGTCATTCCATCACACACACCAGCATATATCTCATCCAGTGCACGCCATTGTATCTAGAAAAATTGTAAAGAACATAAATCAACTATACTTAATCATATTCAAATTTCTGGGTGTATCAATTATCTACTATGTGTGGCTTAAGTATAGAACATGCAAGACTTCGAAAGTTGATGAAATTCTAAAAGTTGTACAGTACACTAACCTTGGGAAATCCTACGATGGGACTTGCTGTCAAAATTGTTCGCTCCAGTGTGCTAGTCCAAATCTAAACACCATGGAAAAAAATAGTAATGTTAACTCATATTACTATATTCAGTCAAGGGACAAGGGAAATAGACGTTTGAAACCAATCAAACAGATTAAGTCACTATACTTATCAAACAAAAATATCAATAAATAATGTCATGAAAATGGTTCTACCCCAGACACATGCTACATACTAGTAGGAAAAGAACCTAGAGGTGACAATAGTACGCATAACATCTTTGTTTTTAAGTTCAAAGCCAGACTCTATCTCCAGTTTTGCTGCTCTATTCTAACATTAAAACCAATTTCGTGCAAAATGCAACCTTCCAACCTGAACATCTGAAGTTATGTTTGGTTGCATTCTAAAATAACTTTTTCTAGCTTACGAAAACAATAATTTGCAACTACACATTCAAAAGTAAATTACATAGTTATATAATGTTTTTTTTAGATGCGTAGTTATATAATGTTAAACAACTGATATTAGTTACATATCTTTAGCTTATACTCCAACCACACCACTCCGTGGCCAAAGCACATGATTGCGTAAGAGATATATGTAGACTACACAAGAAACAAGGATCAACCTACAACAAGCATTTACTTCGTATGAAATGCTAAAAAATTAAAACTGAAAATTGGATATTGCTGAAGCTTACAGAAGCAGCCCGCTCTGATTTCAGTCGTTTTTCAACGAAGTTAGCAAGTTTCTTTGCAAAAATTTCTCCGGTATCACTGTTGAAACAAGGAATAGTATCTTTTGGTAAGTTCCACTCACAACACATCACTGACTCATGAAATAACAAAATTTATGGGGAATTTAAAATGCATCATAGAGACTTGAAGAGATCAAAGGAACAGGTCTTAGAGAATGAGTCAAATCCAGACCATAGAATGTACAGAAATGAAACAGTGATGGGCAAAACATCATCAGATGAGAGAAACATAGAATTTTATACATGAATATCATGGAGGTGAACAGAATTTAGGATCAGATAATTTTGAGAATTTACTGTACTAAGTGCATTTTGAAACGAAAGCAAACTAGTAAAATTATATCTTGATAATCAACAGCAAGGGAAAACCTCAAAGGATTGTCTCCCCCAATTCTGCCTCTAACATTATCCTTACTCTCTCCATGCCTAGTAAGTAATATAGGGCGGGGCGTGAGATGTGTATTCACCTACAACAGTGCAGCAGAAACAAATGAATACATGACAGAAGTATGAATTAACAGAGGGGGCGCGGGGGAGAATCAAGCAAAAGATCTCAGTTCTACTGTATAAATTTGATATGGTATTTCAAAGTGCAATTTAAATGAGGAAACTTTTACCAAGATGATTAGTTGTTATTTCATCAAATGCAGTTCACTAAAAGATTCTGGTCAGATTGTTGTATGTTACGCCACATAACAGACAGTTAATGTTATGCCATACAGACATGTGGAGTCCACTGTCTTAAATAAGTCAATATGTTTGAAACCAGTAGCAGTGATAAGGATTACAAGTCCAGCAATCAAGATCGAATTACTCTGGAAAAAGATCACTAGTATTATGAGAATTATTAGCACAAAAATACCTAGCGGAGTAGATATACTTGATTTATATGAAAGCACCACTTTTAAAATCCATCTTTTACAGTTGAACTCAAGACTAATTTGTGAAAGAATATAATCAAAGTGTTATGTCTACCTAAGTAATCACCAGTATTCTTGTCCAAGATAATCCTCTCACACTTATCAAAATATTAGTTCAGAAGAACAGATGCCATGAAATTAAACAAATTTGCATCCCAATGAAGAAAACATGAGAAAATAGAATTCTTCTTCTACAAAGCCAAAGAACAACTGGGAAAAGACTATTCTTGGCTATAACTGAAGAATCTAAAATTACAGTTTTACAAAAGCCTTGAAACTACAGGATGATACATTTATGCCAACTACATTTTTCATAGGATTACATACCAGGAAAAAAACAATTCGTCCAGGAAGATAGCCACTGATATTATTCACCTGAACCAAAATAAAAAGCTTCCGAGTGAATAGGAATCAAAAGTCACAGCTACATACCTAAGGAGATGCATAAGCATCTATTCCAAGGGTTTTATGGGGGGAAGAACCTCATGCCATTAAACTGAAGTCACGTATAAATAAGAGGTTCAACAATGAAAAACACAATAATTACAAAAAAAAGTAGAAAGGCCAAAAACAAACAACACGCAGCCATGCCCTAGGTGTATGTTTCTCAGATACTTACTGCAGCTCAAGACTCATCCAAAGAGAACGATAAAAAACTAAGTTGAACTTACTTGTATTTGTCCTCCATGTCCACTGACCATATCAATCATTTTGATGTATGATCCTTCTTCTACTGGCTCATAAACCTGGCAATGGGAGCATAAATGTACATCAATATTTGGTAACAAGAACTGTTAAAGGCCAAACCTCACCAAACAATCAATAAGATATGTTTTAGGGAACTACTTTTTCATAATAAGCCAGTCGGCTTTTAAAGTCCTGTAATCCAGCCTCAAAATCTGGCCTGCAGAAGAACAGTAATTAATGCACCTCACAATCCATAAAGATAAGGAACTAATGGTCCAGGGCCAAACCATACTCTTCTGCGTAGTCAGGACTTTGTTGAATTTTCAGACGTATATTTCTTTCTATAATGCGTTCATCATTACATAAAGTTTCCAGAAAAATAATCTGCAAAGAAAGATATAATCATGAATACACAAGATGGGTAGCAGAAGTGCTTAAGACCAAGTTTTAAACTATGTGAAGTGGGAACTGTCACTCCATGCAATACTCATGGTACCTTGCATTTTCCTTCAGCCAATTTCATGAGCATGTTCCTGCGTTTACTTGTACTGTTTGTGGCATCGAATATTCCTACCTACAATCAAATTAGATTTGTTAAAAAGAAAGGATCATCGAGAAGCCATTAAAGATCAAAATTACTCGCATAAAAGGACTTACCTGGCCACCTTCTTGCATCCAAGAAACCATGTCATCAAATGCCAGGGCTGCTACCTAGTAGCACGTGATATATTAAAACTATGTACAAAGAAAAAGGTTAATATTGTGTTAACTTTTCCAATCGCATCACGAAATCCAATTTAGTATAAATGTTACTGTTCTCAAGCACAAGTACTCTTAGTAGGAACTCTCACTATTATAAACTTTGTATGAAGTTATAAGCACCTACAAACTGTCATAGACTCATGTGACCTGACATAAGCTAAAAGTGTTTCTGCTTCTTTTATATCTGCATTGACTACTTGTGTTGCATATTCTACTACATGTTTATTATAAAAGCTACATCCATTTCAGTTTAGAAACATCTATTCAAGATATGTCTTTCAGAACATCTTGGAAACAGAATCAGAAATATATATTTTCATCATTTCTTTGAATAATCATGGTGTTCTTCTCAAAAGAGAGCAATTTTGGACAGCTCTAAGGAATAAAGTTTAAATTGGCTCAGTTGATTCGCATTCTTCAAAAGGACTTACTAACTTCTCATCACAAACAAGGCATCATTTTTTTTTAACAACTACTAGCAACATAGTGATAAAGAATGCCAGATGATACACAGCAGTAGAATCAATCTGTCATAACATATCTTCTAAAAAAAAATCAGTCATAACTTATCTACTCTAAAGGAAAAGTACTCCATAGACACGCACCTCGTTACGTGCCTCCATGCCTTCACGGTTGTCAGCTCGGAAAAAATCAGCATTCTGCACTAATAAATATCTCGTGAGATTTTCCAGGTCACCCAAGAACTATTTTATTAATAACCAAAACAGTGTTTCACTTTATATCTATACTGAGCACATATTCACTATTGTGGAACTATGTTAAGTTTCTTTTGATTTGACATGCATCTCCAATCCAACACAGGAATACCACATGGTCTGTTGGAAAAATCTAATAACTAAGAATCTAGTGATAAAAAAGTGAGGCAGATAAACAAACTGGTTTGCTTTTTGTAGGATCACTCATCAGTCAACAGATAATCACTAATGACTGCTAAAGCAGAATGTCTGCCAATTAATCAACCAAATCAAACCTTAAACAACATAACTTTTACCTGATTAGTCCCATGTTTAAGACGGCGGTACTGCAACAACAAAAATACAAAGAAGGTCATGTTCATGTCCACCTTCATATATTTCAGTGACTAGAGGTATGAAGAGAATAAAGAATTGTCAAGCATAAGAATGCTAGTAACCTTTCCAACATTGAAGTGCTTGGTATCATGACCCAACCAGCGGAGATACCTTGTAAGTTTAGCTGCCGTAAAAGTTTTTCCACGAGCTGGCAAACCAACCTAAAGTACACAAAACTTGTTAGAACTGTTTGCTCTCAATTATATTCCATGAATTAAAATTTGAAGCAACCAATGCAAAACTGATGATACTGGTAGGTCCTTCCAAGTTAGTACTTAGCAGGGGTCAAATTAAACTGTAATTCCTTTAAGTTTACAACTAAAGAAAACCAATTAAGAAACAACGGGAAAAGGATGATTAAGTTTAACAGAAGTTATGAGCTGTATGGTTAATCACTCATGCAGAACAATACCAGGACAATTGCCAAATGACTATCTTCCTTTGGACCGAGCATTTGATCAGCTACGGCTGCAGCTGCAACAGCTCCAGCAGCTTCTGGCATTGAATTCTAACAATATGCATAGAAGGACAGAGTTTCAGAAAAACAACCACTGCAGATAGAAGATAATTTAACTCTTGATCATCCTCACAGGCAAGATGCACTTCCACACAGACCTTTTTTTTTTTGTCCGATCGGGGTTCAGTAGAGAAAGTACTAGTACTAGAGGATTTCACTAGCCTAGGAGATCCAACACCCCTATCTACAAAGAGGCCCCTGTGACTGTCTTGCCTTTGGAAAGGTGAAAATGTTCCCACTGACTTTGATTCAACCATCCCAGATGAAGAATACAACTTGGATGAATCTGGGATAACAACCTCCATGTCCTGCATAAACATTGAATTAGGTGGACTATAGGTGTGTTATATGTAATATGGAACAATTTGTTAAAGTCCTCCACAGTCAATATTGTCCCAAAACCAAAATATGCTTGCAGTTTCGTACTATAAATTTAACAATCATAACAGCCTCACACTGATAAATCTTGCTTAACGCAGGAAAAGGATATAAGAAAACTCTAATTTATAATAATAGCAGACGGGGTAATGGGATAAACCTTTAGAGGTACATGTCGATCCACTGAAGCACCGCTATCCTTGAAGGAATGTGAAAAACTGGTAGAACCATCAGCATTAGTAAAGATCCCAGTAAGACTTAATGACCTTGGAGTCTCTGTCATGTTAGCTGCGTAAACAAGGCCTGAATTGGCAGAAGTCGAAGGAGCTGGAACAACATAATGTTCGAGATCAAGCTCCAAACTAGTTGAAGAGCCATTCTGTGTACATTACCAAAGAAAATGGACAAAAGACTTCTTAAAAAGGTATGTATAACAAAATAAGAACCTCACTCTGACTACAACAGATAAAATGCCAATGACAATAAATGGGCAACAAGAAAGATGAAAAGAATTGCGAGTGAAAACGTACCTCAGCACCTATCTCTGGCACTGTACCTAAACTGACATCAGGAATTCCGCGAACAGCAGAAGGCCTAAGGTTCTCCTGATAAGCCCTCCAACTCGCTGCAAGATCGAAGGGAGATACCCTATCCGCCTTAATGAACACCCGGTACTCAAGAACCTCGTCACTGCTAATCCTAAATAGAGCCAGCCTTTGATCCCCTTGCAAGGCCCCTCCTATGAGTTGGCGGTTCGGACCCTCCTCCACAACACTAGGTGCATTGCTATACTTTGGCCTCAAAAGGAACTTGAAATCCAAAGTTTCTGGTTCCAACACACAGACAAAAAAAAAAACAATCATATCCAATCAGAAAATTGGCTAAAAGCCCATAATAAATACTAAAAATTCCAAACCAACACCTCCAAAATTCCACTAGACTAAAAAGCAAGCAAATACTGATACCATAGCCATTTAAGGCTTTAAGAAAATATTTTTCTGGTGATGAAATTCAGAAATCACAACTTACCATGGTTGGGAGGAACAACAAAGCTCAGTTCCCACATCGACGCCGACTCACGCTCCATAGAAAGCTAAGAATGATTCAAAACAACGAAATGAAATCAATCAGAAATTAGAACATGGCAATGGAATTAATCAAGTGAAAGTGAGTGAACGAATGAATTGTGATTGCAAAAATTTACAGCTTTGGAAGAATCCCAAGAGCCAACGAGGGGTACGGAGCCGAAGACGTGAGGAAAGAGGTCGCCTTTCTTGAGCTTGAAATTGTTCTCCATCTTCAACGACACGTACAGCTGGCCGCCTCCTTGGTCCAAATACTCCTCCTCCTCCGGCTCCTCACCTCCATGCGAGCCATCCTCCGTCCTCTTGGACGCACCAGTCCCCATTCCCTCTCTCTCTGTCTCTCTGAGCCTGTGTGTGTTAAAAAATGGCGTGTGTTTAGTTAGTTTTTGTGGTGTGTGGTTTGGGGATTGGATAGAATGAGGAAGGAGAGTGAGGGATGGAGAATGAATGAATCAGAGTGATGAGGGATTTTGGAAATTTGGATTGGATTCTATATATATATATACGTGAATGGGTTTGTCTGTTGTTCGCTGTGGCTGTTCCCGGCCTGTGTTTGGATAGTTTTAACTTTTAGACGATGGGGCCAGCCATGGCTAGCAGCTCACCCTTTTATGTCTGCAACTCCTGGCATATTTTACTCGCTGGCTTTTTCTAGTATCATACAACTCGCTTTTTGTGCTCGACGCGTGTTTTGGGATGTGACGTGTACATGCTCTTGGGTTAGTTCCTAGCTTTGGAATTTACAAATATTTCACTGATATTTATTCATGGACAATACTTCACTCATTATCCTCTATTTATTCAACCCATCAATTTGATGGGTTAGCTTTCTTCATTTTTGCTATATCTAATCAGCCCGTATATTTGTAATTGCTTCCGTAAAAAGCACTTTTTACTTATAAATTCTTCTAGAAATGCCTTATAAGTACGTTGAAATATGAGTTTTTATGTGCAATAGTTCCTGAATTTGTACTCGAATACATTTTGGCATTTGGATTTGCAAAATAATTGTTATAGTCATTCAATTCTATTTCGTTAGCAGTTGTCAAATCAATTATAAATATATATATATATATATAATTTTGTTAAATCAACGGTAAATTTGTCATTTCAAGTTCAATCCCCCATTCCTCACACCAGCTTTGCCACTCCCACCAACCCACCATTCCCGCCACCACTAAAGAAGAACAGTCTCACGAGAGAGATAGAGAAATTATGTCCCAACCAATAGCACAGAGACAAAGAGAAGGGCGGGTGAGGGAGGTGCATTAGGGAGCAAAAAAAACTTACTTGTAATGAGGATATCACTGTTTTTGCTACCCTCAACCAATAAGACAATAACACATTAAAAAGTTATTCTATGTGTCATTGAGTTCCTGGCTGAAAATAGCAAAAAGTGTTATCCTCGTTACATGAGAGTTCTCTCTCAGAGTAGAAGGAGTGGAAACGGATGGGTGGGGTTGGTGCACGTTTGGGGAGGGGGAAGGTTGAGGGAAGTAGGTGTTGTGTTTGTGTAGTGGGTTAGGGGTGATTGGGTGGGGATGTCAATTTAGGGTGGCTTTGGGGTGGCTTTAATGGTGGGCGTTTGGATCAAATTTGTTGCCTGGGGAATAATCAGGTTTTTGTCACAATATTACTCTTTAAAGATCCTTGATATTATTGAAGCAAGATTAAAGAATATCACAATTAATTTTTAAAAGAGTATATGATAGTCAACTTGATTTGCAAGCACTCAAGACTTGACCCAAAAGAAGAGGCTTGATAGGATGTGAAGAAAAAGGAAAGCAAATCAATTTGAAACAAACATGCTTAAATAAGATGCACTCCTAAGGGGATCTTAATTGATTTAAAAATCAATGAAATAAAATCATATCAAACTTTTAAAAAAGGTTCCCAACATGAATGCATGAAAAATGACATGTCTTATCCTTCATATCAAATAGCTCATACTTGTTAAGTCATAATTTTGGAATTCGATGATTGCTGAGCTGTTTCAATCCTGCAGTTTCTGAAAATCACAAACGACAATTTTTCTTCAACCTTCTAGCTAAATGACACTTCAAAATCTATACTAAATTCTAAGAAATGCCAACACAATTTCATACGAACAATAATTATTAATAATCCCAAATCTCTTGTCTGAATTTACTTCACTCGTGATAAGACACACCCCTCGTTAGACATTAAAAAAAGGAAGACTAATAATTTAGAACCAATGTAAATTGATACAAAAAATGGCCAAGTTGTTGAGAATATGTCAGATTTGGAGTATATTTAGCATTTTCCATTTATTATTTACTAAGCCCAATAAGTATAAACGGATCGGGTTTGAACTTTTACTTGGACGGAGCCCACATCCTTCGGATTACATCTGGAGGGCCCAAAACAGAGCTAGGGATTTTGCTTATAAACGCTGCCAACCCCTCACTGCCTCTCTCACACAGGGCACCTCCCATTTTTCATCTTCATCGAACGATTTCGAAGAGGGAGAGCAAGGGTTTCAGTCTCGCTTCGTCGCCATGAGAGCCAAGGTACAACTAAAATCAAAACCCTAATGGAAACTTCAAATTGTTTAGTCTATACATCCTCGTTCTTATGTTTTTGTTGAAAAGTTTGTTTTTTTCTGATGAGCTTACCAAAGAATGCCATAGCTTCCGATCCTTGAAAAATGAAATTGATATAAATGGTAAAATGTGCTGCAGTGGAAGAAGAAGCGCATGAGGAGGTTGAAGAGGAAGCGCCGAAAGATGAGGCAGAGATCTAAGTGATAGCTTCAGCTGTGCAGCTCTTTCGCATGGCGTTTCTATCTTTAGGCTTTTAAGTTTTGTCAGACTTAGTGGTTTGTTAGAATTCATATGAGAAACCCTTGGTGTTCTTATTTCTATCTTTCTGCTACATTTTCTAATCTTTAAATGAAATTTGACTGTTTTTTTCAATTGTTATTTATAATTATTTGGTTTAGTTTTGATGAAATTATGAATTTACATGTTGCTAATTGGAATGTGGTTTCTGAAATTATGTTTTTGGGCATGTTTATGTTGCTTTCATACAGATTGCATATCTGTGTTGTGGTTTGATTGTCATTGGAATGCTCTTTTCCAAATTTAACTTTTTCACTCAATTTGTCCTCAAATTTGAGCAAATAGGGAAGGAATTGGGGATTAGCTTCACTGGCCACATTTGATCAGTGAAATTTGGTCTACCATGTGGCCCATGAACAATCCAATGGTAGTTTGGCCCCAAAATCTCATGATCTATGATGATCATTTTTATTTTTTATACGAGCGATATTGGGCGAGGAAAATGCCAAGTTAATAACTTTCCAACACATTTTATGCCATTAGCCATTTCACAAAACACAGTTTGTGCTACTACTAGTCTGCTTATATCCCACTGATCAATTTGGGATTCAAGCATATTGCTAAAGCGTGCCATCTCTGCTACTATTCGTCCCTATCTTCTTCAGTTCCTCGAATGTAACTACGGTCTCTGAATTGAAACCACCTGCAAACTGAATGTAATGTTGCATGCGTCAGTACTCGGTATAGCAATTAGGGTTACAATTTAGAATCATGAGTTTGAGGAGCAATTAGGGTTACCTGGTGTACCCGGAAAGCAAACCGAACTCCTTGAAGCAAAAGATTATCTTCTCTTGAGCAGTCACTAGACTGAACTTCCTTGATGATTCTTTTCATGTACTCATTGGCTAGCCTTAGTGAACTTAATTTCATCTGCAAGTATTGGACAAAGAAATACAGTTATTACCTGTGGTGAAATCAAGAGGTTGCTTTAAAATGAATGTTATTTCCATCCCTTGCTTGAAAATTTGGAAATCTGTGATCGCTAAAAGTTGATCATCATGGATTTGCTTTTGTGAAGTTTCGTAGAATAGTGAGAAGGGCTGTCAATTTGTGTTCTAATTTAGTTGTTTCCACATCATTGTAATTAGTTGAAATTAGACCCTTAAGCTTAAATTTACCCCAGTTTAGTAACATTTAAATTGAAGTCAAATGTAAGTACAGATACCTCACTCAAGAATAATTACCAAATATAAAGTTGTTGGCAAGGCATAATTATCAGAGGGACCTTAAAGCTATAAAGGTAGTGAAAATAATAATTCTTTTTGCTAATTGCTCCGCCTACCTGGCCCATCAGCCCTGCGTCTAGCATCCATTCCCATGGGATCTGGAAATCTCTGTATTTCTTGCTGGCACTCTCTCTTGTCCTCTCTGCACTGCTAACACTTCTTTCCAACCTGCAAATTGAAATTGTGACCTTCAAAATTTAATTCACTATATTGCATGAAATTAAATGAAATAGTAACAAGTTTTTGTACTCTAATGCTTGCCTGTCTTGTAATGCTTCCATTCTTCTTAGAGCAAGGATCATTGGCTCTTTCATGTTGTCTACAAATGATGTGACTTCAGATTTCAGATTTCTGAGGTCTCTGTAGTTGCAAGCAGCTTCCCGCAGTGTGTCTGCTTTTCGTTCCGGCCACTGAGGGAAATGTTTAAGCACTGCTCTCTCATCAACCAACGAAGACAGCTGCCGGTCCAGCCAGTTTACAAATGCTTCTACATCAGCAATGTTTGTAACTTTTGCAGACTCAACCTCACTGATCAGGAAATTGATGAACTCTGCTTGTGTTTCGACCTCTGACTTTATCTGTCCATAAATCATGCACGTTACAACTTTTGAGAAAATTGGTGTTTGTTATGAGATTTGAAGAATAGCGTCTGCTACATTACACTTACAGCTGAAAGATAAGATGAACGGTTTTCGATTTCTCCGATCATGTTCTTGGTAAGAGCAAAAACATGAACTCCTGCAGGGTTGGCTTTGTTCTCCATGTGTGGATCTTTCCTTGTAAGTGAACGGTACAGCTCAATTACTTCCGGCACACGGCGGACTCCTTTTGATCCGAGGAGTGATTTTGAGGGAGGAGGCGGAGGTGGCGGTGCTGGTGCTGATAGCCCTTTATTCTCTTTCACCTCCTTGGGTGAAATTGGAGGAGGCCTTGGTGGTGGTGGTGCGTTGGTTGGTAGTCTTGCTGGCCTTTCCTTTGTGGCTTGAGATTCTGTGTTGTCTGGTCTTGGACATATTTTCTCCTTGGCTGGACTTTGCTCTGATATGTCTACAAAAGCTGATTGTTTCTGTTGAGATGCGTCAGTATAATTGTTCTCCATAGAGTTCTGAAACTTCTTCCAGAGAACAGATTTTCTCTCACTGTTGTGCGTTTTGAGGGAAGTTATTTGAGCTTTGAGACGGGCAACTTCTTGTCTGAGCTCATGATTTTCTTTCTCCAATGAACCCTTCCTTTCGAGAGAGTCTTCGAGTTCTTTCTTGAGGAAGGTGATGATCTCTGCGTTTTCATCTTCTTCTGGCATCCTTGGTAGTTGTTTGCTCTGCTTTCACTATAAGGATGACAGAAGAGGAGATGGCTAGATATGACAATGAGTAGCTGGGTCGTTCCTCTTTTATGTTATGGTCTTACTTTTTATGTAAGGTTTGGTGTGTGCACGTAAGCCTGACGAGTGTTGCTCTAGTTAATCCCCCTATATATGTTGGTAATGTTTGTTTGGGTAATTAAGAATTCAAGAGCAGACCCTTATGACATTTCCAAATTTGAGCCGTGATAGCATAAGTCTCTCCCGTTGTTGATGCATGTGGGTCCCATAAAGCATCAATAGCTTACAGTTGCCCAGGTACGAGGGCAGCTCGTGCTTGTATAGTTCTTACCAGTTCTCACCTGTCGTATACAAAGATTTATTATACTGTAATAGGGCAATGTAACATTGCAGGTGAGGGATCAGCATAATTGTTGCAAGTACTTGTTTTAGGTGCAACATTATATTCTTCCGTCAAATTTACCACAAACCCCAAGACTTTTTCTTTAGTTTTTAATATATCTTGCAATCATGTTGCAATAGCAATAGCAATAGCAAGGTAGTGTAGTTTGCTAGACAATCATTAAACAGAAAAGTTTTAAGCTATTAGAAAATAAACTAACAATGTATATTAAGCTTACACGAAAAATCAATACGAGAAGCAAAACAAACATATAAGTGCATCCCCACCCTACACACTACAAATCAGCAAAGAAGTGAGAAACATGATTCGAACTCAAGACCCCTTGCAAAGTAGACTCGAATAACGTGTTAGACGACTACTGGTTTCAAAAGCTTAAGTTGTGAGAGTGAGCCAACAATTTGCATCTAACCTTACACATTTGTTGTGAGTATCATATGCACTAGGTATGTCATTTATTTCATATTTTACACGTAGTCTTGTGGAGCTTGTTCCAAACAGTAAATGGTATATGATTGATTGCTAATTAACAACTTCCTAAAGTAATGCCTATGCTTACGTGGCCAATCGTTGTTGTCCAGGTGTCATTCTTTGACTGGGATGTTGAAATCATTAGGTAAATCCTAGTGTAAGGTCGGTGACCCTCTTGGTTGATGGTGATATTGGCAATTGATTTAGTCCTTTATGAGATTATGACAAAATGGAATTAGCATTTTTTATTCTTTGCTTGTGAAGCAAAGCCAAAAGCAGGGAAAAGTGAAGGGAAAATGGGCAGAAGTGAAGGATGCTGACAGAGAAAAAATTAAAGAAAAAGTAAAAGCCTTGATATTTACAGCCCACCAGATCGAGATCTTCCCATTTTTGCTTTATTTTTTCATGTGCTTCCATGAAAAAGTTACAAAAACATGAAGAAGGGTGTCATGGTTAAGATCAGTAAAGCACCAAGGCCGAAACTGAAAGGTAGCTCAAATGCTCACCTAGACTTGAGGTGTATTTACTAGGGCATAATCATCTTTAAATCTTTTTAAAGGGTTTTTATTCTTCTCTCTGATTTGGCACAAGTCCACTTCAAATTCAGCTTTTGTTTTCTAGGGGACGCTTGATCAAAATACCCTACAAGCTAGGGAACCTTAGGGGGGTCAAAGATAAACAGCTTGATCAAGACTCAAACCTAGAATAAGTGTAGCAGCATGGGGGAACATGAATGTGCATGACCCCATATATTCATTTGGGTTTGTGGTAAGCACAGAAAAATGCTTAACCAGAAGATTTTATATATATAAAAAGTACATAAAAAGATTGAGAAACTGGGAAGTAGGTAGGTAGACAATTTATTTGCAAGACAGACATGACCCTACATAAAGGAAACAGAAAAATCAGATGTGATCATCTGCTTACAAGGTCCCCTCATTGAAAGGCTCTTACCAGGTCCCTTAATTCTGTCTTTCCAGAGGCATCTCAGTCTTTGCTGTAGGAATGTTAAAATCATACAGTCTGTTAACATGATGTGGCTTATATCCAGCTGGATTAGCAGATTGGGATGTTAATTGGATTGACCACGGCTGGCTTATATCCAGGTGGATTAGAAAACCAAACTCTAGTCTTGGTGGGTTAATTGCTCATTTGGTTTCTTCAGTCAAGCTAGTCAATGTAGCAAAACCTGAATTATAGTAGTAGCGTAGTGTAAGTGAGCAGAAACTTTTGGGAGTCACTCACACAAGTATGAACGAGTGTTCTAAGTAAATTATTTAAGTACAAAACAAGTTTTAGATCATTGATAAATATACGTTGTCAAATTAAGCGAGTGTGATTAACATTCCTACGAACTCTTTCATCTTGTGAACCCATGAAATGATTTTCGTATTCAAAATCATTCTCACACCTTCAAATTCAACCCCTATTTCCATAAGCATTAGCAATAGTCGCCCACTTCACTACCAAAATCGCACCCACTAAAGAGTTCAGAGCATAGGAATGATTCGAATGAAGCAGAAAATAACTCATGCATAGTCAAAATTAAAAAATTGGGTTCTTTCACAAGTAGAAACCAGAAACAGAGAAAATAGTAAAACTACTAAGACATAATTTCGCTCTTATTCTATTTTTTGTTTTAAATCATCCCCAAGGATGGTTTTTATTGAGGGTTTGGTAGACGGCTATTGGCAGAGGAGACCCTGGACCCCCATTCAAGCAGCTCTTTGCTTGTGTCATCCTTGTGAACAATCACTTCTATGAAGCACAGGCAGTCTTTCTTCTCCCCTGTTGCTGTTGCAATGGCTTCTGTTAGCTCCTCTTCGGTACGAACCTGAGACAAAAATAAACAGAAATGTAATCATGATTTAACATCTCCAACTCAGTATTAGTCCAATAAAGCTACGACAATGTTATTCACACTTCCAATTTGTCTTCACGCACTATATTCCCGAGTGTGTTAAAACAAATTAAATATTGTTTTTAGAGTGTAAAATGACAATAGGAATAGCAGCTGCCTAAAGCATATGCGCCTATTCTACAGAATATTTTTGTATCACCCACCTTAGTTGTCCAGCAGTTTCCTTCACCATTGTGGATTGCATCCACCAAACCAGTGTAGTTCCAGTTTTTGATCACATTGTAAGGCCCATCATGGATTTCAACTTCTATGGTGTATCCACCATTGTTGATAAGGAAAATGATGCTCTTTTGTTCACATCGAATCATGGTTGACACATCTTGTGCAGTCACCTGTCACCCAAAATGTCATATATACAAGCTTTTAGATCAATTCAACAACATTTCTATGAAATCTAAAGTTTGATTAACAATGGTTGAAACGTTCTAACCTGGAAGCTCCCATCACCAATGCAAGCAATGACACGCTTGCTTGGTACCGATTGTGCATACCCAAGAGTTGCACCAACAGACCAACCAATGGAACCATATTGCATCTGGAATTCATACCTGCAACACCAACTTTTTCTCTCTAATGATATTGTCACAATAAAAAGCCTCAAAATGAAATTGATAGGTTCTTTGTTGCATGCTCACCCACATCCTTCTGGCAATTTTAGTTTCTGGCAGTTAAACCAAGAATCTCCAGTCTCAGCAATAACAGCAGTATCAGGTGAAAGAAGCTTCTGAATGTGCTGGAACATAATGTTGACTCTCAAAGGCTCATTAGGCTGACATTTGAGAGGCTGGCCCTCTGGGACGAAGATTCTGTGGTAGTTTTCATAAGCAGTTGTGTTTTTGTTGACCCTTTTTGCAAGTGCTTGTAAAAAGTCCTTCATTAGAACACAGCCAAAAGAAGGGCCATTGCCGATGACCACACGATCGGGCTGCACAATGATTGCCTTTTCCTTTTTGAGAAGGAGAGAGTACCCAACAGAGCTGTAGTCATTGAAGATTGGACCAGCAAACAAGTATGCATCAGCAGACTCCACAATCTCACCACAGTAGGCAGTGCCCACAGCTCCCCAGTATGTCCCCATGTAGTGAGGGTGGGTTTCTGGGAAATGCCCTTTGGCTGATGGCATCACAGAAACTGCATAGCCACTGGCATCTGCAAACTCAACAAAGGCTTCATGGGCCTTTGCCACTCGGAGTTTTGGTCCGCCCACCATCACTGGCTTCACCGCCTTGTTTAAGAAGGCTGCTGCCGCCTCCACAGCAACTTCTAGCCCCATCTTGTTAGTCATTCTGTATCAAGAAATCATCGAATTAACATAAACAAACATCTCAAACTCAAGAAGCCCTGCTGAGGAAATATTATGTTGGCAGACTGTCAACCTGCCATCTCATAGAAGAAACCATCAAGGATTAACAAAGATGTTACCTAGGTGAGATAGCAAATTTGATGGGCTCTCTGCTAAAAGTTGAATGTGGAATGCCAGGCATGTTGCAACTGATGCTAATATAGACTGGCTTGCTTTCTTTGAGAGCAGTAGAAATAGCTGTATCAATTTGTTCATGTGCATCTTCCAAGTTATTCACCACAGCCTGACATAGGAAATCACACAAACCAGATCAATCACTTGACTGTATATATTGGCCAAGGATGAAAATATCAGCGATACAGATATTATCGGATCTTCAATTTACGGATATTTCAGGGGATATATATATGTCGTTTTAGGTATCGGGAAAAATTGACAAAAAAGACAGATAATGACTTAAAAACACGGAATTTTGAAGTGAAACTTTCATAGATATTAAACACATTATCAATGATTGTATTGAACTAATAAAATTCAAAATATACTAAGTATAAGATATGCATATGATGAAATTTACGTATATATATAATGCGCGATGAAAATCCTAAAAATAAATACAATTAGACTTAACACAACAAAGACAACATTATTCAAACATAACCCAACCCAACCCATTAATACATAACCAACATTATATTACAAGAATCAGACTTAATGATAAAGGAAATGAGAGATAGAAGATTAGGTGAAAAATAAAATCAAACACCAAGAAACCAATCAACCAAAGAGAGGAGAGGAAGAGCAAAAGATAGCCGAAATGACTGAAAAGAGAAGAAAGGAGAAGCTACTAAGTATTAGAGCTTGGTTTTTGACATTGGTTCAATGGCTGGGACCTATGATTACTTTCAAAACTAAAGATAAATTTCTGGGTTATTTGTCTAGTATTGGGAAATATTGGTAAAAATCGAGGATATCAGGAGTTATCGGGATACATTGCTGATGATGGGAAGAAGGATATATCGGCCGATATTTCCATCCTTGATATTGTCCAAAGAACCCAAATCCCAATTTGCCCAAAAAAAAGAAAACTTACTGTCCTTAAAACAAAACATACCATATCATCAGATTGAATCTTCCCTTCCATATATTCAAGAAATCAAAGGTGTAAAATAAAGAGTTGGGCTTACTTGAAAGCAGGTGACGGTCTGGAAGCAACGGAGTTCTTGGCTAAAATCGGCCAAACCAATGGTGTGGTGAAGAATTCTGTTGGTGCCATAATCATTTGTGTTAGGCCCTCCAACAATACAAATGACAGGAAGGTTCTCACTGTAAGCACCAGCAATGGCATTGAGAACACTAAGCCCACCCACTGTGAAAGTGACAACACAAGCCCCAACCCCACGAGCCCTGGCATAGCCATCAGCAGCATACCCAGCATTGAGCTCATTGCAGCAGCCAATGTTCTTGAGCCCTGGCTCAGCAATGAGGTGGTCAAGAAGGGTAAGGTTAAAATCACCGGGCACAGAGAACACATCTTGAACACCAATCTCCACGAGGCGGCGGGCCAGGTGGCGGCCTAGCGTGGCGTCAGAGGAGGCAATGGTGGAAGGAGGGTGAGAGTCATGGACTGAAGCAGTTCCGTTTTGGGGAGGACAGCCGACATTGTTGTTGGTGGGTTTGCATGAGTCCAGTGAGCCAATGCTGGTGGCCATGGTTATAAAACAGAGAGCTTTGTAAGTGAAATGGAGAGAAAACAAGATTGGGTTTTGTTTTTCTAGTGGACCTAGACAACAAAATCAGAGAAAAGATTGGATCTTTGAGAGAATGTTGGGAGGAGGAGAGAGAGTTGGAGGGATTTATATAGAGATGGTTGTAGACGTGAAATAAGGTGGTGTGGTTTCTTGGGGAAGAGGACAAGACTCTTTCGCGTTATGTATGGTAATTGAGTGAGTGCCAAGTATAGGAGAAGGACAGCTACACTACACCAGTGTCCCGTTACTATAATTTTTTTCATTTCTGTCCTATAATCTTTTGGTATTAACATTCGTTTCTAGTATTGTGAAAATAAATAATTGTTTTACATATATATATATATATATATATATGGTAATATTCTCAGCTGTTCTTGCATCACAATTAATTGTAATTACGAGTACATATTTAGGTAATACCTTGGTACCCAATTCATTTCCTTATATTTTTTCTTGACGAATGCCCAAGTCATTTCCTAAAGAAAATGGAATTTTCTTCCTTAAATCTTTGCAGTATCTGAAATCATATTTCCATTAAAATAAAATAAAATAAATTAACATTAGTTAGAATTCGTGACAAAACATTTCAATCACAGGAGCTAATGTCATATGATAAATAAGAAAACATTTTTACCTAGGGTTCAAATCGGTGGTAGGAATGTCCTTAAATTCCTATGGACTGTCAAGATCGCACAAATATTGTTTCCATGGTGGTCTAAGTGCGACCTAAGGCTTCCTTTCCACGGCACTACAGAGGTTCCCTCCTTTTCTGTTTTTAGGGAAAGATAGAGAGAGTTAGACCAATTGGTTAAGTCAGTGTGTCAGTCCTCTTGCAATAATGCTTTGGCGAGGAGAGAGAACGAGAGGAGAAAAGGTGGTGCCAGTTGATCAGTTCCATGCAGGGAAAGTACAGAAAAGATTTTGCCATAGACAGAGACCACTAATTTCTAAACCATAAGCTGTGCCACCAGTTTTGCACATTTGACAGTTCTTATTCTTTTCAACAGAAATGAGCTTTTTGCTGCTCTTAAAAGACTCATGTTGTGTGCCTTCATTCAAACGAGAAGTAAATAACATAGAATTGTGCGGCTACAATTGCATTATATCATAAACAACGTAGATTTTCTTTTCTCCAGAGTGGAAAACATTTTGGCATGGCTTCTCTGTAACTGCGTGTTAAAAGAATCAAGACTTCAACATGGAGAATCAGAATATACAAAACTTTGTGAGTGTTAGTTCAACTATTTTGTTTATATTAGCTCTAAGATACAACCATTAACAATGGCTTACTCTCTCTGATACAGAGTGTAACATATAAACCTGAAATATCTGCAAGTTTCGAACAAAGCACGAAACATACTTGATCTTCTGATGGATAGTACCATAGTATGCCTTCATCCTAGAAGTTAGACATAGTAAATCATACCGACTTCCAGCAAAGAGGTATGAGGCACGTTCAAAACAACATCAGGCTCCCTACAGTTCTTTCTCAGAAAGGCATAAACAATATCTATAGCAACTTTCTTGAAAAAGGATGATGATTTCTTTGCCTTTGCATGTGAATGTCCAAGAATATAAGTGACACCAGATTCTTTGGCTTCTAATATCCGCAGGGACTCATCTTTAGAAAGAGAAGTTTCCATGTTTTCTACATCATTCGAGTCAACAAAAGTGTGATCTGGAGCATAACGGGCTTCGGTATCTGCAAACTCTCTAGAGCATCCAGTTATTGGTTTCAAAGGACATTCTTCCTCTGTTTCTACAAACTGCAGTATACTAGACACCAATATAGTCTCAAAATTACAGGTTTCCTGTTGAAGATCCTTGTAACCATACCTCACAATGCACCGGAACATGCCACACTCCTTCGGGCCTACCCTACCAATGAGCAACCTTTCCTTTCCGCTAACGTGGGGTACTTGAACAGATTTGACACAGACGAAAATTAGCACCTTATGGAATGCAGGTAGATTAGTTACAAAGTGTCCGAAAACTGGTGGTATCCCGGCCACCAAATTAGTGTAAACAAGTCCAATTCCAGGGACCCGAACCATGCCAAGGCTAGGCCCTAAGCACACTATTCTATTAATTGAGACCTTGTTTTCAACATCAAATTGGTGTTTCATCATTGTTCCGTAGTTCCATATGTACGTCACACCCATAAAGATCAGAGACAGCACAACCGGGATCCATCCACCTTCTGGGATCTTGCTGATGGATGCTGATATGTAAATCAGCTCAATTGATCCAAAGAGCATTAAAAATGCTACTGCATTTAGTATCCTTTTCTTCCAGACAATTATCATTACCAGAGCCATCAAGCAAGTTGTCACAAACATTACAGCGGTGACTGCCAGCCCTACCAAATCCAACAACATGATCAGAGTTCATTCATGAAAATAGTAAGTATACCATAGAAATGGTGCTCAGATTTATACCATATGCATGACCCATCATGTTTGTGTCCCTCAATCCAATTGTCACAGCTAAACAAAGCCACATTAACATCCAATTGACTTCTGGAATGTATATTTGCCCATATATTTTACTTGAGGTATGAACTATCTTAACGCGGGGAAAGCATTTCAGTGCACAGCACTGGCTTATAATGGAGAAGGTAGCTGAAATTACTGCCTGGCTTCCGACCACGGATGCAAAAGTGGCAATTATGAACACTGGCCAAAACACAGCTTCTGCAGCGGCCATATAACGATGGCATAAATACGAAAGATGACAACGAATAATATAAACTATTTGGGTATTATGATAAATTGATAACTTCTTACCTGGTATGGCTTTATAGAAACTTCTCTGAATGTCTTCATGGTGCTTGGAAAGGAATGCAGCCTCACCCATGTATGAAATAACCAGAGAGGGATATACTAGTAATGTGAATGCCATCTGGGATTCGATGCCAAGTGTTTCAACATTAATATTCAAATAAGATAGAACTAATTCATAGATGCCTTTTCAATCATTCAAGGCATCAGAATCTGTAATTACAACCGACTGAAAAGTTACCTTTATTGAAAGCGGAGAGAAATGGCCCAAATTAGCAAACATCGCCTCTGCACCTGAGATAATATTCCGGAGGAAACTAGTTTCCAGTAGCTCTGTTTAGCAGCAAGTAAACCACAATTACAAGGAGTTCAAAGAGATACCTGTGATTGAAAGAACAACTCCTTCTAATGAAACCCATCCTTCAACGCCTGTGCTTCTAAGGAACTTCAACATGTAAACTGGAGAAAGTGCGTGAAATATACGTCGATTCCAATGAAATATGTTGTATATTCCAATGCCACTAATACACAGAAGCCATGCTGTAACAATTGGAGCAAACATGAAAGCAACTCTGTGTGTTCCATGATGCTGAAGGGAGAAAAGCCCCACTAGGAGGACACATGAAATTATGACAACATAATCTGAGAGACAAAAAGAAAGAAACCAAACAGAAGTTTAGTGAATAGTGAAGCATGAATGTTCAAAAGGTTACATATTGGTTTAGTAATGAAAGAAGTTAGACTTACTGTCATGGAGTTCTGTGAACTTAAGCTTAATCCCTGAGACTGCTGAAAGAACTGAAAGGAGAAATGCAGGAGAATCTCTATTATGTTATGGTCTCTTATTAACAGACAATTTGAGCACTAAAAGACTCTAATTAATTTCGATATGATAGCGAAAGACCACGAGATACTTGTTGGGATTTGGAAATAAATCATCATATAAATATATGTCATACATAAGTCATTTTCCTCTTTCAAACACGTTCTGCCTAACAAATCTCCAAACTGTATATGCTACACTAGTGCAGCGTAGTACTTATTTAGCTCTGTCACAATAGGCTACGTACATGTTTTAAATACAGGTAGCATTTAAAAATCAGATTCAACCAAATTCTTTTCATGGACACATATGTATAATGTGTATTTCTATGTGTCTAACATGTCACAAAATTATCAGAATTTATACCTGTAATCTGAAGGATATGATGCTTATTCACAACCACATCAATATCTTGAGAAGTTAAGATGAGCTAGCTTAGAATTTGAAAAATTCAGGTAATGGAACTTGTACGGGTCAGAATATAAACATCACCACAGAGGATTTGATTACACTAGCCACCTGATATTGCAGGAGTGAGTACACCATCACCAATTGCCATACAGGTTCCAAATAGAACAAAAACCAGTAGCCCTTTGCAAAATCCTGGGTGCTTGTTGAAGAATAATTTCAGAGCTGAACTCTGCCATGTATCTGTGGTTCCTTCTGTCACATACTCAAGACAATTTCTCATCTGTGATTTCTTGATTAGGTAGAATGCTTAATCTTGCATGACGGCAGAGAAGGGAGTACAAGGCAAAGGTACCACCTGCACCATATGCACAACATTGGTATTGAGAAACTGTCTTTCTATCATATCCAAATCTATAGTCAATACCTTAAAAGCTTATTGCAAAGGTCTATTGCAAAACTAGATGAGATAACGATCAAACACAAATTACAAGAAGCTTGAGCTGAACATTTTCTTCTTTTTTTCAGTGTTGAAACCGGTGTTGTATATATGCAAAGCTGAAACCAACCATTAGACAGTGATGGGAAGCTTGAGTGATTAGATGAATCCGGTTATTTAGAAATCGGTTAGTACTCAAATGAAAACAACAAAACTGTACCTTCACCATTGTCATCAGCCAACATCACAATGAAAACATATTTGCAGAGAGCAATCAGAGTAAACGTCCAGAAAATAAAGGAAAGCACACCAAAAATCTCTTCATCATCCTCATGAAGGCTCAACTTTCCAGAGAAGGTCGTCTTGTAAACATAGAGAGGGGATGTACTGAGGTCACCATAAACCACTCCCAGACTTTGATAAGCCAATGTGAGCACAGTTGTATAGGATACCTTCTGCATATTCTGATTCAAGACAACAAACTTTAAACATATATGGACAAGTTCAATAAATCAATGGTTTAAAAAGATCTAAGCAGGTTTGTCAGTACTCAAAGCTAATACAAGTTCATGACCCCAAAGTTCAGACGCTACATTGAAGAATAAATTTACTTTATTGAGATTTTATGCTCTGTTCTCAATCTTTATTTTTCTGGCTGCTTAAATTCTAAGGTAAATCCTATCATTCAATCTACTTTTCCTAGAGAAAAAAAGGAGACGCCTTTCGAAGCAAAGAAAATATAAAGTCTGTTGACAAAACTGTAAAAGATGCACACTCTGTACAAAACAAATTCTTGAAATGAAAAATAGATGCCTCTAAATCCCTGTGTTAGTGAAGCAAAACCAACCAACATGTACTTCGTCGGTAATAATTACTGCTTTAGTTATCTTTTCAGAGCCCATTTTTGTTAAAATGGATCTAATTTACCCAGAAACCAGAAATAACAATTTTAAAAACAGGAACCCCTGCTCTTTCTCTCTCTCTCTCTCAAATGTCCCTGTTCCATAGGAGCTGCATGCTCCAGATGCACATTTAATTTCATATATGCATAAAATCGTTCAAAACCTCACTAATTTTAAAGAGAAGCATTTCACTAAAACCTCTTTGTCCAAGAAACCTTGCAAAATGCATGACATTCATAAGGCTATTAAGCAAACAAGAAAATGCAAAAATATTAATAATAACATAGCAATGACATCATAAGACCAAACAACTAATAATATTGAGAAAAATGTTAACACTGTCATGAAATAATGCAAAGTACTTAATTATGAGGTGAGAAAGAAGAATACCCGTGGAGATATTCCCTGCTCCATTAATTCTTCAGACGGATTCATGGTAGAGAGAGAGAGCGAGAGAGAGATGGACAGAGTAAAACAAATGACTGAAGGGTAAGAAAGGCTGAGAAAGAGTTTATATAAGGTGAGAGGGAGAGAGTAGAGAACGTAGGAAGTGAGAAGGCAAGTGTTGTGTTGTGCTTCCAAACTCAGGTTGCAAAAGGCATTCAATGCTCTTTTTACCTCTCTTTCAGATTTTTGTAATTTTCAATCCTCCAACTTTGTATTGTACTTATCCCCTTCCCCACTATTTTAATCTAAACATCATTATACTATTACATAAATATAAAACCAGAACCCAAAACCAAGAAAAACACATTAAAATAAGCTAATCAGGATTATATATTTAAATCTCAGTTTTATTAACAATTATGTGAAAGTAGGTTGATTGTAGTCAAAGGCATAATAAACACTTGATTTGACTGCCAAATGGGCATCATATTCAGAGTGTCATTGTGTGTGGAGATTAAGATTAGGTGGAAAGTCGATTTTCCTAATCTAAATTTTGTTAGTCCATGAAAAGGATGTGAGTTCAGTCAAATTTAAAAGGATTTTGTGAGTCACAGTGTCACTATCACCCTCCTGTATCTAAGTTTGACTGATCAAATTAAGCTGGATGCTAGCAGAATTAGGTTATGAAATTGGGCATTTTACCACTCCTCAATGATACGTGCTGCCTTCTAACATATTAAAATCTCATGCAAAAAGTATTCAGAGTTTTCTTCTTTGTTCAACCTATTAGAATGAGAACAGTAGGCACCCCTCATTTTTGCACCTAACATGTGGGCAATTCTGATTAAGTAATTTAGTTTTGATACGATATTAGAATGCGAGCAACAACCCAAACAAAAACCATTTGACGGTGGGTGGAAAAGCCCAAAGCTTTTTTAAGCACTGTTGCAAAACTTTCATCCTCTGAGGTGCGGTGGATACTCTCAACACAACCAAAGCCAAAACAAGTAAACACCCATGGATGCAGTACATGGTTTCATACTTGGTATTTGATGCAACGGGCCAATTGGGAAGTTATATTCATTATTGATGTACATTATCTCCCAATAGCATAAGATGCCAAGACATGATGTTACTTATCAAAATAGACTGAAAGAGATTTGATGCGAACCATCTCTCTCTCTCTCTCTCTCTCTCTCTCTCTCTCTCTCTCTCTCTCTCTCTCTCCAACAGCACAAGTAAAATCCAATATTAGGAAGATGATCAGCTCTTGAAGCACAGCCAAAGGTTACATTATTGGACAAAATGAATTAACATAATTGCCCTAGAGCAGCAATCATAAATTTGAACTATAACTAAGATATGTCCACCATAACAACCAAATCCTACGACTTGGATCATATTCATACCATAATACAAAGGCCAAAACAAAATGGGTTCCAGCCGTACCACATCTCATTGCATTATGGGCAGAAATGGTTGTTTATGGTTTTTGACTAAATACCAATGAATGAATGAATGAATGAATGACTAAGAAGAAGTAAGATCATCTATCCAGTCATAGTCTGCATGCCTATCTTGTTTCTTTCTCATAGCATAATTGGATTCCAACCAATCCGTACGTCCTCTTAATGATTTTCCAGTACATACATTGCATGGGATCGAAGAGGGAAAATATTAGAATTCTAAAAACAAGAGAAAAAAAACAAAGAGAGAAAGCTACAAGCATATGTTAGGTATGCTCTCTACGTCAAGTATTTATAGCTCTCTTAATTCTGTCTGTTCCCTCCCCTCCCCAACCCAATTTGATTGATTCAATTACGCACGTACAGCCCTTTGGAGATTGGTTGGTCACTTGACTTGGTTTGAAAGGAGCCCCACGAGAGAAAAAGTTTATCTAGCATCTTACAAGAAAGTGAGCCATTTGCGCCCCCACATATGCGCTTCAATGGATTCTTAGGGCACCCATCTTTCACTATCAGCCCCACAACCTCTCCCTTTCCCACGTGCAGCAATCTTGATCATCCGGTTTCGTTTCCGATTTACAATTTCAGTTTGCAAGGGGTTGGACCACCCTACCACTCTTGTTAAGGAGAGACTTTTATTTCGATTTCGATTTCTCTTTCTCAGTTTGCAAAGGGTTAGACAACATTTCATCCTCCCAGAGAAATCACATGCACCCGTTCTGACTCCTAGAGAAGAGAGGAGTGAGATGGGATATGCACCCACCGCGGGCAAAGCTGCTTTTAAATAAGCACTTCTAGCATCATTTGGAGAAGCGCTCAGCCTTAAAAAAATGCCGACATGCTTATAATAAAAGCTCTTACTTCCAAACGGGCCCGTAGTTACGGAAGTTTACTAGAGCAAAGGGTCAACGTAATGGGCCCGAGGATAGGTTGTGATTGGTTAACAGAGGCTGGATTGAACATAGCACATTTCGATATCAGGTAAACAATATCCTTCACAACCATGTTGGCTTCCAAAACAGAACATATGTGACCCAAAATAGCATGGAAAATTCGAGACCCTAAAACAAATCAAGAAATTATATCCAAACAAAAGGTCCTCTGTTTTTATAACAAGTAATTTTCACTGACCTGTAACTTACTCCCAAGTAATCAAATAGGATGGGAAACTCTGTTGACAACAAACCAAACTCATAACAAAACACAATCCTCAACCTTCAAACATGACCCAAAAGTCTGACCAAATTTTGATGACCAAGACGACACCAATTGGATGCAAGAATAGACTCACAGCAAAAATCCCCAACTTTCACTCTTATGTGTCTTTCTTCTCCTCCTCAGCTGCAGCTGGTACCTTCTCTGCTTTCTCCTCTACTTTCTCCTCAGCAGGTGCATCTTCTTTTACGGTACCACTCTTAGCTGCAGCAGGTGCCTCTTCCTCAGCTTTCTCCTTGGTCTTTCTCTCTTCAACACTCAAATTCTTGAGAAGCCCAGCAGCCTCTGTAGCGTCTTCATTTTCTTCTTCTGTACTTAAGGATTCAGCAACTTCTTGAAACTTTTCCATGAACAATCTGTTATCTGAAACAGAAAACAAATGACCAAACTTTAATAACCTACATAGAACATCAACCAAATGTTGAATGCAGCTCTTTGTGATGATGCGTTGGATCTAGTAGCACCATGCTATAAAACAAACCATATCTGTCAACTATATTCTTCATACCCTGACTAAGAAGTGTAAAGTAAGCAATGTGCTTCAAAGTTCGTTTACACATTTAGCAGAGGACGAAACTGAATGGATAATGCTGTGTACACAAAGCACCAATGAAAATGCAGCATGGTTAAAGGACAAATTGAAATCAGAAAATTCAGAAGGTAGGCATCCCTCAAACTCTCCATCCCAGCTACCAGACTTTTTTTGTTATAACATGCTAAAATCTAGTGCACAGAAAATAATGATACAGCAAAATGACGCATTCAGATCGATACAACGCAACAACGGAATTCATTTCCTTATTACTCTAGTTTTATTAAATTCTTAAGAAAATAATAAAACCTCACGTGTTATAATTGAAATCAACACTCCTTATGAAACAGACCTGCTAATTTATGATTTTCACTATATCTTGACAGTAACAATCTTGAAAGGTAGCAGCTACATGCAAAGAAAAACTAAGACTTTATAAAGTATCAACAAGTAATATCCTTGTATAAACTCTCAATTCAATTTGCAGAATGTATTATTTCATCCAACAATTTCCACAAAGCCTAACTCACCATGACCAAGTACAATCATGAGAGATGTATTAACTCAAAGTAACCTATCATATAAGACTGAATTTGGTCCAACACTGACTTCAGAAGCTATAAATGTCATCCCTCTTCAACAAGTAGGGCAACATAAGTACAAGGAAGCCAAAAGGTATAAATTCTTAGACAGGTTCAAGATGCAAGTAAAGTATGAAACGGCAAGTAATTACACACTAGAGCCTAATGAATCCACAAAACATAAATAGAATCTATAAGTTTTAATCTTAATTGATATGTAATTTTTTTTTAAGAAAAAAAAAGTATTAACAGAATTGGACAGATTTACACAATATACGAAGAAACATAAGTATAAAAAAGAACTTTAAATATATGATTAACCCATGCAAATTCAGTAAGAGACTCTTGCCTCACATATGACAAGGAAAAAAAAACCACCATTCATGCAAAAGGGTTTAAACCTCACACATTCAAAAGAAAATTTCTTCAAAATCATAACACACACTAGAACCTAAACATCTACAACAACAATATTCTTTCAAATTAATATAATAATACAAATATGGGGTTATGAAAGGTTGTGTTGAGTAAAAGTTTAAATTTTATATTTATGTAATGCAGTAAATGATGTTGAGCAAGACGGGCATCAATAATGCAGTTCTCTGCAGTCAACAACTGCATAATGCAAAAATCAGGTAGCTTATTCCAAAATATTCAAACTCAACCATAAATCCAGATGGATCATGGATTACATGATCCTTAAATCTAAGATGACTCTACTTATCAAACGGAGACCAATTTCACAAGCAAATGCCATAAAAATCAACAAAGACAAAGTGTATGCTCCGACCAAACAAAACAAAGTGTTTGCATATAAATCAACAATCTGAGACATTTCAGAAGTTCTAGTGCTTCAACAAGAAAATTTTGATTCATGTTGCAAAAAATTTCATGGAAACTGGATAATCAGCTTAAGATAGTTGGTATGGGCTCTATTGGTAAGTACAGGATTGTATGCAATTTACAATCTAGAAAAAAGGTTGAGATGAAAAAGAGGTCCATTAGTTGTCTTGCTGATGAAATGCAATTAGATCTAATTCTTCAAGTACGATTGAAAATTTAATAACTCTTCATGGACAAACGTAATGAGAAGGATTATAAATTTTATTAAATTAGGGTTTTTATAAGTACAAATAGCATGAGGTCGTCTCGTACAGTAATTTCCTAGTTTGTCCATGAAATCATAGCAACAGACTTGCATATTTACATAAAACAGATGTAATAGAAAGTACCAAGTGTACACTGTATATGACAGCATCTAACAGCAAGTTCATTGCAATAATTGATTACGAAAAGATCAAGTGGATCAAATAAATTAAACTCACTCTCAATTGAAGCGAATCTAATGCAGAAAAGCTCCTCCTTCAATTCCCCATCAGCAAAATCAGTTGCGTGCCAAACAGATGACTTCTCATTACCGGCATGCTCCTGTACTGTCATCTTCGGTAGAACTGCAAGGAACAGTAGCACAAAGCATACAAAAAAAGTTCAAAATTCAAAACACTAAAACCAAACAATCATAACAATAAATAAATAGTGTACGTTTATTTAGTATTTTGGACTATGAGAGAGACTAACCGAGGTGATTGGCGCAGATCTTTAAGGTTTTGGACTGTCGCATAACAAGGCGGACCTTGCCAGTCCTTTTGTGCTTAAGAAGCTTGACAGTACCAGCACCTCGCTCTTTCCATTGGTTACCGTCTTTATCAAATCGGTAGAGCTTCGCTTTCCTAAGAACAAAACAGAAAACACACAAACAGAGAGAGTGAGTTCGCAAATCAAACAAAACCCTAGGTTTTTGCAGATCACAGAAAAACCCTAGCATTCGATGAGAAAAAGAATCAGAGCAAGAGAAACGTACAGATCGAGGATGGCGTCTTCGTCTTCCTCACCGGTGGTGACGGCGACCTCCTCAAGCCTGACGATCGGAGCAACCTGAGCTCCGGTGTCCTCGTCGTCGCCGGCGAGTGGGGCCTCCTCGTCTTCTCTGTGCTCGGCATCGGCGCTCGACATCTTTAGAGAGAGGGCAGAAGTGGAGTAGATAGTAGAGAGAGAGAGAGAGAGAGAGGGATATGAGAAATGAAAGAGAAATTTAGGGAACGAAGGGCTCTGGTCTACGAAAGTATCAAGAATTTAAGGGTTAGATGGTTTTTATAGTGGTTGTAGGAGTGAGTGATCTTAGCGTGAGCGTGAGCGTGAGGTTTACGCTCAAAGACGTGCGCGATTCAAAATGAGAGAACGCCAAGGCCCAAAGCCCTAAACCCGAGTCTTTTCTTCTTTCTTTTTTAATTGTTTTTTTTTTCTTATAAATTTTGCCCCATTTAGAATTAAATGGTTTTACCAGATTAAATGGTATTTTTGCAGTTATATCATTGTGAATTAATCGAAAATAAGTCTAATAGAAAAGAAAAAGAGTTGGGAAAGAATTTGATTAATCAAGTTAAATGGGAAAAATGAAGAAATTATGGTATACGGGAGATTTTTTTTGACTATGTGTGACTGATGTTAGAACTACTCATGTGGAAAATACATTTTTGTTGTTGTAGAAGCTGGTAGCTCCAATGATTAAAAATTCCTACCCTCCACCCCAAGGTCCAAAAAAAAAAAACATTTTCGTTTCTATAGCTTAATTTATATTTTAGTTTGGTCTCTATATTAATGGTAACTTAATGTTCTGAAATTGTTCAAAAAAAATGTTGGTTGGTCAGGTAGATTTCTGCTTGAAGTTGTTTGAATTAACAATGTGATAATAAGATATGTCAATCTATTAGAGAATAAAAAATTTATAAATGTGGGTTAAGCATGTTGATAAGAGTAGAGTGATCACGCCCTTTTAATTACAATAATTTAAACTATCGCTTGTCATATAACAAAAATTGATCAACAATAATACCCTTTTTGTTTTTGAAGGTACATAAAAGCTTTTGACATAGCTCAACTGTTTTTTTAGTAAAATAGATTAAACAAAGATGAACCAATGCTCACTTATTTTTCTTAGTTTCCTTTTGAATTGGGGTTGAATTCTTGCGGCTAACAAGGAGGTAAAAATGAAAAAGAAAAAAAAAAAAGAATCAACTGCCTGTTGAATTGCAATAGGGAAAAGAATCGTCAATATTAAAAGGACAAAAATTTCTTAAGTATCAAGGACAACATGTTAGTACAAAAATTTCACCGCTGAAATGTTTCTTGACACTAACAAGACCAAGTTACGTCCAAAAAAGAAGAACAAATTCAAAAAATTACCTATACATGTAGCAGCATGGCCACAACTACAGCCATGACCAAGTGCAAGCTCGGTTGCCATCCTAGGTCTCACAAAGATTACTAAACCAACACCTACTCAGCTCAGACATGGCAACCAAGCAAAAACAATTGATACCGTGAATTTAAAAACTTTCTAAAACAGATGACCATAAACCTCCATACGAAGATGTTGTGGTGGCAAGAAAGTGGGAGAATACTTGGCTCAACCCTTCATTTCCAAACACAGAAGTTTACTTTGAAATCGAATCACATTCAGCGTAACAGGAGAGTCCATGACATTCTTGCTTTCGCCCTGTAGAAGCTGTTAGAACACTCATAAAACCTCAAATGCCTCAAAGATCAGTAGGACGGGCCCATTTGCGGCATTCCAAAAGGTGGCATTGGAGGCATTCCCATACCACCCATTGGTGGCATTGGCGGAGCATAGCCTCCGCCCATTCCTGGTGGTGCAGGCAAGGCAGGCAGCAATTGAGCATACATATTCTGCAGATCATGCAAAAATATAAGTTATTTGTCTTTAATTTTCTGATGTTTTAGGCTCCAAATGAATAGAGGTTAATAATAACAAAATCAAAAGTCTAATATTCCTTAAAAATTCAAGTTTAATGTGAGCTTTAAATTAAGACAACACTCTTGTGCTTATGGTGGGTAGGTTCACTCCACAAGCATAAAGGAGAGAAACTACATAAACACACTTACTTTATCTTGTTTTATTTGTGTGCATGTGTTTGTTTCCCGACCATCAAAAACGGAAAGTAACTGATAATATAAGAACTGCTGATTAAGATACATTTGAAAAAATTAAAACATTCTTGGAGAAATGTATAAGAAAGGCTCTCCATGACACAAAAGAAATCAAATAGCAATACCTGCTGAGCGACCAATTCCTTCTCCTCTTTCTCTTTGGCTTTCACCTCGTTTTGAGCTTCTATTTTGTCCTTAACAAGTTCATCCACCTTGCCTGTGTACTCTCGAATAAACTGAGAGAGAGAGCGAAGGCCGAGTAAGTGAGGAGCAATTAAAAGGTAACCAATGGATAAAGGGCAAAAGAAATAAGAACATTACCTGAAGGAGGTATGGGAGGGCAAAATCAATTATATTGTTCATCCATGCAAGCTCAAGAGCAACGTCTGGCCGGATTAAATCATAACAAACAAAGAGGCATGACGCAAAGCACTCTTTCTTTCCCTGCATATACATTACAGAAGATTACAACACTGCATCTAGTATAATGCTTTACAAAGAAAAAGAGACAGAAGCATGGAGTGAACCCCTCCTTAACCTCATGGGCTGGGATGTGGAAAAGAATAAATGAGTGTGTAGATTACTCCGTGATTTATTCGGTATGCACGAGCTTTGTTTAACTAATGCATATAAAAAACACAGACCTGCTCAATGAAATAGATAAGCAGTTCCTCTGAGAGTTCATGGTCACCAGATTGCGAGCATGTCTCCATGCAATCTTTGTAGTGATTGTCTTTCTTTGACAATGCAATGGATTGCTTCCATCTTCCAGCTTTCTTATAAATGTATGCAGCAACACGTCTCATCTCAAGAAGCTCGTGTTTCTCAAGCTGCTCATTTGCATCAACAAAAAATAATAAATACAAGTTTCAATCAAAGACATTCAATGGATGAGAAGCTTCAATCTCACTCACCTTTTGAGCAAGACCTATCTGATCAAAGCTGTCGTGCAAATCTATTGATTCACGGAGTCTGTCATAGTCTTCCTCCTCTATGTATATTTCGTTTAGAGCTTCATTTACAGCAGTTACATTGTTGCTCTGAACTGCAACCATGTATGGCTTTACAAGACGGACGTGACCAGCCTGAAAACCAAAACGATTGAAAATGTAAAGAATACAGAACTCTTTCCAAACCCTGCCAGAAGATAAATGTGACAGCAGAGACCAATATTAATGACATTGTAATAGAGAACCGAACCTTTCTCATTATATCCACCACTCGGGTGTGGTCAACACGAAGTGCAATCACATTAAGAACATCATTGATAAGATCAGGATGTTCTTGTAAGTAGAAGTGCACAGCCCTGTAGTAGAGTTCAACACTCGCAACTTTGACTATCACATCCTTGAATTGCATGTGATCCCATGCTTCCGGGGAGTGATTCATTATGGTGGTTGCAGCATTGTCGAACTCATCATATTGGATATATAAATACGTTAATTCTTTCCAGTGCTGCTGTTCATCACAAGCTCGTATTAGCTTGGGAATATTGAGACGGGTAGAAAACAGTTTAATGTGCTCCATAAGCTTCTCAGGACGGTATCTTGCATATAGAACTCCTAATTCTGTAAAAATGCCCATATGTGCACGTTCCAATCCTAGTCCACTCTCCATGAGACTAATGAGCTCATTAAAGCATCCCCTGTTCTGGTAATATTCACTGACCTCTTCCAAATCATCCACCTAAAATAAAACATGCAGGATTAAGGAATCATCAAAAGTATAATTTGAGCAACCAATTAATTGTGTCCTATAACACAGACTAGAGCACCAATCTGCAGCATTTACAAGCATCTAACAACAACTTATCGAAAGAATACCCACCTCCTGTTTTTCCAAACATCTAGATAAACAAAAGCAGATATAACGGGGAAGTAACGTAAACAGTACAGTATACAAGAATGCTACCTGGATGATGATGTTGAGTCCACAAATCTGAGCTAGTCGGTACTCCTCAGCATCAACGCATGCGAAGCAAACAAACTTCCACGTCTTTGAGCTGTTAGCTTTTCGAGCAGCATCAACAGCACCTTGAAACTGATTTAGCTTCACAAGAGTGCATGCCAGCTTAGCCCAGTTAGAAATGAATGCAAATATGATTTTGGCTGCTTCATATAGAGCTTCATCAAACAAGCGATCCCCAACATTTTGGAGATTGGCAACATTTGGCATAAGAATGAACTCTTCAATTTCACCAAGCCGATCAATCTTAGCATATGCATAAATAAGTTCACTGTCGACCTTGGGCTCCTTGGTCTTCTGCCTAACCATCAGAAGGTACCTTACCAAGTCATGATATACATTTGCATCCTCAGCAGCACGTATGACATCCAAAAACTGAGTGGCATCATCTGCACGGATGAAGGACTCAATTGCATCACTCACTAGTCCTTCTCGAAGTTGGGCCTTGGCCACCTGGCTCCAAACGGCATCTTCTTCAACTCGGAATGCAAACTCTACAGCTCGGTCAATGCTCTGAATGTTATCCAACAGGACATTCACAGCGTCAACATTCGCATTGAATTTCTTGAAGATTGCGAATGCTTCCTCATACAATTGAGCTTCTACGGCCATTAAACCAACTG
Source organism: Prunus fruticosa (assembly GCA_018703695.1). Taxonomy (NCBI): domain Eukaryota; kingdom Viridiplantae; phylum Streptophyta; class Magnoliopsida; order Rosales; family Rosaceae; genus Prunus; species Prunus fruticosa. Next base: position 5,991,391 of record CM031922.1, read on the forward strand.
CAGGTCCATCAAAGTTGTCTAATCTGTTAATATAATCCATGACTCTGGATGGATCAGCCTTGATGGCAGTCAGAATCAACAGATTCTGCAGATTGAAGTTCCCACTAAAAGCAGAATTTTGGAGCACTATCTTTTCAAGAAGCTCAATCAACTCATGTGGAAGGTCTGCAGTCATAAATGCTTTGACAGTTGCTGAAACTTGCTCAGGGCTCTTGCTTTCAGGCAAGGCAGTTGATACAACTTGATCGATTAGCTGCCTTCTATATTCATTATCAGGATCAAGGACCTTAGCCCAGAGGTCATCATCCATTCTCTCCACAACATATCTGATATACATAAATCAAGTAAATAGCATAAGAGAGCCGCATACTGAATCATGATACAGTAACATCTTACTAGCAAACAGAAACACACAAACCTGGCCTGGAGTTTGAACAAGGAATTTTTATTTGTGACATTAATAAGTTCATCATCACATTGCCCTCTACGATATGCAACAACAGCAAGGGTGGGATCCCGTTTTCGCAATATTTACCCACAACGCGAGAATCATAGTATGGGTTCGTTGTGAGAAAATGCTCCGGGTTGTTGCCGCTATCAATGATGATTTTACCCAGAGCATTGTGAACATGTACATCTTGGCTTCCCTCACTCACGAGATGCTCCAAGAATTGAGTGAGCAAGCGAAGACGATTCCTGAAAATAGAAATCAGTGAAATGATAAGAAATTAATGTGAAAGATGAAGGACATACAGGGTCATGAAGAGATAATTGCACCTCTTTTCACATTCATCAACAAGGGGTCCAACTGGTAGAAGAGAACGAACTGAAAGAATAAGACCTTTGATGAAATCTTCAGGGCATTCATCATCCAATAGCTGCCCTACAACTAAAGGAGCATTTCCTGGATTGACCTATCAACCAAAATAAGATCTATAAAGATCAATGGTCAATTTGAACAACAACATTGACAAAGCATACAAAATTTATCACAAACAAATGGGAGAAAACCTGCAACTCAAAAGTACAAAACTGATATAGAGCCTCAAAGTATATATACCTTTTGGACATAACCTTCAATGTAACGAAGCATATTGTTTGTATATAGGTAATGGGTGAGATCTGGAACAAAGCCAAAACGATCACAGACATTAATCAAAGGACGTGCATCTGGAAGCTTTGCTTCCATAAGAAAGTTCTTAGCCTTCTCAGGGTCATAAAAACTAGATTCACGTGTCACGCGCTCCACCTCCTTAATCTGTCCAGTTTTTGCAGCTGCCTCAATGTACTTGAAATGGATATCAGGATCCTCACTGTCCACAAATGATGAATAAATGAAAGGGAAAAAAAAATAAAAACAAGCGCACAGCACTCATGAGCAAATGAATCTCATCTTTTAACTTCTTTTCCACTGAAAAGAAACTGATACCTGGAGCTCAAGTATGAGCCTAAGAAAAAGTACAACCCCTCATAGGACTTGAACTGCTCGAATAATTTTATGCATTTATCTACACCAAGTTGTTCAGAATACTCTTTGGCGGTCTGCACAAGAATAATCAGGTAAGCCTCAACTTTATAAACAATGAAAGGGAAACTAGTAAAATGAACAAATAAAGTAGTTTACCTGTACAATAATCTGAAGATTTCCCCTAAGATTGACCAGTAGAAGATCTTTCATGCACTCAAGAGCCCATTCTTCAGAAAGAGTTCCAAAGAACTCAACAAGAGCCTAAAGTACACCTTGTAGTTAGAGATATACTACTTCACATAGGTTCAAGTTATAAAGGCATAACTGCCAACCTGAGGGTCAATTGCATGTGTGTTCACGATGACACGTTTGATATCAGGCAACTCAGTGTAATGCTGCAGATTAGACATAATATTAGTCCAGGAAACCAATTATCATCTTTAAAAGGAATTTTGTCATCAGAATTCAAGAAGAACCATACCTGTAAGGCACGCAGATACAAACCAGCTTTTTCACAGAGTTGACCAATGCGTGGACGATCATAATGACTGAACATACCATTGGCCAATATAGCATCCGCAACATTTGGAAAAGTCACAAGATTGATTTCCAAAACCTAGACAAAATATATCATGGAGCAGATATGTGAAGAAAGAGATACACATTATATATGTTTTTTTGTTTTAAGAAAGAATAATAAGAAATCATTGTTTGAGGGAAAACATACGAACCTTTGACTGAAGGTATCCATGCTCAGGTAGATTCGGCTTCAGCACATCCAACAAAAAGGCAGTTGCCTCACGGATCAAGTTCCTCTGATAAGAGAAAACACACAAAGATAAGAAGTCCCAAAATTCATATTCATCAGTTTAAAGCTACAATGGGAATACGAAACATCTATATAAGGAGACTCGAAAGTGTAAAACAAAGAGCAAAAAATGCTTAAAGGTAAAATTTCAAATCCCAAAAACCATTTAGCATACTTCAGAACAACAAAACAAGGAACATAATTTGACCACAAAAAAATTGTTGATACAACATGGATATTTAACTCAAACCTGAAGGAATAGATCAGTAATGGTATTGTAATCAACAGGGCAGCCTCCTTCCATTTGAGCCATCATTAGAGCAAAATTAACAGCCCCCTGCCATCAAGATAGTTGTAGTTGTTTCCAAATCAGACAATTTTAGCTCAACTTGTAAGACAAGCAAAGTTCACAGTTACAAAACAATTGTAAAGAGAAAAATGCCTCGAACATGTATTCCAGATTAATGCATGTACCTGGGGATCTGACCGCAAAATTGTTTGCAGAAGGAACAAGTAATCGGGTGTATATCCAACCTGCGACAATTTTAAATGACAAATTCACTATAACAAAAATTATCCAGTATGAGCCCTTGGCCATGTCATTGAAAATCATAATAACAAAACTGACACAATATTAGTTTTCAGAAGCTAATGATTGCTGTTCAAAATGATAGATTTGAACAAATGTTTTCATAAAGATTCTAGCACAAAGAAAAACAAATTTATGTAACCTGCTTTGAGTATATCAAAATCTTGTCAAATTCCCTTCTCTCAGCAAATGCTGCAACAACTTTAGGAGTTGCCCGGGCTTTGATGTATATTTTCAAAGCAAGGTCATTATCCACTGTCTGCATTGGAAATATGTGTCATAATATCACAATGAATAAGAAAAATAATAAAGCAGAAGAATACCCAAAAACACAATTGTTGAATAAAAGTTTAAATGATCTGTCTAACATGATTCTCTTATATTTTTATTTTTTTTTGGTTTGCTAAGGTCATATCATACCTTCACAAGATCTCCAAGCTCTTCACTACATTCTAGCTTGTCCTCCGCTAGCCAATTCTCCAAAAGATTCTTTTTGTTCTGATTTACAACCAAACGTGACAATTCCAATGATTCATAAGCATTGAGTTTTCCTCTAGTTAACAAAGTTCCAAAGTACTGCAACAATGGTGGGGTTTGCCCAGCTTGCACAGGAACACTCTGCAACAAATGAACAATGTGAGCAAATTAGATTGTGCTACAAAGATTACACGGTCCTATAAAGGAAATGCAATGTTCCCAAAGGTAATTTAAAGGGAAGCACAAGAACTATGAGGAATATATATGTATATGAACCGACATACAAATGCAACTATACCTGAAATTTAGCGACAGTATCAGGAGTACGGAGTATTCCCATTGGAGATTCTGCGGCAAGCTCTGCAGCCTCCTTATATTTTGTCTGAGAAAACAATTCTTGGAACCGCTGGACAACCTGAGTATGACAATCATAAAATGCAGTTTCAAGATATGACCAAAGTGCAAACAGCAAAACATTCTGTATTCATATTCTCATATGTTGTGAACACCTAGGAAGACTTGAATTACAAATCCACCATGGAACTTCCCAGGAAAAGATTGTTTCCAGAGGGAATAAAGGGATCCAGTTTCTAGATATTGCTACATACTGATCTCCACTGCATAACAGGAAAAGACACACACAAGTACACGAAAAAACAAAAACAAAAGAAAAACAACCATATTAACCTTTGCACTCACCTCATACATGAGGGGGCTGTCAAGGAGACATTTAACAATCGTTGCACAGAAGAAAATAGATAATCATATATACTGTAGGTAATGCGTCACAATACTATCGTCGCATTAAATATTTATATGTGTTAGTCTATTTATAATACTCTTGGAGGTTGAATTCCATTCTATTTAGGAAGCCTGCAATTGAATGGATAGAGCTCCATTAAAACAGTCACCAATCTCTGCCCCCCACCCCCCCTTCTATTTTCCTTCCCTGATATCATGTAAAGAAGGATTGCCAGCAACTAAGATTAACGTGCCAACTCTCAGAAAGTTCCTAATAAATGAAAACAAATCAACTGAAATCATTACCAGGTCTTCAGCACCAGGAAGGTTTCCTCTTTTCGCAAGACTGACTGCAAGCCCCAAATTGTTTAACTGCAAAATCACCAAACAAAAATTTAAAATACAACATTTTCTTTTCTCCTGTTGCCAAAAGTACAAAATGGCTCAAAAGCATACCTGACCACTAACAAAAGGTACAATTGTTTGTTCATTGATGGTGGCAAGTAAGACCTGGCCTCGCCTATTGATTGCATAAAAACCCCCTAATGATGAAGCTTCAGCTGTCAAAAATATAGGATCTGGACTAATTCGATTTCTATAAACGGCAGTTGCTGTCTCTAGATCATATACAAATAGAAGCCCAAGCTTTGTGATAACGTATATCAACCCATACTTTTCCGATATCTGAAATTTTTTAAATTAAAAAAAAATAGTAATGTACTTTGATTGATAGAGAAAATATTTGGGGTAAGTCAAAGCAATGAGAGACTATAGCGAGACCTGCATTGACACAGGAAAGTCATCAGCAAAATCTGGAGGAAAGAATAGATCTGCTTGCTTCTTTGTATATGATGGTTTTCCTGATGACAATTCACAGTAAATCAGTTCCGGAAATTAATCCTGAAGCAGAAGGCATGTAACAGATGCATAAGACTAAATAAGATTTAAAACAGCAGACCTGGCTGAGCACCAAGCTCAATTACATGCAGCTTTGATGTAACTTGTCCAGCATTAAAGGACTTTGAGGCAAAACAAATAAGAATTGAAGGATTCTCATTCCCTGGAACCTGCATATGATATAAAAATTAATGAGGATTTAAAATAGTACAACGGTAAATTGTAAATCCTTTAGATTCAAGAGAAATTGAGTAAGGAATATAAAACCGCACTTTAAATGTGGCAAACGATGTAGCATGTGCTTCAAGAGCCTGACTACGTTTCTGTTCCACAGAGAAAAGCTGCATGTTTCCTTTGACCAGTTGTGGCCTCTACAGTCATTTTGGAAAAATCACTATGTTAATTGTTAAAGATGTCATCAAATCTGATAAACCATCATGGATTTCAGTCTTTTCAAGATAGTAACAATTTTTCCATGAACTAAAGGTAAATAAATAAATAAATAATAAATGCGATTTTTAATAGACATATTCCATGAACAAAATAAACACACATACACAACACATATTTTTTTTCATGGGTACAGGGTGGAAATAAGAATATATAAGCCACCAAAAGCGAAGGAATACTCCAAGTACACTGTGCAGAAGCACAATGCAACCTTTTGGTGAAAGAAAAAGGATAGAATGCTGAAGTATAATAGTCAGAACTAAAATATATTATCCAAGCCCAGCTCCCAGTACTTGAAAGCAGCACAGCATTTTGGCCACTCATCTAAATCTTTTAGCAACTTCATGACAAATTAAGAATGAAAAAAAAATGCAATAATGTTCACATGCCATATCCAATCATATTAACCATCTAACAAACAAAAATTATATTCATAGAGATATGTACAATTATAGGGGTGTCACTTCACACACTGCCAAATTTTGGGAAATCCATGAACAGGATTACAGAAACAGAAACAGTACAAAGGAAAAAACCGCAAACAACAAGTTAACCACTCACCTCAGGTGAACCAGGAGCAATTCCTATTAAGACCAACCACTTTTCAGAAGGATCACAACGGTAGTTGATTATTTGATTATTTGCCAAATTAGCTGTCCGCTCAAAGACCTTCGTAGGCTCGGAATCACCTAGAAGTAAGATACATTTCAAACATGTGCACAATATAAGAATAAAACTGAAAACCTCAGATGGAGAAATGAGATAATGAGAAGAAAATAAAATAAATGAAACCAGATTCACGAATATGTAAAGACGTCTTACCTTCAATAAACCAATGATATACTGAGGTATGTGTTACCAGGCCCAGCATCTTTGGAGTGATCCACTTCCAAAAGACAATCTAGAAAGAAGAAAAGAGAGTAGGATTACCAAAATCAAACCTATAATACCATATTGTAAACGTTCATAACATCACATGCAACATTGGGAATGCCCTAAAATAGGGCAAGATGTCACCTGCTCGGGCATCTGATGTGATTTCATCTTTGCTTTCATTTCAATGTTAAATATTTGTAAATGATCCTGAGTAGTTCCTTGAACTTGAGCTGCACATTGAATTCAGCCATCAATCAGTGACGCAATAAACACAACAACAAATAACAAGACAAAAAAAACAATATACTATGGCAGTCTATATTCCAAATTACAAAATTTCAACAATGTTTCATATATGCCAATGACCAATCATTTCTGATAAAAAATGGAACTGCATCCAATCTATCAACAGCCATGGCATATATTCACAATGATAACTCAAGCTGGAATTTCAGTACTGCACAATGGAATTGCATCATTTCCGTAATTTCAATAATTGAAATCTTACCTTTTAGAGCAAGAATTCTGGAATTGGGGTTCATCAAAGCCGAATCAGCCGTAATGGGCCGACGCAATGGCTGCATGGGCATGTTCATGTCGATGATTACGACGCTATTTTGAGGCGATGTTTCCCTAACACAGATATACTTGTCCGATTCCATAGTCACATGCGTAAACGTAATGAATTGGGGATTGATCCCAATACTAGGCAACTGCAAACCACACACATTCAAATCAACATCACCATTATCACACTCAACCATCAAACACATTGCTAAAAACCCAACAAAAAAACAAACGCAAATACACAAATGAATGCATGATCGTACGTAATTAGCAAATGGGTCACGAGGAAACAGAATGAAAACGTAGTCTTTACAGGATCTGGGTGGATCCAGTGACGCATTGGATCAAATGAAGAAAACCCATAAATATTTAGATGAAATTAGGATCAAGATGAGGGTGGCATTACCGTTAGTGTCTCTTTCATGGTCATGGGGGCATTCGCAGCGGCCATGGTGCCTGGGTCGGGGCTTCAATAGGAGGGACCCGATAGGCGGAGAAGAATGAGGCACAGCAAAACCTTCTGATTTTGGATTGCAGAGAGAGAGAGAGAGAGGGAGAGAAGAGAAAGAGTCTGCAGATCTAAGTAGTATGGGAATGTAAATGCAGAAGAGGAGGAGGAGCGTGGTCTATTCGACGAGCCTGTTTGCAGTTTTTCTCGCGCAAAATTTGTGAATGGCCTGCTGCGTGGGTTGTACGTTGAGAATGTGATGGGTAAGTGAAGTGCACTTGTCAATTTACAATATCAGATTGCTTTGCGAGTAAGTTTTCAAGTATTATTATTAAAGTGGAAACTATTTTCAATTTTATTCACTCTGATTTTAAAAAATGGTGAAAATGGGGGATAAAAGTGGTATTTCAGTGAAATTTTTAGGGGGTTTTGTTTGCAAACGTGTCAAGTTGATTTGTTCCTCAAGTGCAAATATATGGATGAATACATGACAACAGAATCACATATACAGAGGTTCAACTTTACTTCTTTCAACGTTGAAAAGAAAAATATCATTAAATTAAGAGTTAATTCGTAAATATTTAGTCATTATTAATCCAACATAAGTTGTTGTGACTTGATCCAATAGAATCGAGTAAAAATAAAGTTGAGAAGAGTACATAGTAGGTGTAATTTTTTTCTTCTTTGAAGCAATTTTATCGAAAGATATATTGTAATCACACCTTTCAATTAGGCCAACGGGGGCCATAGCCAAGTGGTAATGGCACCTCTCCTTCCAAACTTAGACCAAAAAACAAAACTTTCAATTAGAAATAGAAGCTTTCTAACTAGGCTTTTCTACTTCTTTCTTTATTGAGCTGGACATTGGGCCTCTATCAAATGCCAGCTACTTTTGCATGGGCTTATTAGTTTCGAGTGAGCCTTTGACGATCTCATTGGGTATGAGTACATTACTCATTCTAGTATGGATCAATTATAACTCGGAGTACTTGGTGTTAGAGCATTTATCCTTACATTCACAACTAATATTCATAGTTCGTTTCGTACTTCTTCACACATTAGATCATTATTGAGCTCAAATAACTATTTTATGGTGATTAGGGTTTGTTGGTGAGATATTAAATCTTGCAAGACAAGTTGAATTATAGTCCACTTAGTTTAGTATTGGTTGAGCGAAGCTTGATGGCCAACATAACTATCAACTGAGCCCACTATCTCATATCGTACATGGTCCACTCAGATATCTAATATTTATGTTAACAATCAATTATAATTATGATCGAATTAGAAATCAAGTCGTTTGTTTGCAAATTGCAACGCATGACAATTTTTTCCCCACTTGTTTTTTCTATTTTGGATATTTTAGCAAATTATACGATGAAATATCTTTGTCCATATCACATTTGATTATGAAAACCCAAATTGCTCCAATTTGCAACAACTTGCAAACTCAGCTGATCCCAGTTGCGCATCCATCACCTAAACAAGAGCCCATCATGCTTGAATCTTCCACTTACACTACTAGTGCACAACAAACAAATTAAGTGCAATGCTTATTGTTTACAACCCAGAATAAGCAGCCAATAAGAACAAGACACGTGGGACAAATCGACCCTGGGCAGAGGTGCCTTCGGCACCACCGTCTACCAATCGCACCACTTAGGCATCGCCTCTCTTAGGACACATGGAATGCTCCCCAGCGACGTCCATAGTCCCACATCGACAGATTACAAATAGCGCTACCTCCCAAGGCCTATAAAAAGGGATCAGCCATCCCAAAATAGAAGAGAGCAGAATGATAAGGTACGGCATACAAGCCTATTAATCTGTCAGTTCAAGTTTATAAATCCCGAACTTACTTAAGCATCGGAGAGCCTACGGCCGGACCACACCGGACCCTAGGTCTTACCAATCGTTATCTTATTTTACAGATAAGGATCCCTCCAAAGCCCTTAGCCTACCGCAGGAAGGCATACAATTATTAAGTTGACCCTCAGAATTGGAAAACCATTTTTGGCGTCAACGGTTTGGCGCGCCTGTGGGAATCGATTAAACAAATCGACCCTTCATCCCGAACATATGGGAACCAATGAAAAGGCTTCGTTCGTAATGCAAGAGGGGGTACCCGTACGGCATGTCGAGTGGGGTAAGCCCAGAGCCACCTCCATACACGCCGGCAACCAACCCTCCGGTTCCCCAAATCACGGAAAGTGCGGAGCTTTTAGCCCAAGTCGTGTCCCTTCGGCAGGACATGGTTAGGTTACAAGAACACAACAACTTCCTGCGTCCTGGGTGGACGAGACACAGGAATTGCTGAACCAGCGGCAGGCACAGAATACACAGACCGGACGGTCGTCCGAGAGCTTGCAGACCCCCGACGGAGAGGAAAGGCAAGCGGACGGCAGAGGAAAGGCAAGCGGACGGCAGAGGCGACGCCTGCGTCTGAAACAGCTGGTAGTTCCCGCGCCGAAGGACAGGCCCCACGGGCCGAGCAAGGTCTATTCTGACTGTCGCCATAGGCTGCTGGATTGAGAAGGCGAGCGACATACCGAACGGCAGGGGTCGCCAATCAGGATCAACGGACGCCTGGGGGCACCCCGCCAAGAGGTATGGGGGAAGTCTCCGATACGAAGGATTCCAGTTCTGGAGTCCACGGCAAAGTCTGACCCAGAGTACCTCCCTTCCACACATCGCACGTCCACCTACCGTTCGGCAACGCCAACGACGTTCTCCGAGGTTAACCCTTTCAGGTCGCAGCAGCGATCGGTACATCATGACGACAAGGATATACCGGACTGGGACCCCGTCATCCGCCTCCTGATGCGAGGATGCAGAAGATGGAGGACGACAGAACGCGCTCGCAGGAGCCGGACTGGGGAAGGCTTCGACCAGGGCCCTTCACCGAACGCATCAGGAGCTCACGGAGGACCGGGATGTGCAGCCCCTGCGCATAAAACCGTACATGGGAGTGGAAGATCCACTGACGCACCTCCACTCTTTCCAATCAGCCGTGGGGTCCGAGGGCTGACCGACGAAGGACTGTGCATGTTGTTCCCCTCTTCACTCACCGAGGCGGCTTTGAATTGGTTCTACCGACTGGAACCAGGGGCAGTCGATTCCTTCGACGGCTTGAAGCAAATCTTCCTGAACCATTTCATGATTCAAACGGACAGGCTGCACTCTGCCGACGATCTGTATACCGTTCGGCAGGGAGAAGACGAACCGTTGTGCGAATATGCCGCACGGTTCAGCCATGAATACTCTAGATGTCCGGATACCGATGACAGGGCAGCCTGCGGCCCCTTCAAAAGTGGCCTACGGTCATCACACTTCCGGTATCTCGTGCATAGTAGCAATTGGCGCACATACGACGAACTCATGAAGCAGGCGGCAGTCCACGCAAAGGCCAAGTACTTCAATTCAAGGGCCGGGCCTACGGCTCGGCAGGGTGAGCCCATGCAGCGGACCACTACGGCCCAGGCATCGCCATACGCACCAGCGGCAAGAGTTGCCGAATACCCTGACGACAACAAGCGCAAAGATGCCGGAGGGTCCCAGAAGGGGACCCCAAGAAAGGTAAGGGCAGGACGGGCAGGGATAACCACCGAGCGCCGCTGCCGACCCATAACCAGGGGATCGAGGTGTTCACCCTGCTCAATACCTCCTACGAGGCGGTGCTGATGAACGAAAACGATATCATACCGAAGCCTGCATTCGAAAAGCCCAGCCGGCAGGATGGCCGGATCCCGGAAAAGTTCCTCCGATACCATCGCAGAACGGCCACAACACCGAAGACTGCATAAGCCTACGAAAGATCGTGGAGAGGCTCATCCAGAGAAGGCAAACTGGATCAATACATAGCCAGGCCGCAACCCGCGCCTGCGCGAACGGCAACGGCAAATCAACATGATCAGCACGACGAGTGAGGCCCGACCCTCGCCGGGGGTCTACCGTTCGATGAAACAGTATGTCAGGGCGGCACAGGACCCTCAGGTCCTCGGCATCGAGAGTAGCCGGCACGCGAAGATGCCGAAGGTTAGGTGGGAACCTATCACTTTCTCTTGAGGAAGAGGAGGAAGGAATCATCTACCCGCATGACGACCCTATGATCATCCGAGCCGAAATTGCCGAATTCGATGTCAGAAGAATCCTGATTCGACACTGGAGGTTTCGTAAACGTCATCTTTGCCGATGCCTTCGGAGAACTCCTGGGATAGACGTCAGCCAAGTCAACACATAGCTCTCGCCTCTCCTTAGCTTTTCTGGAGACTTGGTCCAGCCGTCGGCAGTGTCAGCTGCCGATTGCCTTTGGCACAGCCCCACGGAGGACCATGGTCTACGACCAGTTCCTTGTAGTGAACTGCCCTACGGCATATAACGTTATAGTCGGCCGAACGGCACTCACGGCAATCAAGGCTCACCTGTCACCCCACATGCTACTCATGAAATTCCCAACCTCCTGCGGTACGGGGGCAGTCCCAGGGCGACCAGACAAGCGGCCGAACTGCTACGCCACAGCGAGTGAGATCGGCAGCCCTCGGAAACAAAAAGAAACCATGGCTCTCTTGGACTTGCCGAACGGTAGCGAGCCAGGAGATGATCCCAGGGAAGAAACACCCACACCGTGGCGCAACCTGCCGAGGATCTCAAGACCGTGGCGTGGACGAAGGTCGACGGAACGGTGCGTAAGGATCGGCACCCTGCGAACGCCACCCTCCGTGCCGAGTTCATCCAGTTCCTTCGACAGAATTTCGGAAGTCTTTGCCTGGTCTTACGACGACATGCCAGGCATATCCCCCGACGTCATCAGCCACAAGCTAAGCATCTCACCGCATTCAAACCCGTAAGGCAAAGCGCCGATCCTATGATGCCGAACGGTATGATGCCATGAAGGACGAAGTAGACAAGCTCGTGACAATAGGCTTCATCCGGAGGCCGTATACTCTGGACTGGTTGGCAAACTCCGTCATGGTTCGGAAGGCAAAGGGTGGATGGCGAATGTGCCAAGACTATACCGACCTCAATAAGGCTTGTCCGAAGGATAGCTTCCCGCTGCCACGCATCGATCAGCTGGTAGACGCCACTGCCGGACACGAGTTGCTCAGCTTCATGGATGCATACTCTGGATACAACCAGATCTTCATGCACCCTGCCGACAGCGAACACACGGCATTCATAATGGACAAGGGCTTATACTGCTATAACGTCATGCCGTTCGGTTTGAAGAATGCGGGGGCAACCTATCAGAGACTCGTCAATCGAATCTTCGCTGAGCAGATCGGCAGCACGATGGAGGTGTACGTCGATGACATGCTAGTAAAGAGCCGAACGGCAGGAGAACATCTGACGAACCTTTCCCTCATGTTCGGCATCTTGAAGGAGTACCGAATGAAACTCGAACCCAACGAAGTGCGCCTTCGGCGTGTCTTCTGGGAGGTTCCTCGGTTTCATGATCAGCCAGAGGGGCATTGAGGCAAACCCCGACAAAATCAGAGCCATAATCAACATGGAGGTGCCGAAGACACAGAAGGACATCCAGAGCCTTACCCGGGACGAGTGGCAGGCCTCACTCGCTTCATCTCCAAAGCCACAGGCAGGGTGCGCACCGTTCTTCAAAGCCTTGAAAGGGGGCAAACACCATGTAGAGTGGACTGCCGAATGCGACAAGGCATTTCAAGACTTGAAGGACTACATGGCCAGGGCGCCACCGCCATCGAAGCCCCTACCTGGAGAAATTCTATCTATATATCTTTCGGTATCCGTCCTGCCGTCAGCTCGGACTCATACGGAACCCAGAGAAGGCAGAGCTACCGATCTTCTACGTCAGTAAGGCCCTACAAGGGGCAGAATCTCGGTACCCCCCGCTCGAGCAGCTGGCTTTAGCCTTGGTGGTTTCTCCGCCCGCTGAGGGCGTATTTTCAGGCCCACGCTATCCTCGTCCTGACCAACCATCCCCTTCGGCAGGTTTTCCAAAAACCAGAAACTTCCGGAGAGCTGATCAAATGGGCGATCGAGCTGGGGGAGTTCGACGTCAGTTCAAACCCAGACATGCCGAGAAGGGACAAGCAGTGGCGGACTTCATCGCCGAACTGACGTCTTCCGAGACATCGGAACTGAAGAAGCACCCTACTTGGTGGGCTTACCGAACGGCAGCCTCTTGGACCAATCCATCCCCGTCTGGAACCTGCATGTAGACGGCTCGGCGAATCAGCACGGATGCGGAGCCGGCCTTGTGCTCACCGCCCCCGATGGAACCAAGATAGAATATGCCATCCGATTCGCCTTCCGAACGTCAAACAACGAGGCTGAGTATCAGCCCTCTGGCCGGCCTTCGGCTGGCCAAGAGCATGGGGGCTAAGCAGGTCAGCATTCAGGCGACTCACAGGTCATCGTGAACCAGGTCACTGCCAATTTCGCGGCAAAAGATGCGTCTATGACAGCCTACCTATCGGCATCCCTCCAATTGCTACGGCAGTTCCTGGCTACGAGATTCGGCAGGTCCCCAGATCAGAAAATATCCATGCCGATGCATTAGCCCGACTTGCTTCGGCAATCGACGACAAAATTGGCCGACAATCCCGTCGAGATTTTAGCCCAACCAAGCACCACCTCTGTTGACGTATGTACCGTTCGGTATGAGGACACCTGGATGTCACCGATCTACACCTACCTGGCGAACGGTAATCTTCCAGAGGACAAGGCCCAGGCAAGAAAGCTACGCCACCGATCGACAAGGTACATCGTCATCAATGATGTCCTGGACAAACGCGGCTACACGACCCCTACATGAAATGCATTACCGAAGGGATAGCGAGTACGTCCTTCGGGAGATCCACAGTGGTGTCTGCGGAGAGCACTCCGGTTCCAGGTCCTTGGCCCACAAAGCCTTCCGCAGGGCTACTACTGGCCGTCAATGCATCGGGATGCAGGAGCGATGGTAAAGAAATGCGACAAATGCCAACGCTTCGGAAATATTCCACATCTGCCCGCCGAACCACTCACACCGATCATAAGCCCATGGCCGTTCGCTGAGTGGGGACTTGACCTGATCGGGCCCATGCCGCAAGGCAAGGGACAGGTTAAGTATGCGGTCGTTGCGGTGGATTATTTCACGAAGTGGGTAGAATCCGAATCCTTGGCCACCATTACTGCCGCGAGGATCGAGGAATCGTCTGGTCCGCCGTCCTCCGGTTCGGCATCCCATACGCAATCATCACCGACAACGGCAGGCAGTTTGATTCGGAACTCTTCAGGAAGTTCTGCACTGGCCTCAAAATCAACCTATTTTTCGCCTCCCCAGCTCACCCTCAGTCGAACGGGCAGGTAGAAGCCGTGAACAAGATCATCAAGAAACTCCTGAAACGGCAGCTCGACGCGCTGAAGGCGCCTGCCCGGAGAGCTTCCCGAAGTTTTATGGGCCATCCGAACATCCTACCGAACCTCCACAGGAGAGACCCCGTTCAGCCTTGCATTCGGCTCCGAAGCCGTTGTCCCAGTGGAAATCGGCGAGTCCACTTACCGAACGACAAACTTCGAGCCAAAGGCGAACGAGGCTGCGCTTGCGACAAGCCTGGACCTAATCGAAGAACGCCGAACGGCATCTAACCTTCGGAACGAAGCCTACAAGCAGCGCGTCTCTCTGGTATTACGATTCGAGAGTCAAACCCCGCTCCTTCAGAATCGGGGACTGGGTGATGCGCAAAGTTTCGCTTGCAACCAAAGACCCAACGGAAGGAACCCTCTGACCTACCTGGGAAGGACCCTATGAAGTCATCGGTATCCTTCCGTCCGGTACCTACCGGCTCCTGAGGCATAGATGGGAAAACCCTCGGCCACCCATGGAACGTGGATCATCTCAAGAGCTATTTTAAGTAAAGCCCCCTAGCCAACGGCAGGGGGGAATTTGTATTTTTGCCTACGGCAAGTAAATATAAAATGGGATTGTCCAGCTACACGTATCCGTCGGCATTATTTTTGAAAACCATGTTTCGGTGAGCCACTGCAACTTTGCCTACGGCAATCCAAAACTATGCTATTTACGTTCACTACCGCACGTTGGGCACAAGCCTACGGCAATAAACCATAGACTTGCCCACGGCATTTCTATAGATATAAGGCTTGGGCCTCGCCCCTCCGATGTCTACGACACTTTCGCGTTATTGACGTCCTACAGATATTGGCCTACGGCATCCTACAGTTTTAGCCTACGGCAATAGCATACAAGGATAAAACTGAAACACATTGAGTAACGATGACAAAATAATACTTAAACCAGTAAAAAAAATGCCATCGGCATTTAGATGTTCAGGAATATCATACACATCAATTAAAATACAAAACAAAATAAGATAAGGCTTCAGTTTTCTCGGAGGAGGGGCATCTGGAGGAGGGGCCATCCTCGGAGCAGGGCATCGGCAGGAGGGGCCATCCTCGGGAGCAGGGCATCGACGTCAGGGCCATCCTCGCCATCATCGGCGTCACCCGGGGCGTCCTCCCCTTCATACTCCTCGATCATCTCTTCGGTAACGCCTTCCGGGAGTGGAGGGGGATCGGAGCGAAGTTGAGATTCGAGCTTCTGCCCAGGGTTGAAACGCTTGAAGCGGTGGATCAGGTCCCCATCTCTCACGCCACCTCCTGACCCAAGAGATCGGGAAACTCTTGCGAGGAACGGTATCCCCTGATGGCCTCAGCAACGGCAGCCCGAATCTCGGACGCCTTCGACCTTTCAGACGCCTCGAGCGCCGCTTGCACGGCACCCTTCGCCTCTTCGGCATCGCTCACGGCCCTCGCGCCAAGGCCTCGCGCATCTCGGCAAGCTTCGCCTCGTGCGCCTGGACCGCCGTTCGGCAGCCTGCATACCCTGCACGAGATGGGCGTGGTCCTGGAGGGTTTTCACCGCTTCATTGACCTTAGAGCGGCCCTCATCGTACAGCCTTTTGTTGCGCTCGGCAGTGTTGATGGCTCTCTTCATGCACAGCCACATGTCCATCGATGCCTGAAAAGAATAACCGCATGTTAGTATGCCAAACAAGTAACAGCAATAAGAAGAGAACGGGAAGGGGAGGTTACCGTGGCCTAGAGACGGAAGGCAAGCCCTGCCTCTTCCCAGAAGCCTCTTCGGCAGCTCGTCGATCTCTGAGAGATCCATCTGCGAGCCCACGATCATGTGGTTCGCAAATTGGACCGTCTTCGAAGGGCACGCGAGCGTAACCGCCTCGGTAGGCCCCTCTTCGTCCTCGGCCGCAAGGATGGCCCGCGGAGGATCGGCAAGGCGCACCCTCTTGGGAGTGGAGGCGGCATCCAAGTCTACCGTCAATGGCCGTTTCCCGGCCGCCTTGGAAGACGCAGGATCGGCACCCTCAGCCGTGCTGCGTGCGCGGTTCGCTGAACCGGCACCCTCCCCTGAGGTTGGTCGGCATGGAGCTGCCTCCTCTCCGTTCGGCAATCGACCGCCCGCGTAGGGTCAGCCTCCCATATCTCTCTGCCGAAGCCTCTGGCTGCCGCCGTTGTTTCTTCCCCTTGGACAGCACCTGGAGGCGCCGTTTGGAGGTCTCCGAGGCTCTTGGCCTCGGCAGTCTTCCTGGCTTCAGACACTACATAAAGAAGACACGAGTCAGCCGAAAGAAATCAGCGAAAGCAAAGGAAGAGGTTCCCAGTGAACTTACTCTCGCAGGGCTGGCAAGACGAGCCTTGACGAGGTTCCCAGTGAAGAGGAACTGTGGGTATTCCCTGTCACGGAGGGACCTTCGTCCTCACTTGGTCAATCTGCCGAAGCTCTGATTGAGTTGCCGTGGGCTGTTCCAGCTTGCCTGAGAAAACAAAAATAATAACAAAATTGTTAGTGCAAACAAAAAATAATGGACTCCCGATCGGTATGGCGGCAACCTACCGCAATCTGAAAAGTCGTGGGGATGTGGAAGCGAACGGGAACTCCAGATGGCGACTCCCAATCACCGGAGAGCAACACCCGCGATTCCTCCAGGACTTCTGAGAAGTCGGCACGGCATTCAGAAAATGACCCTTTCCGAAGCCCTGAGGCAGTTCGCCTGAACCCAGCCACCATGATCTGTACTCTTGGATTTGGTGATGCCTGGACAGATGGCAAAGCTGCTCGTATGAAGGCCCATCCTTTTCGGCAAATCCAAATGTCGTCACGACCCCCATCAGGACGGCCCCAGAGTTCGGATTGAACTGCCCAGGGGCATACCCAATTTGAGCCAGGATCCTTTGGACTGGAGGCTGGAACGGAACCTGACGCCTTGCTGAAGGACATCAGTGAAGAAGGCGACCTCGCCGTCCTTGGGCTTGCTGAGAGATTCGGTCAGGTGTGGGATCCTCATCCCTCCGACTGTGGAATCCTGTACTCCGCCCTGATCTTTTGCAGCTCTCGGTAGTTAGCTTATTGGGCGGCAGGTAGTCCACGTCGAACAGCTGCTCTCTCGCCACCCCTTCGGAACCCTAGGATTCCCGCTGCTCACTATCGTCACCTTCGGCCTGGGGCTCGGCTCGGAGACTCTCCACGGCCAGAAGTGGAAGCCTCCGGAATGTGACTGGAAGATGCCTCCGGCATCCTAGCACCCGCCACCTCAGGCTCGGGTTGCATGCCTGACCCAACGTCCACCTCAGGCTCGGAATGCATGTCTAACCCAACATGCCGACCGTCTCTATATACAACCGCCAACGGCATGGGCTCACTGGTCATGAGTCCCTTACCCGATCCCGTGAGTAGGCGCAGGAGTAAACCTCTCGCCAACCACTTCAACTTCGGAATCAGTCCCACTGCGGCATCCCAGCCGACTCCTCACCCTCGGTATACTGTCCCTCTCGGGGGACTCATCCTAGAAAGCATTGGGCTCGCTCTCGTATCCCGACTCGCTATCAGACATCTACAAAAACGACGGAAATAAACTAAGGGCCATGCAAAGAGCTATCCTACCGTTGCTACATCTCTACCTATGGCAACTAGACTACCGAACTACGCCCCACTTTTAAAAAGTTCTAGTCTAGTTTAAACCAAAGAAGGACGTATGCGTAACGAAAGGAAAGGAAATAAGAGATTACCGAACAGTACCTTGTGAAAATTGAAGTCAGAGAGTGAACGTCACTTCGTTTTCCAAATGGGCAAGCCGGAAATCGCCTTGGTTACCGTTTGGTGTTGCCAGAAATCGCCTTGGGTACCGTTCGATGTCGCGGAAATCGCCTGGGCAGAGCTCTCGCCTCGCTCACGAATGCAAAGTGAATTCCGCCTCAGAAGTCACTGCAATATATAGGGCGAAGATGGCAACGGTACGCCTCGGGAAGCCAAACGATGCATTAAATGCGCTGTCCGCATGACTTGACGCGTCCACGTGTCACGCATAGAGCGGGCCTTCCTGGCAGCACGTTGGGTACAGAAGACGAAGCGTCGCTCCGTCCCATCACTGCCCAAAGCGTGGAAAACCAGAGTGAAAATTGAACTTGCCCAGTTAATGACGACGGGCACCCCATCAAGGCGTCGCATACTGCCGAACGGTGGGCAGCCCCCACGCGCCCTCAACGAGCTACCGAACGGTGGGGCAGCCCCAGTCCTTCCTCATCGGGCTCCCGACGGCAGGCCGCCCGCGCTCCCCTCGTCGAGCTACCGAACGGTCAGGGTGGCCTTGCGGAAGCCAGACACCAACCAGTCCCCCGACCGAGAAATCTCGCTCAGAAACTTGGGGGACTCCTGTTTACACCCAGAATAAGCGCCAATAAGGGCAAGACACGTGGGACAAATCGACCCTGGGCAGAGGTGCCTTCGGCACCACCGTCTACCGATCGCACCACTTAGGCATCGCCTCTCTAGGACACGTGGCATACTCCCCAGCGACGTCCACAGCCCCACATCGACAGATTACAAATAGCGCTACCTCCCAAGGCCTATAAAAATGGATCAGCCATCCCAAAATAGAAGAGAGAGAGAATGATAAGGTACGGCATACAAGCCTATTAATCTGTCAGTTCAAGTTTATAAATCCCGAACTTACTTAAGCATCGGAGAGCCTACGACCGGTACCACACCGGACCCTAGGTCTTACCGATCGTTATCTTATTTTACAGATAAGGATCCCTCCAGAAGCCCTTAGCCTACCGCAGGAAGGCATACAATTATTAAGTTGACCCTCAGAATTTGGAAAACCATTTTTTGGCGTCAACACTTATCAAACAAATTATGTTCTGTATTTGGGATTCTTAGTTTATCCAAATTTTGGTCCAAAAGGAGAATAGAACTTTATGAACCAAACCCAACATGAAAAATGCAACAATTGTTTAGTCACACGCATTCTCTCCTCCATGCCAAGATAATGAAACATAAAAAATATAAAAAATATTAATAATTAATAATTTATTCATAAATATTACCAGAGAATATAAAAATAGAAATAACATGCTTCTACACAAATTACACAAGCTGCCACAAGACCTTCTTATCCCTACCCTCTCCACCGCCGAACATACCCTTTTAGACCCACGCCAACAGCTGGAGCCAACCGCCGCGAACCTCCCACCGTCACAGTAATAATTACGTGCCCGCTCCACTGAATCACAGCCACCGAATTTTTCACATTCCAAATCTACCCCTCTTACGTCTGAATATTCCCAACTTGTCCCTTCCTCACACGAACTCGCGCCATCTACTTCTACTTCTACATTGCAACAGTCCGCGCCCCTCACCACAGTCCATCCATCCATTTCCCAATTTGCCCCTGAATTCGTCGCCAATTTACCAATCCGCTCCCTCGCAGAAGCCTCGCAGTCCTCCTCCTCCTCCTCGTGATCATCTCCGAACTCGGAGTTAACACAGTCGAGCACGCAGCGAGGCGACGAGTCGGCGACCGCATTGGGCGACACTGAAGTCAAGAATGGATGCTGCAGCAGCTGATCGCAGCTCCATCGCTCCTTCGGGTCTCTCATAAGACACTTCTCGAGAAAATCGCGACCCGTTTCCGACAACTGGTTCGGGAACCGGGGCAACTCGCCCGACAACCCGATTCGAGCCAGCGTGTCCACCCCGCGATCCTCCCATCCAGGCTTTCCGGTTATCATCTCGATCACCGTGCAGCCCAGAGACCAGACGTCGGACTCCGGCCCCTGATATTCTCGGTTAATTACCTCCGGTGCCATCCAAAGCGGGCTTCCGCGTGGAACGATCGGGCCCGTACACGTGTCGTCGGACAGCACCATCGCCGAACCGAAATCGGCCAGCTTGGCTTGGTCGAGAGCGGGGCCCACCAGGACGTTCTTCCCTTTGACGTCGCAGTGAACAATGCCTCTCGAGTGGACGTACATCAGCGCCGAAACGACACACCAAGTGCGAGAACGCAACGTCGTCTCGTCCACGTCGGCAGCAGCGACGGTGCCACCTGGCAAGTACTCCATGTGGAGATTCCGAAACGACGCCGTGGAACTGGTTGTCTCGCACGACACGTCGTCTCCGAGGTACTTGACGATGTGCGGCGAGGAGAGCGACCGGAGAATCCGAATTTCGTTCTCCAGTGACTCCAGCTGACCGGGAAGACACGAGGCGCGATCCACCGACTTGACGGCGAAGACTTGACCGTCCGATTTGCTGACCCCGATGCTCACAGTGCCAAAGGACCCCTTCCCTATACACTTCCCTCTTACCCAAGAAACCGTGTGGGATTGAGATTGAGAGCAGCCATGAAAGCTCACTTTTCCCATCTCGGAAATTTTGTGTGTTTTGTTTTTGGTCGACCCAAATGGGCCATTGGCCATATATATACACATGCGTGCCGCGAAGCATGAGAGTTCGTAGCTTTTCGAATTTTATTAATTCGTGGGTGTTGACCTGGAATTTCCAAATGGATAATCAGCTAAAAGGTGTGATGACGTCACTGCACCTCTATGCCTCTTGGTTTGTGTTATGCGTAGAGATTGGTGGTGGGGTGGGATGGAGGAAGATACTTATCCGCTCACCGTTTTTGATCTGGACCGTTGGTTTTGACCTTTTTATAATTTACACTTGTCCATATATTTAATTTCGACATGAGGTTGTAGTGGCTAAATAGCTGCCAACTTATTTTTTATTTTTTTATTTTAATATTTTCAAGAACACAAAATTAAAAATAAAATTAAAATAATTGATTGTGGGGGTAGTGGAAGCATGGTAGTTAGGTGGGCAACAAGATCCGGACCCTTTGATTCTTTGACTTAATTATATTCTCATGGTCTTGCTGTTGCTTCTCATTCGTAATATTTAAAAACTAAAATTGGATGAGGTTGCATGGATGTTGATGCTGACGTACAGCACCGGATAACGATAAAAAGAGAGAAAGAGAGAGGTGGAAAATTGGCTGCCAAATATATTTGAGGCGGGGAGGACACAACATGGGTCATGGAGGAGACAGACAGCCTTCGTTTTGTGTTGGTGTTGGTATTGGTGGTGGTGGGGTCCACGCCCGATGATGTGGAGGGGAACTGTAGGTGCACGTCGGCAGGAGAGAAGGTGGACAACTCCAAGATGCCTTGGATATACCCACCAGCAGCAGCACGATGCTTGAGGGTGGCTTTAGCAAACGAGAGAAGTCTAGTGATGACGTGCCGTCACTAGACTCCATGGGAAAAAAATAAAATAATATTAATGTGGAAGGAATTGAGTGTGCAGTGCATGTCAAATTGGGTATCTCGAGGAAAGATCCGGGGACACCCATACGTGAAACACGCTGTGGCTTTTTGGGCACACTTCACATGTTTTCTCTCTCCTAAGTCCCTAAGTCCCTAAGTCGTCCCAAGTCCTAACTTGCTGTCATGAAGAGAACACCAGAAGGTAGGGGCCCAACAAAATTAAATTAAAATTTAGTGTAACAGAGATATATCATATGAGGAAGGAAGCTTCAAAAACCCAGCAATGAAACAAAAGTAGAAATATCCGTACGGACAAGAAGTTTCGTGATCAATTGTTTATGTGTCAAGACTCACACGTGGCATATATATCAAAGCTTGGAGCTTAAGTTGATTCTTTTACATTTGAGGTTTGTGGGTTTGCTGCCACGTGTGGTGCACCAAGTTTTTGTTCAAAGTAAAAAAGTCGGTACCTGCATGACAGAGTAAAGGATGTTACATGTTTCAATGGGATTGGTTGGGACAAGCTTTTACGCAAGGGAGAAGAAAGAGATGGGAAAAGAGAGAGGGAGTTGGGGTTGTCCACAGAACCTCCATTAGGCAAAGCCAAAAACCAAAAAGGAGAAGGAAAGATGTAGATAAACTTCGATTCGGTGCATACCTTAAGGAGAAAGATAAACATGCTTGTGTCAATATCATTGTCCTTTTGACGATATATACCCATATGTAAAACCAAGAAACAAAATTTGCCAAATATACTTCACAAGAAAATTTTGTGTGGAGATGTTGCCGCATCATAATATTGAATGACAAAATATCTCAATTAAAAGACGATGTGTATAAGAAATAAAAAGTTTCTTTCATTGACTTTAGACAGGTTTAATCTTTTATTTGAACTCAATGATATCTAAAGGGCGAAGCCACCTTTAGACTAGAGTGGACTTCATCCCAATCCAAATGACTAGAAAAGTAATTATTTAGTGTTCTTTTTATGAAATTCGCCATATTTAGTAAAATCATATCAATCTATTCCAAAAGATAACAAATGGTCTACTACACCCCAGCATCTCCTCGTACGTAAAAAGAGACGTATGAAAATTTATAATTCTGTACATGACAAGTTTTCCTCATAATTTACCATTTGTAATAGTACCCTAATCTAGTGGCTTGAAGTTTGGTACCTACTGTTTATAGCCTTTGATTAATCATACAATTATGATTAAAAAAATATGGTAATTTTTAGTAATTTTGGGTGGTTGATGCATACGAGGTTTAAGTTTGTTCCGGTGGCTCGGACGGATGTCGTTGAAGATGAAGACAAAAGAGCAGGCGTTGATCGGAGGGGCCGACAATCCAACATGCATGAACTCAAGAAGTTGCAACTTTTGCGGCTGACATGCGAACCTCACAACTCACAACTCCTCATCATTTGATAATTTTTTTTTAGGTTCATGCATTACACGCACGCATTGCCAAAATGCAGCACACCATTTGTTAACAGAATCACAATCCTCACAACAACCATCAGTACATGAATTTTGATTTATTATGTGAGTTCTTGGTGTTCATGCATTATTTTCCTTTTCCTTTTAAGATATAGAAAGTGCTTTGGTTCATTCCCTCACTCCATACAATTTCCTTTTCCTTAAAATACGATACTCGAAAAGATTGGCTCGAACTCAATTTCAATTCAATTTACATCCAACCACCAAATAGAAAGTAGCCGCTATGACCTGGCCGCATAAAAGCCACATACAATACAGCATGAAATTAGGAAGATTTGATTAATTGGATATGTTTGGTAGAATAGACAAAATAACATGGTAATTGGAAGCACATCAGAACTGAAAAGTCCAACGAAGCCAAATTGGGCATTCCAGGAGAGGCAGGCAACAGCATTAATGATTAAGAACATGCGATGTGGGTAGACTCAAAGGCAATTTGGTCGGGTTCATGTGCTCTTTTCTCGTCATTTTATGGGAAAGGGGTTCTTATTGACAACGGATCATGTTGGTTTGTGATTCCTCATTATCTCATTGTTTTCTCTGTTTAAGACATAATTAAGTGAAAATATATACATACATCAAACGACAACCATATACATATTGTGTGGGGGGAAAGTAGTCGGCAAGTATATATGTACATCACATTATATTATCATCTATGTTATTATAAAATATTATTCCCCTTGTGTAACTTTAAAATAAGATGATTTACATTTTACTATCTTTAATTGGAAAAAATAGATCTCTTAAATATTAAGTGTTCGTTTGATATTGTTATATGGGGTGATAAGTGATTTTAAAAAAGAATTTGGGAAGCCCAATCTGTTCAGAAAATTATGAGAAAATAATTTATTATTAAAAATTGTTGTGAGAGAAAGCTATAAGGGAAATTAGTTAATGAGGTATTTTTATTTTCTGATTATGCAGGAATTAGTACCAACAACACTTTTAATAAAAAATTTACCAAACGTCAAATTGCTTCTCTCACAGCGATTATTTTCACAACACATCAATCAATGTCAAACTTATCCTAACTAGAAAGATTGAGATGATAAGATTGATGGTAGTTTTGGGAGATTTTTTAGTTTTTAATTCATTAACTGACTTCTAATTACTTGTTTGCCCTTAATGTGTTTGTTTTACTTTTCTTTTAATAAGGGAAAAATTAGTAAAGCATGAACTTTAGGAGGTATTTTTCACAATGGTTGACAAAGTCATTTCTTTTATTGTAATAGTATTATATAGATAAGCCATGAGTTAGGGGATATAGATTTAACCCAAAAAAAAAAGAAAGTGAATAAACCATGGACAAAGCCAGCTTTCAAAATAAGGTGGGCTGAACCTATGAGTTAGGGGACATGGATTTTGGACAGTGAGCTATGCGTCCTTAAGACACTTAGGATACTTTTATTTCCTGTGGGTCTGGGTGGGCCAGGATATAGCTCTTCCATCTGGTTTCTTTGTTCTCTGTTCTTTTTTATAAATAAAATTTGGTGAAAACCCTTCCACCTAGTTCAGTGACTTTATAAAACACAAATGTCAGAACGAGAAATAATACACACGCCAAGAGTTTTTTCAAAGTTTAATGTTAACTGATGTGTCAATGTTTTATTTGTTTTTTATTTGTGCTTATTTTGAATTTTATTTATTCATAATAACTAAGAAATTGTCACATCTAGTATTATTGTTTATCAAATCTCTCATATAGAATCTGGGTCCTAAATATGATTTCGTAATTCCATCCAAGGCACAACAAGGGACATAGTTGGAATAATTCTTGAAGGCGAAATTCGAACCAAATGAGCTTCCATCTAAATACAACCTATGAATCACTCATCAACAAACTTGAGACATCTTAGCTTTAATTCTCCGACTAAATTCCTCAATTACTAATTTCTAATGTGTCCATGTCATTGTCTTGGTAATATTTTATCTTCTTACGACATCATCACAAACCTGAAATCCCAACACAAAGATCAAGTCTTTCGTACAATGTTCCACCGTTGTAGCTAAAGACCAAGACCTTTTCCCACAGAAGAGGTCAGAGAGTTTGTGACATTCTATGTATTGCTTATATTATATCAGCCAACTAATTCTAGAGAACAAATATTTATTATAAAGAATAAATTAATCAACAGACTAAGTTAAGTTTATACAAAGAATCAAAGAATAGGGCTGCAAGAATTATACAAATCAATGACTAAGCTGAATCTCTCTTCTATGAGTGTCGAACAATTTGCAGCAAGAATGGTTAATAACTTAATACCCTAATAATCTAAGCATAGATCTGGCTGGCACCACACCTCCCATCATCACAAATCATTGTCAACGATACTGTCACCAACGGGCAAATTCTACATGTCCTCAGCTTGTGTGTTAGATTGAGCCTTCCGGGTCACGATAATAATCGGAAAATCATACGTAGCGCCCCAACGGGACTACCATCACGCTAATATCATCGGAAGAGCCTCGTGATGCAGATAGTTCTATCAGCTTTTTACAAGCCAACATTGGTTGTCCATCAATGCCACAGCATGAAGGACGAACAATATCCACTGCTTCCTGGTTGCTAACCTGAAACCAAAGAAAAGAAATCTAATTTAGTGATTTGGCGGCACTAATTTGATCTAAAGGATAGGAAAAATTTATAGATTCAGAAACAAAATTTTGACATGGGAATCTTTATACCTTATCCCATAATCCGTCTGAAGCCATGATTAAGAATTCGTGTTCAGGTTTTATTCTAACCACTGTGGTCTCTGGTTCTGGTGTTACAAATTGTTTAAGGTGCCTATCTCCAATTCCTCTAGATACAGCTAGAGATCCATTAATTCTCCAAACACCATGGCTTGAATCAACAAAGCCACCCTACAAAAAGAAATTCACAACAACCATCAGTCTCAATTCAAATGAGGCTTCATCTGAAATAACCATAACTTACAAGAAATTAGAGGGCAAAATCTTAGTACTTACCAAGTTCTCAATTCTGACTTTCTCGTCTACCCTTGATGGCCGATGATCACATGTGAGAGCCTCAGCAGCACCTCCTGTGCTCAAGACAGCACGGCAATCGCCGGCATTTGACACAACAAGGTTTCCATTCCTGATCACAGCTGTCACACAGCATGATCCACCACGAAAATCCTCTTTAAGAAAATCAGAGTCTGTATTTAGGTAACCATGCTTGACCGCTTCCTCGATTTCATCATCATCCCTCCTCACAGCTTCATTTAAAATGTTCTTTGCCAAGTTCTCTGCTGCAAACTCAGCAGCTTTTGCACCTCCATGCCCATCAAATATACCAAAAATTGCCTGCAAACATGAAGCTTTAGCATATCAAATTCCAGTTCTCCAAGCACTCATTCAACTAACTACAATCAACAAAGGCCAAACATAGATTTCATCCAAGCACATTCTAGGAAAAGAAGGAATTTTATACTATAAAACTTTCAGTAGAATTCAATATACTAAAAAACTTTTCCACACAAAGGTTTTAAAACATAGAATTTAACTATTAAAAAAAATTAAAAGCTACAGAAAATTTGTTAAAGTTGTCATTTTAAAAAACCCAACTTGATTTTGAAAAATTCCAATCAAAGCTTTCAAATTTCCCCAAATTCAGCTCCCAACACACCTCAATGACTAAAACAAGTTAATCCCCATTTTTATAAAATTAAAAAAGATAGCAACTTTGTCATTACCTGTTTGGGATCACCTTGAAGATTAAGAGTAGCAGAGTACCGATCCTCCAAAGCCTCTCTTCTTCCTCTCTTACAAGACACATAATAGTACCCTTCTCTATCTGCCTCAACAACCTCTCTCCTCGCCGCAGGGGACTCCATCGCCGGAGCAGCCCCAAAGCTTGATGACACCACCGGAATATAAAGCTTCGCCGGCCTCTTCCTCTTCAACTGCGTCACCGGCGAACCCGGACCCGAACCTGAAAGCCCACTCAGAGGCTTCGGGATCCGAAGCCGAAATGGCGACGACGGAGACGAACATGAAACCATCGCATCCGACGATGACGGTGCCAGGGTTAGGGTTTCTGGGGACGGAGAGATCATAGGCGACTTGTTGCAGAACAGAGACGACGGCGGCGAAAACACCGGCGAGTTCAAAACCGCGACGGAGCACGACATGCCGCGTTTCCTTTTCCGCTTAATTTTTCCGAATTTTCGAGAAGCAAAGACCGGAAGTGTTCAATTTTGTGCCGTTTGTGCTTCTTTTTCTTCTTGTTTTTTTGGTTGAAGAAAAACAGAGAGAAGGTTTTTGTATATATAGGTGGCTCCGAGTGGGGTCTACGCCTTTTCCGTGTTTGTGGGGCCCACGTGGGCTATTTTTAACATGCTTTTGACCAGTGATTTAGGGCACCCTTTCTAGAATGTCATATACGCCCCTTGTGGTTTGACTCTGAGTTGGATGCATAATTCATTATGTATCTCCCCCAACATCGAGGGCAAAAGCGTCCAAAAGGGGTGCTCCGTTGTAAATCGGATAAGAGCGTGCGTGGGAAAAACAGAAAAATGGGGGAATATTGGGGGGGGATTTTAATATTAAAAAAGGGGTCAAACACGTTATTTAATTTTCAATGGAGTGTTGTCCGAAATAAGTGTTGGGTTTGACTCCTCCCTTAGTAACTAAGTTAGAAGGTGTTGTTTCGTCGTTTGATGCCGCCCAAGTGGACCCCACGAGGCCCTGATTGGGGATTTCTGAGAATTTCCAGGAACTTACCGTTGTGAATACAACAGCGATTAACGCATCATCAGATTTGGGACAACGCAACACACGTAGGAATCGGATGGATGCTGTGTGTCGTTGTCCATTGATTTCCCACGTTAGAGAATAGAAGAGACTGACTCTGACCGAGACGACCGTTGGGAAATTGGGAAAATTGGAAAATTGGGCGCTGAGTTCGTCAACATGTAAACTTGCATCATTGTTTCATTTCTTCTCTGCTTCTCCTTTCTATTTTTTGGATTTGAAATTGAAGTTCTCAAGCTGATACTGCCATGCTTTAAAAAGTCTATATTACCCCTTTCGAAGGGCAATTTAATCATTATATTATTTATGTGCATAGAGTGCTAATAACGGTTCTCTCATTAATTGCATCAAATTAATTTTTTGTGGTCATATACAGCACGTATGAGACTAATGTGGAACGCAAAGAGCAAGGGATCTTAGATTTGCAAGGTAGTCTCATGTGCGGCGGACGTGACAATTTCAAACAAGAACAAGAAGCAAATTCGATGAAGGTGAAAATACACAAATTGAACTGAAATTTTGTGAAAACTAGAAATCCTGTTCATATCTATGCCGTCTTGCATAGGGTTTTATTAGCTGCCAGCGCATACGTTGAACCATTCCATCCTTACATAATCCAACTAAGTTGTGACACGTATTCTTCTAATACACTCTTTTGAATCACTAAATTAATACATGTTGTCGACGTGACGTTTGTATCCAAAAGCCGAAAACTACACGTTGACATTTTTGTCTTTCATACCCAACACCAACTATTCACATTCATCACTCATGAGATATTTTGATCGTATAGTCGGTCATGTCATTGACCAGGGACAACCTAAATGTTGCCCTAATTACATCAGGTTGGAAAGAGTTCACCCAACTCGAAACTTCGGCGATATGGTTTGTTTGAAAAGTTGCAACTCATGTGATTAAAATAGTTATTCAATATGATTCTAGGGTTTATTAACTCAATATAATTTGTGATTCTAGGGTTTATTAACTCAATATGGTTTATTAATAAATTTGGTGTCCCTAGCATTATTGGTGCAAGCGATATGGAAGAGCAAGATTCGAAAGCAAGACCTTAGATGCCCAAATTTACCATATTATTGTATGCTCTGCACGTTTTATGATTGATAAGTCATATCAATCTTGCTATTGAAGTTTATTTTTATTTATTGATTATAATTTTAAATTGGTCTATTCACCCCTCTTAGCCATTCTTAGTCATCCTACAGGTAATTTCGGTTTTCCATCCATTGGTAGCAACTCAAGGGCAAACATTATTAACATGAGATGTGAATAGAGGAATTTGTATATAGTTTCGGTGGGAAATGAACAATATGGCTAGGTATTTATTAAAAAAAAATTCTAATTTTTTTGATATTCTTCTTCCTCTTTTCCTTCTTCAATTTTGTTCCTTTTTTCCTTATTCAATTTTCTTGTTATTTAAATGGGTTGCTGACATCACAATGACGTTAGCATTATGTCAGCTTGCAAGCAAGCCTTGCCTTTGGGCTTGCCTAGGTTGGTTAAGCCTAGCTCTTGTGATGGTGAGACTTGGGCATTGGAAACACATTTGGCGGCCTAGGGCCTCCCAGTGGAAATGCTCTTACCATCCATTGCCAAGGCAAGTGAATGCAAATATTATTCACATGAGATATAAGGAGAGAAATTTGTATGAATTTTTGGCATGGAAAATGAAGAACATGACTAAATATTTATAGAAAATAAATTCTAAATTTTTTAAGGATTTTTTTTAAATATTTAAATTAGTTGTTGACGTCAGCAAACTGAATCAATTCTTGTCTTTGGAGTAGCAAGGTAAATGGTACCCATCTCTTGCCCAGGCAAGCCTTTGTTGCTGTGGACATTAGAGCGTTTCCACCGGTTGCCTTTGATAGGGTAGGAGGGAGCCTGAAATAGCAGGTTGGCATTCCAGGAGGCCTAAGCTGCCAGGGCAACAACTGGGTCCTAGCAAACTGGGCCAGCTCAAAGGCAAAAATAGCTTGGGCTGTTGCCTCACTGACGTTGGCAATGAAAAAAGAAAATTTAAAAAAATCTAAAGAAATACTAAGAATTTCAGATTTTTTTTAAATAAATACTTAGTTATATTCTTTATTTCCCATCCTCTATTTGCAAAGGCTGCCACTATTTACATAAATAGTAACAGTGCTGCATTTGCCTTGCCCTTTGCCATGGATGGAAGTGCTCTTAGTGCAACACTGAGCTACCTTTTACCAGGTCAAAAGGCATCCGGTGGAAGTGGCCTAAGGTTGTCACTAATCAATGACATGATCGACTATAATTATTGCATACAATCAAAATATCTGAACAGTGATGAATGTGAATAGTACGTGTCGGGTATGAAAGAGAAAAATGTCAATGTGTAGTCTTTGGCTTTTGGATACAAATGTCATGTATTAATTTAGTGATTCACAAGAG
The DNA here is from genome assembly GCA_018703695.1 of Prunus fruticosa. Lineage (NCBI taxonomy): Eukaryota > Viridiplantae > Streptophyta > Magnoliopsida > Rosales > Rosaceae > Prunus > Prunus fruticosa. Next base: position 6,022,009 of record CM031922.1, read on the forward strand.
TTTATTAGAAGAATACGTGGCATAACTTAGTTAGATGATATAAGGATGGAATGGAAATGTGGTTACTCTTTTTTGAGAGTTTTTTTTGGAAAAACACATGCTCTGTGCTTTTTCAAAAAACAATCCCATACTTTTCTACGAAGCATTTTAACTTTTTTATATTGAACAAAAAAAAAAAATTTAACTTTTTTATAAAAATTCAAGATTTTTTTTAATAAAAGTACTTTTGTTAAAAGCACTTATAAATAAAAATACTTCATAAATAAACAGTCACAAACGAGCCATAAATCCATATTATAATTTGGGCATTTCATAACTAGGGTTTTAGCTCTCAATTTTATTCCATAAATAATGTTCCTTATTCTTGTCTCGTAAATCTTAACAGCTCCAAGGTGCACATTTCCGGCCCAAAACCAGAGCATGTGCTAAAACACCAAACCCCAAATCAACAAACTAAAACAAGCCAAGAAGGCCCTTTGTCATTTCTTCCACTCTATGTAGCATTTTCCTTTCACTTGAAGCCCAAAATTACCAACAACTTCGTAGCCTTTTTCTGTTCTTTATTTAAATTTCTATATATTTATTTCAAAAATATTGAAAAATTGAGAAAAGTTAATTTCAAAGCCCAAGCATGAATTGGACAAAAAAACCAGGCAAATATCCATTGGGCTTGCTTCTTGGATTCTGGGTTTTCACGGTCTTCACGGTTCCAGAGCTTACACAAGTTCATCGAGCATTTCAAGTCCAGTTTTATGTTAAATAACAAATAATTAAAAAAAGGAAATAAATTGTATGATAAAAATGGAAGAAATTTAGTTCTCCGACGTCCAAATACCACACAGAAATGCAGCATTAGATAGCGAGGAGAACATCTTTCTCGGCTTCTCTTCAAAAAACACACACAAAATCAAATTAAGTGCATGTTGAATACGATTTATAAAGCCTTCAAAAAAAATAAAATAATAAACTGAAATTCATGATTCAAGAAATATAGTTGCTCTTTCTCCATCTGCCCAAAGTAGCAAAAATTTGAGGGAGAGATTAAAGAAAAAAAGCAACACGATCGATTTTGCTTCAAGGGAACGAGTCATTTGGGAATTGAATTGATCCGCAATGACCAGATAGAGAAGCCTTCCCTAAAACTCGAAGAAAGCTTTTTTACGACTTTCAACTTCAATAAAAAACCAGAAACAAAATTTGAGAACGGACGAGGGGAAGAAGGGGCTGAGAGCAATGGCTCTAAGCGGCGCTTTCATGCCTAAATATATAGAGGACGAGGGGGAAAATCGGACGGTTGTTATTATATCATTTGTGGATCTACGGTCCCGAGTCTTTTCTCTCTATTACCACACCTAACCCTAGTTTCCTTTCAAAACCTTGTGTGGGTTTACGAAATTGGCCTCGTGGTCATACCAAGGCAGCCCAAGCCCAAGGTTTGTATTACACGGATGTATTTTTAAAAAAAATTTCCTCTTTTAATACACTTCTCAAAAGATCCAGTAAAATACACATTTTTAAAATCAAACACAAGGGGTACAAAGGTTAAGTGGTTAAAAACATTTACTCATGCACTCGAGGTCATAAGCTCAAGCGAGTGTTAGAAACGTGTGCATGAGTTATTATACATTTACGTATTTTTCATACTATGCATACACATATATACATATATATCATTCACATTTATTATATGTATTTTTCACATATTATTAAATAATTATATGAAAATTTGAAAATAATCAATATTAAAATATTTTATAATTACTGAAAATTTCACCGTCTTTTAAAATTTTTACCGAATAATACACGCACATCAAGTTTTTCATTTTTTATTTTTATTATTTTTTATAAATGTGAGAGTGGTAGAGAAATCCATTAAAATCCCAAAACCAAATGGCATCCCATAAGTTTCTCTATAACATACCTTTTGTTTTCATTTTTTTCTTTTTTATTTTCATGCTAAACACAGATTAAGAAAAGCTATCGGCCAGAACAATATGGAGACCAACGAGGGGGTAAAAAAGCCAAAGCTTTCTGCAAGAGTTTACAGCAGTATCACAACATGTAAAGGTAAATACAGTGTTTGAATAATGCCATCATGAGTACACAGCAGGGAGTAAAAACTATCCGCTATATTAAGAGAAACATAAGCCTATAACATGAGAAGATGGTGTACAAAAAGGGCAGTACATACACAATTGCTGTCGCAAAATGAACAATTTTCACGAGTCAAATATAAATACTGAGTTTAATACATGCTGCAGCTGCATTCAAATCATCATTCAATCATTACATTTGAACCTTCCGAGTCGGTGCTAGCTCTACGCGTCACCATAGATGCCTGAAATTATATTTGAAGGAAAAGTTAAAACTACATTTTAATCTTGAAGTCCAACTGTAGACAATCCATAAACACCTGGTAGACTGGCTGAAAGAACATTAAATTGCATAAAAGTAAATTTTGCATTGCTTCAGTGGGAAGAACACACCAATACGAAGACATATCACACCAAAAGATTTGTTATATTTATTGTTTGTTTTTTTTTCATTTTTACGTCCAAAATCTTCGATTGATTAAAAAAAGTCCAAAATCCATCGCAAAGGTTTAGAGTATAATCTAGGATATAGTCGACACTCCGGACAAGTACTTGGGTATCTCTAATAAATAACTCAAAAGGAGCCTCTGCAAAATTGGCAAGTCTTTTTGGAGTTCCATAAGCAATTTCACCTTCCAAAGTTCTGTGTATGTTTCTAAATGCCCCAAAAAAAACTAACGGGAAGAGGTCTGAAAAAGGCTAGAGAAAACCTCACTGTTTGTCTAGTTTAAATTGCCCCAATTCAAGAACAGTAAGTGAAGACCACAAGGATGCATCCAAATTATTTGATGACAGGTTATGTAAACCCTTCAAAATGTTTGTATGTTGTGTTTATAGTGCTTTCATTTCTGTAACATGAAACCTCACATTATGAAACGCAGCTATAGCAACCTATTCAAGCATGCAAGAAACCACTCATTATGAAAGTGGGTACAGTGGGTGCACTGAAGAAGGCAGTCAAGTTATGCCGAAATAGATAGTCAACATCTGAACTAGTCTTAAGAACATTAATGCTACAACTCATCTATTTTCCCGAAGGAACGGAGGCTAAACCAAGAGTTGTAAACTGATTTATTTGGCAGCCGAATTCCACATTATCTACTGGCTGGCCTTAGCCTACCATTACATCCAAACACATTATCTACTGGCCTTAGCCTACCAGTATCTACAATTTATGATATCCAACAAGAGAAAAAGGTTAGAATGTTACCTCTTGCAAAACTCCGTTACATATCGTGAGCCATTGTAAAAAATGAACCACATCAACACAACGACCAAAGTATCTGTCAAGATTTAGGAATTCACAAGTGCAATGTAACAGCATAGAGGAAGGGAGAGAACTTCATATTAAATTTGATCGAGAATGGTGAGAGATGTAGGTAAAATCTTATATCCTAAATATAACATTTCCTCAACATGCATTTCCCCTGCTATTCATTAAGTCATAAGACTGCACCAGAAACATGATAACCAAAAATACAAATTTTAATGAAACTTATATATGGCAATTTGGTAGGAACCAATAAACAAGCTCAAGAAAACTTCAGGTTTTAGCATATGGTGATCTGAGATATTGCAAAATAAGAGGCAACTTTTCAAATCATAACAGCTAGAAAGATTTATAATAAGATCAAGCAAAATGCTTCTTTTTTCTAATTGAACAAATGGCAAGTGTCATGCAACCACTTGAAAATTGAAATTATAAAATCCATCTCTACATGATCATGGATATAAGCTTACGCTCTAAACTTAAAAAGGACACATATCAAGTATATTGAAGAAAAAAAGGCATAACATAGGATACTGAAGAGATAACGCTCCCACCAATCCAACATATAGAGACCAAAAGTGACATTGTAAAGATAAATCTTTCGTTGAACCCAATTCATGGCTCGAGAATCTACAAACAGTAAGCATAAGTTGGTGCCAGGTTAAGATGTATCCAAACAAATATAACTTAACAAAACCATATATAAATGAAACACAAAAAGTATATAAACACAAAAACAAAAAACAAAATATAGAATCCAGCAATAAAAAATCCAGTAGCAAGAGCTGATTGTAGCACTGAGCTTCGCTGAGATCTTACAGAGATTTACATATGCATCTATCTTTTGACCAAAAAATCTAACACAATTGAATATTGAACAAACCAATCGGACAATCTAAGAGAATTAAGGGCTTGTTTGGTTTGTGATTCAAAAGTTACTATCCATTCCAAAAATTTGGGTTGTATTCCGAATTTACACCAAAAAATAATAATCTGAAAACCGTTCTTACAACCTATTTGGTTTCAAAGAAAAAAAATAAGAACACTCAAACATCATACAGCTATTCAGCGATCCAATACCAAATACGGATCATGACTAATATTTACAAGGAAGACCAATGGAAATCCAGGCCCAATCGAACTCCAAGCACTCTATTGCGGCATTTCCACAAACAGTTATACCCACAACCAGCATTGAAAAAAAAAAGCCCCGCTTTTCCCACTTGCCATTAAACCAAATACAGAAAGATCATCCTCCCCCAGCTTATATTCACGAGATTAGAACTGTAATCTGTTTCTCAAGGGACAAGCAGCCAGTCAACAGTGGGGCCATGTGAGATTGACCGCCACACCATGGTAATTGGGTTTTAAAGACACAGAAGAGAATGAAAATGGAGACGAGGATGAGCTCAGAATTGAAAAGAAAATCAAACAGTTTTCCTGTGAAAGAATACCAAACGCACTCTAAGATTTATAAGGATCACAAGATTTATTTGCGTAGATTCAGTGTAAGTTTCAGTTTTCTTTTTCAACATTTTTTTGTGCATAAAAACAACACTTTATTCGTATTAACAAGCAAGTGAGCAAACTAAACAGATCGGTTAATTTACAAATTTGTCAAATTCTACAAATTCTCTGCTGCCCTTTTTCCCGAATCTTTCCCAGCAACCAAACAGAAAGAGAGGCTAATTAATAACTTACCAGTGGCAAAGAAGTAAAGGCTAAGTTCAGCGCAGCAGCTGGTTGGATTGGATTGGAGCCAACGAACCGTGCCACTGCCAAGCAACGGAGGAAGGGGGAGACAGAGAGAGGTTTTGAGATGGCAATTGCCCGAACCAGGTTTTTTGAGTTTCACTATCCCACTTCTCCTCTTCTCTGCTTGATTCGCAAACCCATCTCACGCGTTTTGGGTTTTTGCCCACGCCCACATCCACCAGAAAATAGTCAAACAGTCATAATTAGGGTTTGGACTGGGCTATCTCTATGGATTGGATTGGACTTTCATTAGGCCTGGGCTGTTGTGGTCCATTTTGACCTTTCAAATTCTTAGGCCCATTCCTTGTGTGGCTTGGACTTGGGCCAATAGTAATAGTACAATATCTTATCTACCCACTTGCTCGTAGAGCAGTTCCAGCAACAAGGGCTGGGGGGCACTTTAGGCCCAAAACCATTTCCAGCAGCGATGGCTGGCCAGAGCAGCTGCTGGGGCCCACGAAATCAGGCCAGCCCTCATGCAAGATGAGCATGAGTTCAAGCCTGGGTTTGTTCACATCAGCAATGATATCAGCAACAACAAAAAATCTACAAAAAATTTCAAATTTTTTAAAAAATTAAATACTGAGTCATAGTTTTCATTTCCTACACCAAAACTCTATACAAATTTCTCTTCTCATATCTCATGTGAATAGTTGTTGCCACGACAATGAGCGGAAACACAACATTTTGCAAGGACAGCCACTATTCATGCGAATAATAGCTGCCCTAGCCCCCCTTTGCCATATGAAAGGACAAACTTGTGGAAGTGCTCTTATATATTAGACAAAAATTTATGTCCGTGCATTTCAGTCATATGATAGTATTGAGTGAGAAAACAATCTAATAAAAAGATTGCATGTGTCTAAATTTGATGATAATTTTTTTAAACACATGACAAAAACATTTCGCGAGTTGGCCTTTGGCCTTTGGCCAATTTGTGAAAAATAAAAACAGCCCAAATGTGAATAATAACAATAGCAGATTTTTTTTTTTTTTTTTTTTAAGGAACATAATTTATCCATCAACAATAATAATTTAGATTATCATGATTGTGGTCACTTTTTCCGGTTGCAGAAGTTAGTAATAGCATGCTTAAAAAGATGCTAATTTGGTCATGCTTTGCTGATCTTATCTTATATTATTTTTCTTTCCTTTGTTTAATATCTAACAAGTCATTGTTTCCACATTATCCCACTGTCCGCTGTGCTTTTTCATCCAAGCTAAACGCCAAACTCAATCGTGCCTGACGCTAACCCTTATTAGTAAATTAATAAATTCTTAATCAACTTATTTGTTATTTAATTAATTAAGTCGTTTCTTGCATCCTTGTAAAGTAGAAGCCAAACACAAACAAGGGAAAAACCCTTTTTCACTTTGCATTAATAATTTACACTCAAAATAAAGGATAAGATTTTGATTGAACTGTTGAATCGTTCAATTTGGCTTCATTATCTCTTGGGATTCGATTCCTAATATAATTAAAGAATCTCTTAACGATAGTTTCAAAGCTAAAAAAATTTGACAGATATGTTATTTTAAATCTTACTTTTTTCATCTCTCTCTCTCTCTCAAAAAAACCAAACAAAAACAAACCCCACCCCATAATTTAATGTATAAATCATACGATATGAAAAATGTCAGTTTGATATATATTACTGACTTGTGTTTAAAAGTTTTTACATTGCAAATTTAGAGATTGTAACGGAGCCACATGTTACATGTAAGACTTGTGATAGCCTTGACTCCTCAATTTACATGTTTCTCTATGTACCCTTCAAATATATTTGTAGCATTCTGGACAACTTTGAAACAAAGATTCATCCAATGCCCCCTCCTCTCAAAAGTTAACGTATTTAGACTTCTTAGCTCCTTGAAAAGAAAATTTTATGCTTTGTCTTAATCGGATGTTTGTAATCGTAACACTGTTATTTGACGTGAGTTGATTAATAATAACGTGTGACATGTTAGGTTGAAACATTATTATGTGTATATAGTATCCCAACTACCGCATCACACCGCTCAATTATTACTTACACAGTCACTCAATCGTGTTGCCCCACGTCATGGCCAATTGTTGTAGATGAAATATAATTGGAGTGGTCAATAGTCAATAGTCAATAGTCAATAGTAGCAAGCTAAATAATTAATTAGAATAAGTTACGATTTGATTTGAGCTTGCCTATCAAACAAAACTAAATAATTGATGGTGGTGATGATGCACTACAATCTAGAATTTGATCAGCAACCGGTGTTTGGTTACATTATCAATCGTTTTCACTTCTAAAGTTATATAATAATTCATCAATGGGGTTTTCATTGTCATCAATGGGTCCCCATAACATAACAATGATATTACTATTGCCAAATTGTCAACTACATAAACGGGTTCCTCACGCCACATATCTTGTACACGGATCATCGCATATCATCAATTATTGTACATTTCTGACTTGACTATTTTTTAGATTAAATTAATACATAAACGTTTAAACGCTAACCGGTTATTAAGTTAATAATAATCCGGTAGATATATGTATTAAGAATATTACTTAGCATGAAGAGTTTTGAATGGACGAAAAAGTCAATCATGAAGACTATATAGCTAATTAGACGACCCAATAACATAAGCAAATTAATACTATCTAATCAAGCTTTAGCAAACGCACATTTAAAATTTTCTAACATTATTTTGAGCGAAGATTTTGGCAATTGGTGATGTAGCATGAAAATATGGGTTTACGAATCAACAAACGTCTAAATCCGAAAAGATAAACTGAAATTCATCAAGCTTAACTCGAATCCACCAGAAAATAAAGAAAATATATAAATTTAATTAATACAATGCCATGAGTTGGCTTAAATAGAAAACAAAAAAACCCTAAAATAATTGAAAACTCTAGGTTTCAGAATATTCCCAAAACTTAACTAATAAGAAATTAATTTAAATCATATCATGAAAATAATATCATGATTGATAACTTATTCTAAAAATATAAATATATTATAAATCTTCTCAAGAAATTAAGCAATTCGAAAATCTCAACGATACGCCTTCTTCTTTTCCTAGCGCCATAATTGATGCTCAAACATGATTTTCCATATTTGAAGCCCAAATTTCTGATTTTGAAATTCTCCCCTTTTTCAAAATTTCCTTCATAGGAACAAACCCATGGTTTGTCCTACATCAAACCCCTTCACTTGTAAAGAACTCAACCTCAAGTTCTCCTTGAATTGAACTTGGGTAGACATAGAATTTGATATGTGAATAAACTTTTCAATTCTTTGAGTCCAAACTTGCTCATACATGGATGGAATAATCATACAATTAATTCCATAAACAATATTAAAAAATGCCAGTTGATAATCAAACTCCTTGAATAAATGTGTTTCCTCCGCAAATTCAGATTTATTCCTACCTTCAATTTTTCCTTCGTCTTGTGGGTTACTAGATCATCAATTAATTCAACCTCCATTACAAAAATTTATTCTTCTTTGACGTCTTCCTTCATATTTTCTTTGCTAGCCATAATTTTGGGTTGATCAATTTTGTAACTATTCCTTGACAAATATATATCATATTCAAGAGGAAAGAATTTTTTCACAAGAAGTCTTTTCATCCTACGCAAAGAATAGGATTTTTACCTTGTTTCTTCATAGATTTTAGCATTTGATCCCATCAAGAAGTGACATCGCCTCTTAAATGGGACACAACAATTTTCACCATCTGCTCATCTGAAATTGCTATTGTATTAAATATTTCCTCTACATCTGCTACCTATTCGAGAAACCATTCAATGTAGTCATTTCCCATAAAGCATGGAACATCTGCAACACAGGATTGGTGAGGTTGGTTTCGAGCAAATCCACCAGCACGTTCCCTTTCAATATTTGATATTTTTCCCCACGACCATCGTCGATGAGGTTTGTGTACCTCCCATCACCGCTCATCATTGAGAAGGCAAATCCTTGCTCTGAATGATGACCCGCTAGATACCACTTGATGCAGTGTAACAATTGATTGGCTAAATCTTAGTCTAAAACATGTAACTCTGGAATCTACCAGGAAAATATAAGGAAACCTAAAGGTTTATTTGATAAACTGGAATAACAAAACATAACCCTAGCCACAGTTAAAGTATGCTCAAATACTCATAGAAACTCTAGGAATAACAAAGTTTCCAAAATTTTTAAAGTGAATTTCGAGCTAGTAAACGATCTCCGATGCCTAAAAAAGTCCATACATCATAGCAAAGCAATGTATTTTATCCGTGACGCCATTCTCTTTGAATCGACGAGTCATGAGCCCGATTTTGAACTTGAACTCCAAATCTACAATTTATCCGATTTGCCTTCACGGGCGTCGGCTCCTCTTCAATTACTTCCTCCATTTCTTCAACATCAATTGGCAATTTGAAATGGAAAGGCAAGTCAATCAAGTTTACCGACTATTCTTTCATTTGATGATACTTCTGTTCCTAACGATTAGAAGAGGTTTCAAATTCTAACTTCAACCTCATTGATGAAAGAAAAAGAACAAAGATAACCCGACAAGCCAACCAAGCTGGTCACATCGGAGTGGACCATGGTTAAAGCTTAGCTGCAACTAAGACAACCCGTCATTGTCCATTGCTTAGGTACATATAAGTGTATTATTATTCTGTGTAACTTTCTGGTCGAGTAGTAATAAAATGAAAATCATACAAATTTCTCTTTTGATTTTCTTTGCACAATCACATGCCCCATTTTTCCCATATTGGCTTGTCTCCCACAAACAAAGTTGTTGCCCATGAATAAATAAATTATAATTAACAGCTTACTCTATCTTCGTGCTCTAGTTAACACACACAAATAAGTTTATCCGTACATCAAGTGACCCGTTTAATCTAATTGTGTATTGTATATATCCGCTTAAATGATAACATGTATAGTGAATCTTGAATTCACTATTTTACATACTAACAATGTATTTACTATAATTTAAGCAAATTCAATACACTATATCGACATATCATGTTGCGTACAAGATAGAAACAATAATTTCTTCAAAGAGAAGAAGAAAGCAATAGGATAAACATCGACAGTATTATCAGTTCGGTTCTTCGAATTAACAGGTGCGCCATATGTCCTTTTCCTTTTTGTCTACAGCTGAGAACAGGATAAGGCCTATTACTCTATCCAGCAGATGATTGTGATCATCTATGCCTGCAATTATCTGATTCCTTTTTGGCCTTTTTTCTCTTTTATCTCTGTTTAATTATTCACATACATATATGTCTACCGATGAATGATCTTTACACCTTGTCATTATGGGATTCACGTGAGCTAGATATTAAATCCACATATATGCTGTGTAATGCCAGTATATAATTGGTTTCTGCAATATAATTGGCATCACTGTCGGCTACCCCATATCAAGACCCGGGCATACAAATACCTCTTTGAAAACTTACATATATAAGAAACAAGTTTATATAGAAAAAGGGTTTAACTGCAAAATATGACAACAGAATTATGTGAGGGAGAAATATAGAAAAAGGGTAAAACAGCAAAACCCACTAGAAAGTGAAAACAAAAAACAAAAGAATAATAATAAAAATGAATATACCTACCGTATTCTATAACCACTCTTACATTTGGTGCGTTATTTGTGGTGTCATCGCGATCATCAAACTTGATTGGTTTACGCCTAATAAAATATATATAAGTGTAAGTTTATGCTAATGACGACTGATGATGATGATGTTAATGAATATTATTAACACCAATAATAATAAAAACAAACAACAACATCACCAATACGATATCAACGAAGCTCATGCACCTAATTTTTTAGCAACAAATTGTTCACAAATATTTTTAAAATGTGGAAACAGATCATGGTGCAGAAATATACTTTTTAATTCACCAAAAAAAGCATTATGAATTATTTATTTATCCTCATGTGCAACCACCACTTGTCAATCTTATCCCAACCTTTTGTGAATTATTGGTCGATGAATAGATGAAAGGTATGGAATAATTAAAGTTATTTCAGCCCCAAAAACGTAGAATTAAAAAGAAAATTTATTAAATTTATTATAATATTTTGTTTTATAAGTTTAAGCATCAAGGACCTACCCAAAGCCAGTGAGAGATTATTTTAAAAAATAAAAAACCGAAGCCGTTTGTGCATGCAGAAAAATGTATCATTCTTTAGTTGAGGCAGATGGTGAAAGAGGCACACCAGAATTTGTCTGGTGTAAAAATGAGCCAACATAGAAAAGCATGGCTTATCCATTGTCCAAAAGCCGGAGAGAAAGCTCAGGTGCCCTTTAGAAGTCGAAATTTTGCACACAGACAACGATTTATATTTATATTTATATTTATCAAAATGAAAATTTTCATTATATAAATTCTTACAATACAATCAAGAGAATATAACCAATGCCGTAATTATGAATTTTTTAATGGATGAGCTGGCTAAAGTTATTAGATGAAAATCTCATTATCATTAATTTATATACTAGTGCATCAACAATGGTGATGGTCATTTCAATTTTATATCAATAAATTGAATTGTTGACTTGCATCGGTAAAGTTCAGTTCATTTCAAAGATCAATATTTCACTTCAAAGATCAATAGTTCAGTTCATAGATCAATAAAATGAACTTTAAAATGAAATTCATTTCAATAAGCTGGCCCACCACAATAACTCTACAGCCTCTCTCTTATTGACACATGGACAATAAGAGAGAGATAATTTATTTCACTTTTCAAAAACACAAATGGCTAATTCCATTTTCAAATGGCTAGTTATTTACCTATAAATACGTAAATGGCTTATACATATTCAATTTTGTTGTTTAATAACAAAGGTGCTATGATGTGTTACCATTCAATCTCAACTTCCAATTCTTCAAAAAAAAGTGTTAATATAATATTGTCACCAACCAATTTTTTTATTTTTGTTATTATATATATTTAAAATTGGATCGATAAACCCTCTTATAAGAACCCAGGTACGTACAGGTACATCACTGCCATTATATTTATATATAATTTTGAAGAATAAAGGAATTTCAAGGGATGCATGTACCCTTATATGCGGATCAATGAAGCCTCTAAGAAATTGTATACCCACAAAAAGAAAAAGAAAAGCCCCTCCAAGAAATTGGAAAATTGAACTTTCCAAAGAAAGGGACATTACAAATGTGCAATAGGTTATCCCTTATATATCCACGCAAGCATGACATGTCGATCGCATACATAATCTTCCGTTATTTTCCCTTTTCCACAAAAAAAGCCTAGATTTTTGCAGATGGTCCAAAGAAACAAAAAATTTTATTTTTTATAAATATCTATAATATATATTAGCCTCTCCTCGCTTGTGAGTTTGCGATATGTTTTTTTTTTCTTTTTCAAATTTTAATTTTTTAATTTAATTTAGAATTAAAAAAATAATGGGTAGTTGTGTTCCATAAAAATAAGATATATTATATGTATTTTCTTTGAATTCTAAAAGTTTTTAATATGAAAAAATGTGAATTTACCATATTATCCTCATTTAATTAATAATATCAATTCTTAATATTTACATTTATCAAGGGCATTTTATAATATTTTAAATATTTTACCATTCTCTGCATTTTTCTTTATATATAGACTCTGCCTTTTACTCGCAATCACTGTAGATTTAAGTGTTGGTCCAATCACCCCACAATCACTATGGATATTTCTTTCTATTGCATTTATTTATTATATTTGTAGCACTTAAAAAAATAGTGGGGGAATCAAATCACGCTACTACAATATTGAGCTATAGTCACCAGCTTTTTTCTAAGTATTTAGCCCCCTAATTAACCAAAATTGGCGAATAAAGGCTTTAGCAACTAAACAGTTACCAAAACATGTTGATCTTAGGTATTGAGGTGGCATAAGAGCAACTAATTTTTGGTTTGGTGGGAATGCTTGCCAAGGCTTGAATTTAATTATAGCTACCATTGTGTTAGGTGACATGGATTAGTTTCTTATTATTTTAACACCAATCATCGACTAATTTTAGCTACTAGGCTTAGCAACTAGTAGTTGGTTATGTTAAACACCATTAAAGAATATATTGGTTGTTGCTAAGTTGGAAATCCAATTGAGTATTTGCCACACAATTTTTTACACCATTAAATATCAATTAATTAAATATAAATATTCAAGTAATACAATATCACTCATAATCCAAAACTTCTTCTGCTTTGAACACACACAAAATCCACACTAGAGGTCTTCTCCATTATATCCCTGTAAATACATTAAAATGAGAAAGAAAGAAAACTAGGATTATAAACATAAAATACAAATAAAATAACCTACTTAAATAGAAAAAATTAGAAAGACTATCATAACAATTAGTGTCAATCGGTATAGATTGGTGTGTTTTTGTTGATTAGCCCAATTATCTCTAGATTTCCCCGATTTTTTTTGTCATTAGTAGTTAACTAGCCTCTTGCCACACACTCACGCGTGTGCCAATTGAGTTTTATTTTTATTTTTAAATTTATAGAATTAAGAAAATAAAAAATGGGTAGTTATTTTCCATAAAAGTAGGATCCATTATTTGATTTTATTTTTAATTTTAATTTTGTAATTGTGAATTTACCATATCATCCCCATTTAATTAATAATTTCAATTCTTAATGTTTGAATTAATCAACAGCATTTTTCCTGGTATTTTGAATGTTTCACGATTTTCTCCTTTTTGCTTTATATATATATATATATATATATTAGCCCGAATTATTGGTTTGTATTAGGTAAAAAATTGGCTATTTACCAAACTTTTACAAGTGGGCCTCAGTTTCCAATCCCGATCATGGTGCCCATGTTGTCGATTCAGAAAATAAATAAGAACAAAAAAATAGCCATGGTGTCCATGACGAATTGCTAGGAACCACACTTGCTCATGATATCTTTGTTTATCCTGGAATTAAAGATAACTAACACATGCATACAATTCTGCCACCGATATAAGTCTATCCAAAAATAACTTCCTTTTCTTCTCTTGTCACTCTACTCCCCTCACATGGTACACATGTTTATTTATAAAATAAAAAAATAAAAAAATAAATTTTCCTGCTTAGCTTAATTAGGTTAAGCTCCACTTTTTGGTCAGTCAATTTTCAGTACCAATTTGTTGGTTTATGCTATGTCAAAACGTTTTGGTCCCAAACTAATGACACATTGATTGGTCACTCTCATTTGTACTATATAGACAATTGTTTACAGTGGTAAGTACGTAGTCTATCGACAGTAAAGGGGTTTAGATGATGGAGAGGAATCAAGGCCACGTCAGGCCTATGAATAGCTCTGCTCATGATTGTATGACACAAGCCTTGTGCGCGTATATAAATTTCGTATTATTCTACTTATACTAATACAAAAAGAGAGAATGGTTGTTAACAAAGAGTATTAAGATAGACAACAAGAATGACTATAAAAAAAAACATCACCGAATATCAACAAAAATAGTGAGAGGGACAAATGCAATCTTTGTGCGTGTGTGTTTTTTGTGTGTATGGAAATAGGCCAACCGATTGATAAACCTAATCGAAAAAAGATATTGATATACGAAAAAAGTCTTTTAAAAAAAATCTATATGATGGAAAATAACAAAAAACAAAGTACATGTGACCAACCCTTTTGGCCTTTATAATGGAATTTTTAAAAAATTGATAAATGTATATGATGAATAAATAAATTTTTTTATAATGAAGTTAACTTTATAATGGAATTTTTAACAAATAGTTGCAACATATTATCTATTTTCTTTGGTCACGAACTATGATGTACTTGGTGAAGGCATGGCCAAAAGGATAAGCTATCGGATTCCTCTCCTTTTGAGGCGAGCAATTATATATTTCCACCAAAACTCACCAATTTATAAAATAAATGAAATTTTTAAAAAATAATAAATGACCATTAGTGTAGTGATTTGGTGTAATTGTTCCTTCAAGCAAGGGCAAGATCTTAGGTTAAAGTCTTACTATCCATATAATGTATGTAAGTTTAATATATTATCGTCCATTTGAAAAAAAAAAAAAAAACCTTATGCCAAATGTAACCAATCAAAGCCACGTCAACTAGGGTAGAAAGGCCAAACATCCTACTAATGGACACGTGGACGGTTGAAAAAGGCGGTATATTGATGTGGACTTGTGGCAAAAATCGTCAGAGTATTAAAGCTGACTGTGTGCTGTGCTGTGCACCCACAAAGACTTGGAAGACAAAGGAAGTGGATAAACCTCAGCGCGAAAATTGGAGATTAAAAAGAGAAAAACAAAAAATAAAGAAGAAGGGACAACCAACAATCGACCAAAAAAAAAAAGGGACAACCAACAGGGAACCACATGGCACCACGTGGCACTAAAGGAGCCGACAGCGCCGGTGGGACCGGGAGTTCTAGGATGATCCAATGGAGGACGGTAAACACTAGATAAAATAGAAGGAAAAAAGAAAAATGAATAGATTATATAAGCGTGAAATGAATAGAAACGTCGCCGCTTAGGTGCTGGTGGGCCCCACGGACTGAGAGATTCCTATAAATACGTGGCCGGGACGCGGAGGTACTTACTCCTTCAAACAACGTTTGTGTTAACGTGTTTTGTCTAGCACTGAGAAAAAAAAAAAAAAAAACGTACGTGTTGCTGCCTCCTACTTCCACTGCAACGCCACCAGAAACACCAAAGCCTTTCTCTTCTCTCTTCATTCATTCTCCTCCTAATTTCTAGGTTCCCTCGGTTTCCCAAAAAAAAAAAACCGAACTCATTTACTTTTCCTTCTTCTTTGGTTTTGGTCTTATTTCTTGGTATCTGAGGTTTTTCCGAATTTAACATATATAATGTGTGGAATTCTTGCTGTTCTTGGTTGCTCCGATGACTCTCAGGCGAAGAGGGTCCGAGTCCTTGAGCTTTCTCGCAGGCAAATTTCCTAATTTCGTAATTTAATTCAATATTTTATATAAGTTTTTTATTATTATAATAATTCATATTTATTAGTTGGTTTCAGTTGAGTAGCACATGCATACCTCTAGAAATTTTTTTTTTTCCGGTTGTTGCACATATTTTTTTTTTCTTCTGATACAAGCGGTATTGGAAAATGGGACTCAAACTTAGAACCTCGGTGAATGTTTAACTGTTTTTAATGACTTGAGCTACAAATTCCTTATTTGTTCTTGAACATTTTTATAAGAAATATCATAAGAATTTGAGTTTTTGATCATGAATGAATTATGGTAACTGTGGTTTGGTTTGCAAAGAAACTAGTGTTTGTTCAAATCAAACGTTTAATGATTCTGACCCTTGTGACGTTGTGGTTCCATAGATGATGTTACCTTTCATGAATGGCGTGTTGGGGTCCGTTTTGTTTGGTAGTGGTACCATGATTAGAGGCAATTTTTGGAAAGCAAAACAATAGCAGAGCTGAACATTGAAATAACATAGGTTTTTTTTTTTTTTTCAGATTGAAGCATCGTGGTCCTGATTGGAGTGGTCTTTACCAGCATGGAGATTGTTTCTTGGCCCATCAGAGGCTGGCCATCATTGACCCTGCTTCTGGGGATCAACCTCTGTACAATGAAGACAAGTCAATTGTTGTCACGGTAAGCCATGTGACAGGGCCTAACAATTATTATTATTCACAGAATTCTGAATTTTTGTTTTTTGTTTGGTTTTGTAAACTAGAAATTTTAATTTTGTGGGAAAATGAAAAATTCAATTGCTGATGAAAGGGTTTTGCTAAACATAATCAGGTGAATGGAGAGATTTACAACCATGAAGAGTTGAGGAAGCGTCTGCCGAATCACAAGTTCAGAACTGGCAGTGATTGTGATGTCATTGCTCATCTGGTATGTCACTTACCAACTTGGTTGAAAACAAAAAAAGAAGAAGAAAATTTTGTATCTATAAGAATTAAGCATGATGATTACATATTTTGGATGAGTTATAAGTCAATTTGATCAATCAAAGTATGAGATGTTGAATATGTTATTTGATGGATCATGGACTTTGCCTGCACTTAACTGTCTGTGTGTCTGTCTTTAATCTCTTGTGAGTAGTATGAAGAGTATGGGGAGAATTTTGTGGATATGCTGGATGGAACGTTTTCTTTTGTGCTACTGGATACCCGCGACAACAGCTTCATCGTTGCTCGCGATGCGATCGGGATCACTTCCCTCTACATCGGGTGGAGTCTTGATGGTAACATTTCTCTAGCAACCCCTGTTTTGTCTGCAAGTGATGCTTTAGTTTTTGACTTGAATATGTATGTGATGCTAAGTTAGCATATTTGGTTTAAATTCAGGCTCAGTTTGGATAGCATCAGAACTGAAAGGATTGAATGATGATTGTGAACACTTCGAGAGCTTCCCGCCCGGTCATCTGTACTCGAGCAAAGAAGGTGCACTCAAGAGATGGTACAATCCTACTTGGTTCTCAGAGGCCATTCCATCTGCTCCATATGATCCGCTTGCTCTCAGAAGTGCCTTTGAAACTGTAAAAATTTCATCATTTTCAAACTCAGATGGATTACTCTTATTTCACTTACATATCAGAGTTTATTTGTAGCTGTAGCTTATGTGTTGAGTGTGATACCTGCAGGCTGTGATCAAAAGGCTAATGACTGATGTGCCTTTCGGAGTTCTTCTCTCTGGAGGCCTAGATTCATCTTTGGTCGCCTCTATCACGGCTCGCCACTTGGCAGGCACGAAGGCGGCCAAACAATGGGGAGCACAGCTCCATTCGTTCTGTGTTGGACTAGAGGTGAGTTTTTAAATCTTTCGACAAAGATTTAACATATGGCTCATGGGAGCTTATGGATTCCTAACCTGGTGTCCTCATACGCTGAGCAGGGTTCGCCTGATTTGAAGGCTGCAAAAGAAGTTGCAGACTATTTGGGAACCGTTCACCATGAGTTCCATTTTACTGTTCAGGTATCGATACAAAAACCTGTTTAAGCTAAAGAGTTTGCTGCTATCTTTTTTAGTAGCCGAAATAGTAAACCATTTGCATTTGGCATGTAACAGGACGGGATTGATGCAATAGAGGATGTTATTTACCACATTGAAACTTACGATGTTACGACTATTCGAGCTAGCACCCCTATGTTTCTTATGTCTCGTAAGATTAAGTCTTTGGGGGTTAAGATGGTGATTTCTGGTGAGGGATCCGATGAGATTTTTGGTGGATACTTGTACTTCCACAAGGCACCCAACAAGGAAGAGTTTCACCGCGAAACTTGCAGAAAGGTAATGGATTAGTTGCTTATTTACATTGAAGATAGATATAGGGGTTGGAAGGAAAGGCATAATAAGGAGTTGTTCTTTTGTTTGATGTAGATTAAGGCACTGCACCAGTATGATTGCCTCAGGGCAAACAAATCAACATCTGCTTGGGGATTAGAAGCCCGTGTCCCTTTCCTGGACAAAGACTTCATCAACGTTGCAATGGCTATTGATCCTGAGTTTAAACTGGTAAGAAATGAGACTAAGATATTGGGATTGCTTTTTATTTACAGCAGAAGTTAAATTTTAGAGTTCAATACTGATCACTTGGCTTTTCGCTATATTTTTAATTGATTATAGATCAAAAAGGACCAAGGAAGAATTGAGAAATGGGTCCTCCGGAAGGCCTTCGATGATGAGGAGCATCCTTATCTGCCAAAGGTATATGCTCGTGTCTTTCTTTGGTAATAAGTATTGCTGATACGTTACTGCCCCTAACATCCGTATCACGTCAATTCTAAAGCTAACAAATCCTGTTTAATGCCTTGCAGCACATTCTGTACAGGCAGAAAGAACAGTTCAGTGATGGTGTCGGCTATAGTTGGATTGATGGCCTGAAATCCCATGCTGCTCTCCATGTACACATCTATCCAACCTTTTTTACAATTTTTGTTGGTATTTTTCATTTTCATGAAGGCTGATGATTGAAGCTCAACTTAACACTATCAGGTGACTGATAAGATGATGCTGAATGCTGCACGCATCTTCCCGCACAACACTCCCACCACAAAAGAAGCCTACTACTACCGAATGATTTTCGAGAGGTTCTTCCCACAGGTAGTCTGCTACAAAATTTCATGATTCATAAGCAGTACATCACGATTTTTTTTTCGTGTATGCTTTTTTGCCTTTAACACAACAAACTCTCGTTCATAGAGACCTAACTTGCTGTACTTATTTTCTGGTATTGCAGAACTCAGCCCGGAACACAGTACCTGGAGGACCAAGTGTGGCCTGCAGCACAGCCACAGCTGTGGCATGGGATGCTGAATGGTCCAAAAATCTTGACCCATCTGGTAGGGCTATATTTGAAGTGCATCAACAAGCTTATGACAAGCAAGCTGCGCCTGTGACTAGCAGCATTGTGCCTCCGGAGATCATCGACAATGTACCTCAGATGAAAGTGAGCACTCCCGGGGTCGCGATTCTCAGCTAATAATAACAATCCCCTGCAGGAGGATATCTAATAACTTCTGCAAGACTAAGGGTAGTAATTACAGAATTAAGAGACTTTGCGATGCCTTAATGTATAAAAAGTAATAGGGCACTATGTAAAGTTGAAGGAAGACCACCTGGTGGTTTTGAAGATATTGTGTTTTATCATCAAACTGTTGTACTTTTCTAATGCAACATTTTGAAGTGTGCTATCTATATATTGGAGATGTTTTTAAGTTTAGAATCTCTCTGTAATTTTCTTTCTCTGTCTTCAATGATCCTTTTTCACTTTGAATAAATGAGACAATGAGCCTAATATATATGGTGTCTTTCTTGTTACATTCAATTAATTTGTCATCTATAATAATTTTTCTAGGAGATTGAAGAGGGTTTATTTTTGGCCAGGGACTTGGAGAGGTTGATCCAGAGAACTGGTGAATTTCTGGCCAAGAATTTGTTTGGATAAACACAAGTACTAAGGATCATAGCTTTTCAAAGATTCTCCAATGGCTCAAGTTGGCAATTCCAGAGACATTACCGTAGCCCAATTAAGCCCCATTCAAAAATTAAGAGTTCGTCTTATGTAGAAAACACTTGTGTATATAATCGCCTTTATTATAAGAATGTTGAAATTTTTGTTAAAAATCCAATTGTTTCTTGAAAAGCATTTAGATGCGCTTAGCATATACTTCTCCACCAAAAACCACTTTTATAATCCATAAAGCTTTTGAATTCTTTTGCCAAAGACAATTATAAACGCTTTTGTTCATTTCAAAAGTACACCCAATCAGCCCTAACAAAATATGTCGCAATAAGAGTACGGAGCTCTAACAAAATATGTCGCAATAAGAGTACGGAGCTTCTATAATGAAGAGGTTGAGTGAGGAGCTTACTTGAAAGTAGGGCTGCTTGATTTTTGGAAGATTTATCCAATTGGCCCAAGGATCAGGTTCTCGGCTTCCTAAACTGTAGGCCTTAGAATTTGAGAGCCCGTACATAAATTAACAAGACATGTCGCAAAAAGTAGTACAAAGTGTGGCTGCTGGGATTCGAGCCCAGGTCTCCACGGCCACAACGTGGAATTCTTACCACTAAACTACAGCCACTTTGTTGTTACTAAATGCTTGAAATATATTTAAGTACGCTAATGACCTTTTGTTGTTGCAGTGCATCAAAATTAAATTAAGTGTTTCCTTGAAGGATCTTGTGATTGGATGGCTTTTGTTAATTTAGACCTATTTTAAATGGTCGAAAACTCATTTATAGCTGAAATAATTGCAATTTGCAATGATAATTTTGAGGGTTCACTAGCGCAAAAAAAAATATTAATATTGTTTTCTTGACATTGTTGATGTACCTCTCCATATTGTATGGACTAATGTATGGACTAATAAAAAAAATATTAATATTGTTTTCTTGACATTGTTGATGTACCTCTCCATATTGTATGGACTAATGTATGGACTAATGTGACTAGTTGCTCCGTGTGGTTGAATTATGAACGTAATTTTTCTTTGATTACATGATTAAATAATGAGGAAATAAGAATCTTATTATTATTTTTCCTGACAAAAACTAACAACGCATTTGCATTTACAGATTACATGATTGTATCACAAGATAAAAGCTAGCTATAGGCCTATAACTTGTTAGAGTTTACATAAAATTAGAAGAGCAAAGCTGTGTGTTGAACAATTAAAGAGTCTTCATTATCTAAAAAATTAATTAGTCTTCCACAACTGGAAAACTAATGAGGAAACGAGAACCTTATTTGTCCTCACTAACACTAACAGTCTATATTTAGCATTACTTTACAGATTACTAGCTAAGGGAAAGAGCTGCAATTTCGCACCCTCTCATAAAACGTATCACAAGATAAAAATAAACCTATATAAACTTGTTAATAGAGCAAAGCTGTGTAAAAGAGCTGGTTCCAAGTGTCTGGCAGTCCAGGAAGGCACCAGTGGCTACAATCTGCTGTGTGGTCAGGATTGGCTCTCTGCTGAGGGCTTAAATCCCCACTGTAGATTGAAGGGTGCCCATCTTTTCTAAGCTCTGAAAGCATTGTGATGTCTAGCAAAGATGCAGGGTTGCTCATGCCCCTGATCACACTGTCCACCACTCTCATTTGGTCTGGATATGTTGTCCCTGGATATGTTACTCCACTCATTGTCATTGGTGCTGTTTCCCCATAGCAGTTCTTGGTGGTTGTAGGAGTTGCTCCCCCATTCCATTCATTTGGGCTGTCAATTTAGCATCTTGTATAAGTTACCATGTACAAAAATTCAGGATCTAGGTATAAATTGGTACTCTAACATCATTTAGCCTAATGAGATTTAACTATGCAAAGTGATAGATTGATAACGGGTATCAATCTACAGTATTTAATATACCGTTACCGTAGGAACCCATTTACAATTCCTGATACAATATGAGAACTAATTTATAGTACCTGATGCACTACGTTTACCGATAACGTATCAGGTAGCAACTAAAAACTAGGTACTGTAAATTGGTACACGATGCACTAAGGTTATCGATACCAAATATGGATTAAAATGTTAGTATAAATTGGTATCCAATACTAATTGATCTCTACCCTTTGACAAGCGTAACTTGGGCTAATGTGAACTGTAGCACTAATGATGAAAATGGCTATGGGCTATAGCTTGTTCAGTCAGTTAGGAGAGGCCCAGATTTGAGAAAAGTCGTCCACTTTGTCTGGTGAGAGGTACATGAGCATTTTATGTCTTCTTCAAAGATTGCATGTGTTTACTGTTTCCTGTTTAGTGCCACTGTGCCACCGACAAACCCAGTGCAAGCTCTGACCTAATCCTCCGAACACTGCACTGTTTACTGGTTCCAACATTTATACATTGTTTTGTGATTTTATCTTTAAAAAGGTAGTTCGTTTTACCATTGATTGTAATTCGCTTTGGACCAACCTAAATTCAGGGTAGGGAAGGGATCGAGTCAACTTTGCCAACTCGCAAACCAAAAAAGACATCTAAAAATGGAGCAAATTTTTGGTGCTTGGTGCTGGCTGCAACCAGCACACGCATAGCTTAGCCTGGAAATCGAAATTCACAAATCAATTATTGGAGAGAGAGAGATAGAGAGAAAGAGATACCCACTTGTAGTGTGTGGGAGATATGGAAAGGAAGAAAACTCGGGTCCTTGTGGTGTCGATGTTTGAGTCGACCCAATTAGCCCATGTTCTCATCCCTTTTTCCAAAGCAGCCAAACGATCCATATCTTGGTAATATTTTCCACCTGATTCCATGTAATCCCACCTACGCGTTTCCAAAGTCCAAGAAAGAAAGAAGATTTCAATCCCATTTATCATTATCATCATGTCATATACATTTGCAAGTACTTTCGTCAATTTCAAAATCATTTTAGATAACAAGGAAACGTCACACAACTTTTGGTTACTTTTTGGTCTTAGAGATGCATCTTTAGCGCTAGATTAATATGCAAGAAGCGATTAATTCTTTAATTGAAGTTCAAAAGCAATTTTACTCCTCCAAAAGTGCTTCCATAATCTAGAAAGCATTTTTCACTATTTCCAACCGACATTACCAAAAATACTTCTAAAAGCACTGTTAAACATGCGCAAACAATCATTTTGACCCTAAAGTTAGAATTGCACAAAGTACCGTAAGATAAACAAAATACAAGATTTGCTCACCCTTGGAGACCTCCATTGTGGCTCCACCAGTGACCGGTGTTAAACGACAGCACATCGGCTTTCCGCCACGCCTTGCTGTTCTCGGAAATGTCCTCAAGCCTTAGAACTCTCTTTCCTTGCATCATATCTATGTCGACCAGATATGGAGCTCGATAGAATTGTATTGTCACACCGTAGTCCTGCAGTATAGTAGCAAAACCCAATAAGGCCGTGTTTGGATTGATATGATGCTCTCATTTCCTAACGCATGACTTTTTGTAGACAAAGAACATGATGGTGGTGTCCTGCTGTAAGCACCAATTGGTCCAAAGGGTCCCTCAAAACAGTTTCCCTATTTGATTCTTTTGTTGTATTCGAATTTCAAAGCATTGTTAAAAAGTGGGCAAAAAACAGAAAAGCTTCTTCATTTATGAACTGGGTTTTCTAATTTTTTTTAGTTCCTATGACCAGAATAGTGTTTGATAATATTCAAAACCCACACACAAAAGGAATTAGTATGAACAATTGTAAACCCTCACACCATATATGTTCTCACAGAAATAATAACCATTAATTTTCACAACTATGCTGGTTCTTGTTCTGTTTTGCTTACTGAAAATTTAGAACAGAACCATATTGATGTGTGTATTTGGGCATTGGCATTGAATCCTATTGCTTCAAGAAACCAAAATACCAAAACCCAGAATGAAGCAAAGAAATTCCTGGTTAAGTAAGTTTTGGGGGAAACAAATCAGAGACGTACCAAGAAGCTAAATGTTGAGAGTGGATCTCCCTTGACCATTTGTGTCTGGGTTTGAGGAGCTACAGAGTAAATCAAGCAAACCAAAGACTCCCATTGATTCCTCCCAAGCGAGTCACCTACAAACATCACTGTTTTCCCTCTCATTTTGTCCAAAAACTCAAGCCCATTGAACCTACCAAGAACAACACGCTAAACCAAAAGTCACCACCATATAAAAAACAAAAACCAACACAAACCCATTTCAAAAGACAACATTTTGAAGTAATTGCTTACCTTGGGAGCTCACAATTGAGGGGTCTCCATCTGTACTTGAGGTAGCCAGTGTCTGGGCGGCCGTACATTTGACAGTTGAACTCAGGGTCTATGATTAATGGACACTCAGAAGATTGGTACATTGGGTAATCGTCATCTTGGACCCAAGTGCCTGCAAACAAAGCACAATTGCTTTGGTTGGTTTGGAACATTGGAGCTGTTCTGTGGTGGTGGTAGCTGTGGTGGTGCTTCTTCATGCTCAGTATCAAAGCTGAGCGGCATTGGACCAAAACCAGGCAAAGAATAGTTAAACATGAACCAATAGATTGGGAACAGAAAAGAGCCATTGTAGAGAGGTGTTATTGGGTGATGAATAAAAGCAAAAGCTGAAAAAGAAGAAACAGATAGAGAGAGAGAGAGAGAGATGGAGCTAATGTAAGTTGAAATAAAAGTTGAAATCTTGGTCCTGATTGGGTCATATATATATAATAAAATATAAAATGAAAATAGAGGGGTGGGGTTTTAGATTTGTTGTGTAAATGAGGAGAGGGTTGCTGAGATGGGTTTACTCTTCACGTGAGTTAACAAATGAAAATGGACTGGTGACGGTGGGCTTGTGAGATTGATTTGGACTCCGTAACTGTACTTCTGACCTTTCTTCACATTGTCTGCAAGTGTCTTTGTCCACACACCATGAATCCAGCGTTTGTGTGATCTTTTTGTAAAAGATGGTAGATTTCTCTTGAAATTTTGGACGCAAGGTGGTTAAGAAAATTACGGAAAGGGTTAAAAAGATGAAAAATTATTGGGTGTGTTAGAACCACGAGGCAACGTGGCGTGTATTAAGTCTTAAATTTACAGAGTTTAGACCTAATACACGTGTATTAGGTCTCCAATCCAATTCATAGCCAAACTATTCAAGTGAATTCTCTACACACCCACTCACATCACATACAATAATTTCTCAAATTAAAGGGATTTTCATGCAGTTGCGACCAACCGGCAAGGTTGTGTGCTGAGGTCCAGTGCTCATTAGTCTGCACTTTTTTTTTCTTTTAATGTTAGAGGGAGGGAGGGAGGCAGCCAATGTGGGGTGAGGTCATCTCAATTCTCAACTTGGTTGCTTGCTATGGCCCTCTCTCTCTCTCTCTCTGTGCTGCTCTGTTCGGCGCCTCAAAGTTGGATTCTTTCTCTCTCATTTATTATAAAAGGAAGCAGAGTTAAAAATGTAGGTCTGCACCTTTTCAAGAAAGAGGGCAACTCCAATTGGAAAGCAGATGTTCTTTGCTTTACTTACCAACATGTACTTAGAACATCATTCTTGTGTTTACTTTGCTTTATGGAAAATTTAGGGGCAAGCCTTATGAAACATCACCATCCAAATTAGTCACCTTCCATTGTCATTAATTCGGGTTTATTAATCGTGACAAAAAAACTTTTAAAGTATTCAATAATTTTGTTGAGGCATTGCAGCATTGACTGTCCTAAATTCACAATGTGAAAGACTCAGTTTTTCAAAGAGAAAAGAGGGCTTTGGAATCTTTTTCTGTATTGAAGTGAGGTTTATTTGAAATGAAAGCACAAGTTTTAGTTTCCAAAGCTCAACAAGGAAGAATTGGTTCCATGCATCCCTTGATTATTTTTCAATTTCTTAATGGCCAAGAACATTATTAAATTTGTATGCTCTGCATATATTGATAGATAGATACATAGAAAATAAAACAATCCCTAAAATTGGTTTTAGTTTGTATTGCATAAATAGTTGTTATATACTCTGATCGTTTTCATCCTAAAATCCATATTAATAATGAGAAAACAAAATTGCATTTATTTATGTAGCAGTTATTGGTACTTTGTGAAGAGTGTTTGGGAAGGGTGAAAGAACACATGAGTTATGATCTCCAAGATTATGAGATATGTTTTTTTGGGGGGTCAAAGAGATGCTTCATTGAAATAAAGAGAAACCAACATAAAGTCTCCAGGAAGGAGGGAACAACACCTCCACTCAACCAGACAACAGTAAGGCAAGGAGAAACAAAACTAGCAAAGAAAAACTTTGTTGGAAGGTCATTCACTAAGACGTCACCATCGGGTGCATGTCAGCCTCTAACCAACCCAAACTAGGAACTAGGAGGGAGGGAAGCCCATCCGCCTAAAGAACAAAGACTAGGGAAGATGGGGGTCTGTGTAGCCAGACATCCTTGCTCATCCTCAGTCTTGCACTCGCCACAATTGAATCGGCTACACTACACCATGACACCTACGAGAGATCCAGGGCCAATTGCAAGAACTGAAGCGATTGCAACACCCCCGAATAGCAGTAATAATAGAATAGATACACTTTTACATGATCCCCAATGATATTCTGAAGCAACACTTTCGAATCAGTCTCCACAATTACCCGTTGTACACTCAACAATGATCCCCTAATGTTAGAGATGTTTGGTGAGCTATTATTGGCCAATGTCTCCGTTAGGTGTATTTAGGAGGAACCTGCAATGCAACTTGCAAAATGTGTCTAGTGCTGCATGAGCAGCCAACTACCAGAATTCAAATCTTTCACAATAATTTATAAATGAGTAATGTCACGTAAGGTGGTAAGCTAATGTAGTCAATTTTGTGTGTCTAAATAGCATTATTCTTTATAAATTTCCCTTTTTTTTACAATACGATATTCTAAACTAGAAAGGAGAATTTAAAATCAAGTGAAGGGGCAGACAAACTATCCTAACTTACATACCTAACTCACCTGTCAAATTTTAGATTTATAAACATATGCAATTTTGAGTGAAACTAAACAATTCCCTGCTTCCATTTTCCTTTTAGCCTTTGGGGCGGTGTATAAAATTGGACTAGGTTATTATTATTCTAATTGAATTGGACTGGTAAATTATTTGCCAATATTGGATTGATAGGACAATTTTAAGTATTATAAAGCATTTGAACTCCATATTAAGTTCTATGGTGAATATGTCATATATGACCTTCATATTAACCACATGATTCATTTGAATAGTAACTTCATTTAAGTTTAATGAAATAATCATGTGGCTAATATGAAGATCCACATGAGTAGTCCATATATAGCACCCTCAGGATAGAATTTCGCTAGACCGAAAACCGATTAGTGTTTCAATAGGACACTTACCGTGTTCTCAAGTGATTGATAAGTGTATACGCATATACGCAAATCATTCAATTCTTATGGGAAGATTTAGAAAAGGATAAATTTATAAGTAACATTAAATTGATAAATGTATATGCAAATTATGTATAGGGTAATGTTCCGTTACAATACTTGTGTTATCATGCATATATACTTATGATATCATACTATGATTATAAATGCGCAATCAAATAAGAATCTCCACAGTCAATAGTTCAGATTCACAATATAACATACTTTGTTGTCAAATATTATGACAAAATAGTATTTCCCTGTGCATTACACACACAAGGAGGTTAATTAGTGTGACTATAAAAAAAACAGTGGAAAATAGAGCGACAAAGCGTCTGGTTATACATGTGAAGCGTTGTTGTTCTTCATCTTGATTCTTATTTAAGTATTTTTCTAGTAAGGTTGGCATCAAAGCCAGTTATATTTTGTTTGTGAATTTAGTTTCTTTCTAAAAGTAATAACTTCATTTCAAATTTGTTTGTGAAAAATGAATTGCTTGGAATACTATTGGACTGAGTGTTGTGGGCCTTAGTCATATTTCACTTATAGGACTTGATATTATGAGTAAGCCCATTTAGGTAAATCCATAATGGGTTAGGGTTTACATTAAGCCATCCATGAATTACTCTATATATATGTAGCTTATGGGGAATGTCTTTGCTCTTGCTTCTGACCTAACAATTATTCTAGCCTCCTTGTCACTCTCCAACTCAGTTACAAACTTAGGTACAAACCAAAGGCTATGAAGAGTTCTATAAATTCCCGAATTAGGACAAAAATATTATTGTGAAATCTCTCTCTCCTTTTGCTTCTCTCACATGTACAATATTACAATTATCAAAATAAAAGTCACAGCCATCACTAAGACAGTAGAATGTGTGTAGTACCCAAAGGACACGGCAAGTGGGCTGAAAAGCATTTGATGTTTGATCGATCATCATCAGTTTAACTTGGTATTAATTTGTGAACGCTGTTGGATCATATAAATAAATGGGTTGGCAACCTTCTTCAACTTTTTATAAACATAATCAGGCTTCAAAGAGACACCAAGCTATACTTCAAAATATGAACAAGACACCAAGCTCTACCCCCACCCCCTTCCTCGAATGTTATGTACAAGAAAGAACTCCATATATCTCCTCAAGCAAAAATTTGGGAACCGTACTAATACGTCTATGCAACTATGCCAGCAAAAACAGTCGCTGCACACTGCTGATTACGTTACATTCGATCATCTAGCTGTGAAGGTAAAGCATAAATCAGCTTCCATTGGCGGATATCCTCCTTCGCTTGTACTGCTTGTACTGCTTGTAGTAGCCATCCCATGCCCTCTTTTTAATGGCATTTTCCATGGAGGAAAACTCTGGACTGCTCTCATCGAAACATGGTCTACTTTTGTTGCCAGCAGCATTGCTGGTGAAAAATTGCACTGTCAATAATTGTGCACATGTAAAAAGAAAGCTTATGTAACTTGAATTAAACCAAAATTAACTAACAGGGGATTGATATAGGCTGGCTTTCCAATTTCTTTTTCTTAATTGAACAAGATTAATTTTCATCCAAACTGCTTTAACCACAATTAAATCAATTGCACAAATTTTTTAAAATGAATGCAGAAGATTATCAGCATCATGACTTTTAGTCTTAAAGAACATTATGAGTATCATTTCAGTTTCTATATATAAGGTAGTGAGAGGTGAGACATACTCCACTCCTTGGTGCGCAATTCCGCTATCATCAATTTGTTCTGCTTGATACACTTCAGAGACAGCACTGGACCTATCAACATTGACATTATCACAACTTTCATAGGTATCTAAACAAAGATCAAGCTGGGTTCCTGCAAAATGGCATATAAGAAAATGTATGGCAATTAGTATGGTAACTCGATGGATATAATTTTATCTCTCCGTGCAAAAAGAGAAAAAGGTGAAGCACATAAAAGATACCTTCTAAAGGGACTGCCTCAGTTGGAGGGTTTTTCATTAACTGTTTCTGACACATAATGGTACCCTGAAAGTCCAAGAAAGTATAATCCAGAAACTGTAGCCTCTCAGAAGCTGTCATCGTAGAGAACCCAAATGAAGTTGTCCATGTGTTTAGTACACTGGGGACAGCTGGCAAAACCAATCTCTCCACGCCTAACTGCATAAGCATCTGAGAGAAGAAAAAATGTGGAGACACTAATGAGAATTTGACAAAATTACTTACATGTGCAACAGGTCCAGGTAGTACGGTCCATCACACTTAATCATCCATAAAAGGACGTAAAATTGAAAATGAGCAAACTCAGATGGTCACAACAAATTGTAGGAACACTCGATGCATTACCTTTTCAAGTTCATCCATTAGTATACGACACATTCCAAGTCGACGATATTGAAATCTGGTAGCAACAAGAGGTACTTCAGCCACTTTGTCTCCAAAGATCCTTCGAACAAGAAAATAGCAATTTACCAATCAATCACTTAGGACACAAAGCTCACCCATTTTCAGTAAGAAGCTTAATAAAGCTCACCTTACAGTAGCCACAGTGATTAGTTCATCATTTCTCTCCAAAAGCACAGTATAGAACCCTCGGAAGTTCAGACGATTAAGATCTGACCTGCAAAATTCCAACAACAAGTCTTAGGAAGTGAATAAGAAATTGATTGAATTATCACTAAATTAAATTTAAATGATAAACACTTGTTTATAGGGGAGAATCAACATATGTCCCATGTGCCAAGCTCAACTGTTATCAGTATTTCACCAAGTGACGCCAACAAAACAAGTTGTGACAATGACAGTTTGAATTTCTCACCCTCTAGTGAAGATGATATCTTCTACAAGATCTCTCCTGGTAAGAGGTTCCTTAACTGGCACAAAACACTCATGCATCACATCAAGAGCAACATTGAGTCGGCTGTAACTCTCAATGGCATCAATATCAGGTTCATCAGTATCATGAATATCAGACTTAGTGGACTTGACTAGTGACCAAGATAGATTGTTATCTCCCACTGGAATCTGTTTCCCTAGAAGCTCGTGGAGGCCTAAAAATATCTGAAAATTCAAAACAGTCGTATCCAAAATTATCAACTTGGAGTTAAAAATGGATTGGACAAGTAACTCGTTCATATAATGTTAGCAAAAATAAGATTCATAACTCGCACTAAAACATCTGACAGAAAAAACACAACACTGAAACTCTTTCAAAATAATTTAGATCTTAATGGAATGAAGAAAAGATAAATGCATGCTTCTGGTTTTTCTTTTCTTAAACAGGCTAAGAAACAAGCAACTAAGCTATGAAGGGAAACTAGGTGATGACATGCTTGAGATACCTTTTTACAATTTCTGGTGCAAAACCAATTTCCTTTTGGATCGCTTTCCAAATTATCTGCACCCCTTTTCCTCAGGCACCCTTTGTGATCTACATCAAATTTAAAATTTAAAATCACAAACTTTCAAATGTTTGCCCACATACACAAAGTTCATAGGCGAATCTGCTATAAGAGCTAAAACAGATAAAATTTCATACATTTATGCTCGCATTGGCCACAGGTGAGAACACTACTATCATCCATAATAGGCTCTTTATCTTCTTTGAAGTTGGTTTGGCCACAAATTCCACAACAGCAAGATGCACAGAACCAGTCACCATCTGGAACATACTGCAGAAGCAAAACAATTTATGACTGGGACAAGAAGCCAAGAATCTCAAACATTTTTTAGGAAAAGGATAATTTATTTTTTAAAACGAAGAAAAAAAAATGAAAAAACTAACATTTTTCTTTTTATAGTAAGGCATTAGAAAAACTCAAGCAAAACAATCTACCTTCAAGCCAAGGCAACTTTTGTGAAATGATGATGGGCATTGATCACATAAAATTAGGTCACCACCATAGTGACACACAGTACAAATGTAATCATTTTCGCCACGGCGCCAATTGCCCTTTATCCTATCACGTGGTTCTTTTCGCAAGCTCCTCTTCCTTCTATCATGCATAATTTGCATCTGGCAATCTAAGAGAGACCTACCATCTTCCAGAAAAATATTTGCAGAAGGACTGCAGTAACTGCTGCCAGCATGATTCCCAAAGCAACTAAGAGTATACACCTCTTGGCAACAGCTGCACCTGATCCCCTCACGAGTTATCCTCCCTTCTTTCATTGGATGACCATCCTTTGTGCTACGATGATGTACTTTTGCCCTTGGTAAAACCACATTATTGTCTATCAACCAAGATAAGACAGTACGAGGATTGTTGTGCGAGGAAGTTGATGTAACCGCTTCCTGCACCCATTTGCTTGACCTAAGCACACGAGTTGGGGGACTACCATCCAGACCATTTTTTAACCGATTCAAAGCTCCAGATACCTTTCTCCTTTTCAACTTTGGAGGGCTGGTACATTGATCCTTTGTTGATCCATCTGTTCTACCATGCAAGTAAGGCTGTCTTTGAAGTAAGTCAGGTGCAAGATCTGATAAAGTATCATTTCTCTTCCTTCGGCGTTTTCTGCGACCTTGAACTTTCACATTACCAAGCTTACTCGACTGTAAAATGCTACCAGAATCTCTAGACCACTTTTTGGACACAATCTTTAACGGTACCAAGCCTTCCTGAAAATCCAAATTACTTTCTGCAGAACATAATTTATTTCTAGTCAACAGGCCCTCATCTTCCTCAACAACATACATGCATTCAGCAGGTCTTTTTTCAGAAACTCCTTCATCCATACAACTTTTGCATGCACTTTGAAGTGTACGATACAGTCTCCGCTGGGTGACCTGTAGTGCAAGTCCCTTGACTTTGCATTCAAGTACACGAACACCCACCCCACAGCTGAGAGGTGCTTCTTTGCTTTTGAAATCATTTTTCGTAGTTCCTTCTTGATTGCCTTGCCTGCTGCATGCATATAATATTCCACAACTGCTTCAGGGCAATATTCAGGTTTGAAAATAAATACCTTGGAGCAAGGAGACTCTACTTTCTGAGGATAATAATTAGGATGTTGAATCTCTTGTGGCTGTTCAATGAGAAGAGACTGTTCTGCTGAACCATGCAAATCCTGATGTGCATCTTGAGAGATTGAAAGAAGTGTATCTTTCTTGCGCTTCTTCAACTTCTTACACACTTGACGAAGAGAGTACTCATATTCTCCAGCAGGAGACAAGTATCGTAGTCTGGGCCCGCCCTTATCCATTGCACGATGTATTTTCCAGCCCAAGTATGAAATATGCTTCTTAACAACTGTTGTTGAGCATTTCAAAGGCATTCCCTTAACGGAATCTGCATATTCATCAACAGCATCAGGGCAAAACTCAGCTGGAGTGTCCAAAGGTCGCCAATCTAGGGTACTTCTGCCTCTGGAATTAGTACTACAAATTCCATCATTGCTGATAACAGAATTGGTGCAAGAATTTCCATCAAGATTAGGAGGAAACGCCAACAAAACCTGAGGTAGAACACTCACCCCTTTATTTTGGAAGGATATATCAGAGTACTCCAAACTATTCAAATTTGGTCCTTCATCTCCTACCACAGAAATCAATTGATCCCTATAAGATTTCTCTTGAACCTGCTCCGTGCAGGCAGAGTCTGGATTGATAGACAAACCTCCATTTAGATGCCGTTCATCAATAATCTCAGCACTGCAGTTCAATGCCTTATTCACAGCATCTTCACGATCAACTACCAAATCACTATTCAGCAACTCATCAACAGGTACAATAGCCAAAGAGTCTTCCATATTTTCTTTAGGATTCATATTAGCATCAGAAACAAAAACAGCTGACTCCAATTCTACCTGGGTTTCTTGTGAAAAGAATCCTGACTTGTCTAATGCCCCAAATAGTTCATCAACTGTGATGCTTATGTTATCATTAATGACCTCTAAAACCAGCTCTTCCCACACATGTCTCATTAAAGAAGTCCACTCCCTGGCCTTCTTGAAGGCCTCTTTTTCTCGCACGTCATACCAAATTTGCTTCACGGAAACAGCAATATACCTCTCCTGATTATATTGCTCAAGCAACTCAAGAAATATCCAAGCTCCACGCTGCTTCCAATTTTCTGTAACCTCATCCCAGTCATGAGTAATTCGCAAAGTGTCAATCCGAGCCTTTAGTTCATCACCCAAATCCGGGAAGAAGATCCTCCTCTCCTCTGAACCATCTTCATGATCAAAGATAACACCTTCCCACCAAGCCTCTAGATGATACACATCCACACATAGTCCATAGGGAAGGTCCCATTTCCCTGGCTGGATGTGAGGGGGTGTTGGCCTTATACACCCACGATAGTTACTCCAGTCCCGAGTGAATGAGCCAATACCATCCAGAATGGGTGAAACAGACACAACATCAACCAGATTATCAGACCCGTCATCATATAGAATATGGTCGTATTGAACTTGACGACAACCTTGCTTCTCGCATGCAGTAACAATCCCGGGGTGCCACGACCCCTGAAACCCATCTTCTAGACTCCTCACCTGCAAAAGTTCAGATTTTTATTTATTTTTAAACAGATCTCTAAATTCCTAATGAACACTTTGCCATATCTATAATGAGTACCTTCGTGAAACAAACGAAGTAAAGAATAAGCATAATATCCATTACCTTAATGAGAACCAAAATCAAACCATGCATAAATGGAAAAATGAACCTAAATAAGCCATAAACCATAACAACGAGAGAAACATTATAGGTAAGGTAGCCATAATCAATTTTGGAGAATTTGGCTTGAATCCAAAAGCTATTACAGAACACAAGGTGGCACTGGACCCAGAAATTAGTTTTTTTGTTTTGTTTACAGCAAACAACATATAGACAGAGTAGCGAAACATAATTTAAAATTTAAAAACAAGAACAAAAAGAGAGAGAGACAAGCAGGGGAAGAAAGTAAAAAGTTAAAAACAACCCAGATAAAGAAATAAAAAATTCCTATAAAATAAAAACACCCAAACAATGGGTTTGGATCCTCTCCCAGGCTAAAAGTATACCAGATTTTGAATCGCAGCCATAGAAGAAAAACAATGGTCCACATTGGACCACATCCACATCATCTAAGTTACAGTCTTCTTCTCTACAAAAATAAAATAACTCAAATAAGGGAATTTCAAAGGGATTCACAGAGTTAGGGGCAGAAGGTGGCCAGTTTGCAGCTTGACAAGGTGAGACCTTTAGTTAAAGATAAATCATCTCTAAAATTTCTCTAGAAAGCTTTTATTGCAAATATGCTTGCAGAAATTTGAAGCTCTTTTGTTGAAGAGGGAAGCAAAAACCCATTTTCCTGGTAAGGATTCATGAACATCAGTGAAATCGGCTGGCATGCATTGCTCTTTGAGCCCCCAACATCCACACTCTGCTTGCTTGACTTCATAAAATTGTGTTAACTTTGCTACCTTTTCTTAAAACTTGTCTCTTTCCTTGGACACATCCACAAAGTCGCTATCTTTCTAAAACCCCTCTTAAATCCCATGTTTAAGTTATTTTCTTTTTGCGGAGAAGAAGAGTGTTTTGCTTTAGATGATGCACAAAACCCAAAACAAAGCCAAAAAAATACAAAATACACAACAATCACAGCCCAAGAACTCATTTTTCTGCAAAGCCCAAAAAGACTAAAGCTGAAAGAAGGTGACATTACCTCAACTTTGTCACCAACAAGAAGCTTTTTTTTTTCTGAGTCCTGCGCTTTCTCTTCCTAAGGGAACCCAGTTCTTCAAGGTCCTTGCCCGCCATTGAAGCCGAGCAAAGAGAGGCAATTGTTGAGAGAGAAGGGTTTTTGGTTTGTGAAATTCGGAAAGTGCGAGAGTTTCGGTCTAAGAATTCAATGGGCATTGGAGTCTATTGGGCTTTTTATCAGAACTTTCAATCTCAGTCGAATTGCTTTGGCACCAAGAAACAGACCGACACTCCGATACTCTGCCCCTCTGACTACGTTAATAAACTCTGCTCCCGTTTCCCTCTTCCGCCACGTCAGCGCCGTACGTACGGAATCGTGAGGTGGTAGGATCCCATTTGTTTATTTGGTCTTTCTGTGTTGTACCCTTTTAAAATTCCATTGAATAAAATAATGAGGTGGAGGGATTGTCTGCGGTGAGGTGCATACTATGAAGGTTTGACGTTCGAGGCCTCAATAGGGGCCGTTGATATTGCCTTTAGGGACTTGGTGATTCTCGCTGTGGGTTATTCGCCGTTGGATTGTTTTGTACGATTAGGGGGAAGAAATAGGAAAGAGGAGGCATTGAAGGGGAAACTTTCCGTTGCAGAACAATTGGGATTTGGGCAGATCTAATTAGTAATTAGCTATTGCAAATCACATTAGAAAAATCACTCATAAAATTGTTTATAAAATACATCAAAATAATGATTTATGAGTCAGTAATACGAGAAAAACTTAGTTGCAATGAGTATAACATTGTTTTGTTATTCTCAACTAATAATGTTATGTCATGTAAAAGTGTTATCACGCATGTTATAACGTTATTTGCCAAAAATAGTAAAATACTGTTATCCCCGTTACAACTATGTTTTTCTCATATTCGCTTATCTTGATTTTGAGATTAAGAAATGATTATTGTATTTAAAATCAATAGCTACTATTAAGTGACTAGGAAATTTCTGTCTTTAGAGAACAGGTGAACTAGATTACTAATAGTAATCAATAGAAGTGATATAAATAATTTTAATTGTCAATACATTCTTGACTTCTACAATTTTGGAATGTATTTTATAATTATTTCTTTAAATTCGATTTTGATTTTGATTTTGGCATGCAGAGGAGATCTTACAGATGGATGGTTACAAGTAAAGTATAATCCTTTTCTTTCTCATGTGTTTTTGGCCCCTGTCCTCTCTCTCTCTCTCCTTTTACTATTATATTTTGTATCAAAAAGACAAATCTTTGATATGTTTCTCTCCATACTATGCACATTCTTTCATTCCTATATAAACAGAAAATGCATGGACCAAATTATGCATGAATTGACTTTCAAGAAAGAAAATTATGCAGGACATCCTTTTTTTATATATATATTTGATTAGGAAGTATTTCAAACTTAAGATATTAATTAAGTAAGAGAATTGAACTTTTAATATAACATAATTATAATCTTATTTCTTCACCCACCTTCACCATTTGAGCAAACTTAAGATATTAATTAAGTAAGAGAATTGAACTTTTAATATAACATAATTATAATCTTATTTCTTCACCCACCTTCACCACTTGAGCTAACTCTCTTGAGCCTAATTCTTAGGGCTATTTTGGAAATACTTCTCTAGGAAGCACTTTTACTCCTAAACACTTCTAGTAAAAATATTTTTCTTATAAAAATATTGAACTTTTCACTAAAAAAAAATTCAAGTGCTTCATAAAGAAGTACATACCTAAAAGCACTAACGCTGTTATAAGCACTTTTGGTTGTCAGAAATCGCTTTTGATTGTTTCAAAAGCACTCCCACACAACATGCCCTTAGACCATCTCCAACCATGTTGGGGCTAAACTCAAATTTTCACCCTCCAAAATACAACTATTCATGTATTTTCAGGACTCAAATTTTTTTTCTCTCCAACCTTGGAGACTCATAATTTGAGTCCGCAACTTTATTAAATTGTTTAAGAATGATTTACCCCTAATTTTTTTTTCTTGTTAATTTTTCTTGACATTATTTTTGTTTCAATACTCGTGATTTAATTTTCTAAACATTTTAACCTAAAAAAATTAAAATTCCAAAACATAATAGAATTTCATCTAAAAATAAAAACAAGTACAACACCATACGTATGCTCGGAATAATTCGAACCCTTATTTTTTTTTAGCTGTTGGAATATATAAATAAATAAATAAAATAAAAAACAGCAAAACATTTGAATGAAAAACTAGCCGTTGGTGCGCAACAAAGGAATGTCAATATGCTTTTCCCACTTGTCAGCGAGCCCCGCAATATGCTTTTCCCACTTGCCCATCACGTGGGTGTCTGGCATTCAATAAAAAAATGTAAATTAAAGCAGATATTGGGCCCACGAATTTATCAGTCCAGGCGGAATGCAGACTGGAATTCCAGTCCAGTTTTGACATTTCTCAAATTTTCACCTCCCAAAATACATGGGTTGGAGAAGATTTTTAGAGGCTAAACTCAAAATTTGAGTTTCCACCCTTTGGATTGGAGATGGTCTTAGAGCTCTCAACTGTAAAATTTACGAACTAAAGTCGATAAGGTCAAGAGGATGATTTTCATTGTTCCATGTGTGACATTTTTTTCACGATATATGGAATTTTTTATTTATTTTAAGACTTAATAAGCATGCATGCATGAAGGCAAAATAGGAATTGTATGAAGCTATATGTTCTCCCATTCTATAGATATTTTCAAAGAGCTCCCACCATCAGTATGAAAGTGCATGCAATACTTATTATATGTTCCTTGATTTAATTCATATTCACTTTATCTTATTAAAGAAATTTATTGGTGATTTGTACAATTAACGTATTTTTATATGCACGCATAATTTTCTATCTAATATTTTATTTCTATGGAAAGTTTCGCAATATTGTTTTGTGCATTTTATAACGTAAAGATCAAATTTATAGTTACATAAAGGAAATTATATATGATGTAACGTTATTTTTCCTTTCAGATTCGGTGCTAGAATTCTCATTTTCTGATTTTTTAAAAAAATTAATCTGTGTCCTTTGTACTCTTTATTCATATTGATCTAATAAAATTATATCGTTTTTTTATATGAAAAAATATCTCCACCATGATTTTTATTGTTTGGATTTAATTCTATTATGTCTCCATTATTAGGAAGGTGTTTCAGTGCACCAAAACGCACCTAACTTCAGAGACCGCAATATCTAAGGCCCATTCACCCTTGTTAAGCTGATGATGATCCTATCACATCACACATGTCAAGTGTCAATTCTCATCTACAATAAATTGAAATTAGTTATCAGAACCAAAAAGTATTCAGACTGGACTTGAAACTATCTAAAGCTCCAAGCTGTTCAAGTATTCGAAGAAGTTGTGCATTTGAAACTTGAATTTAATGCAAACAATCTCCAGAGACGGAAGGCTATGCAGGCTATGCAGGCTAACAGATGAGATTCTACCAAGGCTGCAGGCATACGTTTAATTTGCTTAATCATGTTTAAAGGTATAGACCCAACCCAATTATATATCCATACTTATGCATGCTCACTTTTCTAATACTTTATATGAGAATTTATGCGTAAATAAAATGTGTAGTTGTCACGGTTTAGCAACAATCTTGATTGATTTTATAGGGAAAGTAATAATGTGCGTGGGATGGAGCAAGTTATATTACATAAACTACGGACATGTTGATTTACGTGGAGTGAGAGAAGTCATGAATCGAGAAAGTTAAAAATTTGATAGAGAACGAATGTGTATGAGATCAACTACGTACTCCAATCAATCTAATTTCTGATTTTTAAGGTATTAAATTGCGGATTTTAGTATAGAACCTACAGAGTTCTTTTATTTGTTACGTATTAGCAAACACATGAAAGTCGAGAATTAGAATAATATAATATCCATGTGTTTATAAACTCATGCGAAATCAAAAATTGATATAATTTCAATACCCATTTGAAATAAGTAAATTGTAATACTCATTCAAGAGATAAGTAAAAATGTTATAAAATGATGTTCTACTGATGCACAAGAATATGAAAATTATTGTTTTTATTTTTTAAGAAAAGGAAGTTTGATCCTGTGGACTCTACGAAAGGTAGATTTTGTTATGAATCTTTTGTATGATTTAGGCCTGTTGGCTTCAATTTGAATTTTCGAAATTTTGAAGTGTTTTTAAGTTTCCGATCTCTCTTTGGGTTCTTTGCGTTTTTTTTGGCTCTCTGACATGTCTTATTCTTGAAAGTGAAGGTATGACAACTCTCTTTATATAGGCATCAAATTCAGAAAGATTCTGGACCAAAATTTTCGTCAAGAAGAGACAAACAGAAAGAGCCAGAATATAGACATGGAGAAAAAATAAAATATTTTATTTGCTTGTGATTTTGAAAATTAATTCTATGATGAATTCTCAACCATTTTTTTGCCATACAAAACTAAGCTCTCGATGCCTTAAAACTCTCCAGTCATTGTGTTGGGATTGATTTTTCATTCAAGTTGGTTACACAAACTCTCCATGTTTATAATGTGAATATTGTTAGCATGTAGACTACACTTTGTAGGTTGGCTGCTGAGGTGGCTGCTGTAGGGTGGCTGTTGTAGGTTGGCTATAGGGCTGCTGTATATAGGCTGTGTGTAATTAATGTAATAGGTTGCTGTGTGCAACCCTCCTAGTATATATATTCTGCTGTAAGTATCACACATTGATATGAAAAATGAAATCAGAAAATCCAAATGGGTTACTTGCTTATTTACATTGTAAAGTTAAGTAAATGAAGTAATATAAAAATAAATAAAAGTAAAAAAATAAAGACATTTACTTAAGTGTTATAAATGGAAATAAGGTAGCAATGCGCAGCAACGCAATGTAGCACATCAGCAAACTGACTTCGTTTAGGCTTTTCGTCGAAACAACTAGGCCTCGTTTGGTTCATGGGAAATGAAACTTGGGGATGAGAAATCAATTATTTTCCCATATTTGGTAAGTCTAGGGATGAGAAATGATTGCGTGACACATGAGAAAGTAGGGGGAAGGTGAAGCCCTCCTCTCAACTTGGTTTTGTTTTCCCTCCTCATGAGAAAGTTTGGGAAAATAAGCCAACATTCAAAGTACATTTTTCATGATCATTTTGTCCCCATGAACAATTTAGAATTACAATGTATAATTACATGCATTTTTTTTATTTGATTTAATATCGGTATAATTGAAAATTTATACAAACTTTGTTTTTCTTTCCTACTCAAAACAAACATGAGAAAGGAAATAAAGTGAAATCTCCCGATTACTTTCCTGACATTACCAAACCTGAGAAATGAAAGATTCATTTCCCATCCATTTGAAAATGACATGGGAATTGATTTTCCCTCAAATCCGTTCCATGAACCAAATGAGGCCCTAGAGTGCACCTTCCACGTTGAACAGAGGTGCAATATGCAGCACCTATAATAGTTTTTTTGGGCGAGAAGAGGTGAATTAATAAGTCCGCCACTTGTACCACTAAACATTAAAAAAATATATATTTTAGATTATATCAAAAGTTAAAAACGAAAGGGACAAAAAGTGGCGTTCGTAGAGCGCACAAACATTTTGTTTTTGTGCATAGCCCACAAACATATTATTGAGCCCATTAGCATCATCACTTAAACAGCTTCACTAATCTTGAACTTCTCAAGCCCAACCTTATACCCAACAGTTTTAATGTCTTGCTGCACTTGCTCTTGAAAATCACTGTAAGTAAAAGGCTTGTACTTCGAGCTCCGAATCACACTGCCTTCACCCGGGAACACAAAGTAGCAGATTGAAATTCGCTCTTTGTTTTTGTTCACCTTCACTCTGTGTGTCACACTCTTGTATTTGTCGTCGCTTATTGCCTAAAATTTGAACCATTCAAGAAAAAAAATCATCAAACAAAATAAGAAAAAAAAGCCAAGGACAACCATCCACCAACTCGCAGGTGAGCAACTTCCAATTGTTGATGTATTGTATCTACTACGCTCTCTCCACAAGACATCAACGATTGAAAGTCAATGGCATGTGCGTGGATGACTCCCCCCATAACAAAATATATATAAAAAAAACTCTAAATTATTTCTTAGAGGACCTGCATCATATCTCCAAGGTTGATAATTAGAGTGTTGGGAATTGGCTTAACAGTAAACCAGTCATTGTCTTTGAGAACTTCAAGTCCACCGACGTCATCTTGGATCAAGATTGAGACCACAGAGCTGTCAGTGTGGACGTCCAAACCCCATGCAGCGTTAGAGTTGGAGCAACGTGGGTAACGGTAGACACGTACAGAGCCAGTAGAATTTGATAAATTGGACTTCGATTCTATGGGATCCAAACCAAGGTTCTTTAACATAGCTTCAAATATAGTTGTGGCAAGTCTAGCTAGGTGCTTTCCATATTCTTCTAGCACAAGGCTTGTGGGGCACAAAAGAGTTATAACCCTTCGTTAAATAAGTTCGTGTATAAAAGGAAAGAAAAATAATAGCTTATTTACGCCCAAATACATATGCATAAATTTTATTCACTTTTAATAAGTCAATTTTTACTTGTTTCATGCCACAATTTGCAGTTAAAAGAAAGAAAGACTTTTTACCTGTAAAGAGCCCGACAATGTTTAGATGAAAGTTAGAAGAAAAAATGAGACATTTTTTGTTTTTTAGGGTAAATACACTCAGCAATCAATCAATTGAAACAAAATTTGAATTGGGTCCAGTTTTTCCACACTCAAAATTAAAAAACTAATGAAAAAGGGTACCTGAAAGATGCAACTATGTGATTATCAGCTTGAAATTGATTGAGTTGAGCTATGGGCACGTTGAACCCTTCAACCAAATTGATATTCTCCAGAGTACTACCCTTTCTGTGCAAGGCTGCCCCAGATGGAGTAAGGGCAGGGGTGCCCCAGAAGTAGGACAGAGGGCTGGTGATTAGGCTCCGTTTGGATTCAAAAGGCAGAGAAAAAAACGTTTCCGCATGGACTTGAAGTTGGCTCAAAAGGGTTGTTGGAACCCCATGGTTGACCAAACGAAAAATGCCCCATTGCTCACAGGCCTCACCAAGCTGCTTGCCAAGTTTCAGGCTCTGGAGATCCACCAGGGGTATCGGATCCTCAAAATCATGAACTGGGTCGGCTTTTTCATCCAAGTCACTTGTAGTTGAAAAATTTGTTTATGGAGGGGACCGGATGGTGCGCACAAGGTGGTGTCGGAAAGGTAGCCCGGCGAGCCATGTGCAAAACAAAAACAAAAAACACGAAAAATGAGCGATGTGAACGTGGACGGTTGGAGTGTTAAGGGAGGTTTCGGTCATAGTGTAAAAGCCTCAAAAAATTTAGAGTTAATAAAAGGAAAAAAAAAAAAATAACACAACCAAGTGAAATTTCTTGAGAAAACATTACATCATTTATTTTTCAATAATTTTAGGCACTTTTGTTAATATTTGATATAAAAGGGATATTTTTTTAAAAAAAAAAAAATATTATATAGAGACTACAATTATCTTTAAAACCCCACTTTGAAAAAGAAAAGAAAAAAAAAAAAAAAAAAACCCCCCCCCCCTCCTCCTCCCTTTCCCCCCCCCCCCCCCCCCCCCCCATCTCCTCTCCCGGTGCTGTGCTGAACTTTTATAAATATAAAAAATAGGACATATCAATCAATCCACATTATCAATCAATTATAAGCTCAATCAATCCACATTATCATATTCATAAATTTAATTCCATAAAAAAAAATCAATATCAACAATAAATATTATCATTAAAAATTTATAAATATCAATTTTGTTCACTTGTAGTTGAAAAATATGGAGGCGAGGTGCACAAGGTGGTGTCGGCGCAAGCAAAAGTGACCTTGTGGAGGTTTGAGGCCAAAATGACCTTGTTTGAGCCAGATCAATAAAAAAAATTTAACTGAGCCTTGGACCAAACTATGTCATTTGGCTAGACTCGTTTTAAAAAAAAAAAAAAACGCACAGCACTTACGCAGCAACTTAACAAGGCAGACAGGCAGCAAGCTGGGACTTTCGTCGAGCACTTGGTGTGCACACAAGAGGTCGCTCCACTGCTGTCTAAGGGGTCGTTCATAGAATCCACAATCAAATTTCCTCCATTCCAAGGAGTCGTGCGACCCCTATTGTCCCAACGTGCGTCCGCCTCTGGTTATGAGTCATACAATAAGTTTTATAGATCATTTGTTGGTATGAGTCTTCAATTATTTGTGGGGTCATCGATCTTATAAGAAATCTTAAATCAATCAACGAGCAACATTTTATACTTACTTGTATGACTTTTCAACGGTACAAAAAGGCAATCAAATATACATTCAAATTTACTATATTCATGCAAGGACTTTTATTTCATTACCTTCCCACATCTCATTATTGACAATTTAGGTATGTGGCTCATCTTATCTAGCTAGTTGCTCGGTTAGTCATGGTACAAAGATTATGACGTTTATTTCATTATCTTCCCACATCTCAAATGGGTTATTGACAATTTAATAATTATAAAAGTATTGAATATTTTGTTGAATCCATTAGTTCCTTTTATTATGTTTTTTGAAGAACTTGTCATATTGAGAGACGATAATATACAAAACTCACATATACTACACGAATACTATGACTCAAACCTAAAACCTTACTTGGGGCTCGTTTGGTAAATATGATTGTACCTGACTAATTTTTGTCAAGTAGTATTAATATGTTCCGAAAGTCCTAACTATTTATTCATAATATTATAAGGTGTTTGGTGTTGTTCCAGATAAATAGTTTGATTAAGTTATAATGTGTTTGGTGCTTTGTTGGATACTATTGGATCATATTATTTTTTAAAATTCTTTAATAATTTAAGTGGAAATTGAAATTCAAATAACACGAAATTTTTTGTAAGATTCATATGACAATTGTTTTTTCTTCTTTCTTTTGCCAAATTATTGACAAATCATTTTAGCCATTAGATACATCCAACAGCTACCTAATACTAAAACAAGAAACCTCTCTCCCGATTATATCTTCCCTCTGTATGCTTCCTTCATTGTCTTCCTTGCCGGCCCACCGCATTATTGATGCAAAACCCCCAAAGTTAAATTTGGAATATAGGATTTTAATCAAAAAATTAATATATTAAAAATCTGGAATTTGGCTGAGCTTTAAATCTAGAGCCAACTGACCCACCAATTAAAAAATTAAAATAGGATTGAGAACCAAACTTTTTTGGCTAAGCTTTGAATCGATACAATATAAATGGAAAAGAATGAATCTCAATA
The DNA here is from genome assembly GCA_018703695.1 of Prunus fruticosa. Lineage (NCBI taxonomy): Eukaryota > Viridiplantae > Streptophyta > Magnoliopsida > Rosales > Rosaceae > Prunus > Prunus fruticosa. The sequence continues at coordinate 6,066,373 of CM031922.1, forward strand.
CTAAGCAAAGCTGCAAACTTGGGTGTTCGAAATTCAAACAAAAAAACCACCATACACAAATTATTGATTTGTGTTTTCCACAAACAGTCACCAAATAGCCTATGAAGAAGATGAAGAGTGAAGAGGAGAAGCATATTGGAGATGGATACCTTAGAGTAGTAATAACTACAAATCACCACACTGACAGGTTATTTACAAAAGAAAAAGTAGCGGAGAAATAGTACCTTTTTAGACAATTTTCTTGCATCCATTTAAATGTCCTCCTGAGATCTTTGGCGCTTTCGCTGGACCCCGGTCCATCTTAAAAAGTTATTGAAAGCTGCTCTTTTTGAGACAAAAAATTTTGTCCTTTGTTAATCACAATAATTTTTCATATATAAAAGAACTCTTAATATGTCTTTCGGATTCTTTCTCCCCTTTATGAACAGTACAAAAAACAAAGGTCCAAAAAAAGCAAAAGGTTAAAAAAAAAGGGCCCGAACAGCAAGACATAACCCAATTTAGCCTCTAGCTTCCCAAATTTAACACCGAATTTATGGTGGGCACGGCTTGCCGCACCGACTCGAAAATCTGGATTGTTCTGAAATACCAAAGCATCGCTCTTCTCTCGTATAAAACATGGATTAGCAGAACTTGTCCTGAGTTTGTTTAACACCGGCGCCAGTTAGCAACTCGGAGAAGTTGAGGACAACTAAGCCTACTGTCTGCGGCGCAGGTTAGCCCTCTGCCAGAGACTTTATTTATGTTATCTTCGTTTTGTGAGTTTGGTTTAGAATTTCTATATATATATATTTTTAAAAATGATGTGGTTAATATTGAAAAGAAATTGTTTTTGGTATTTGGTATTTTGTTTTTTTCTCCAAAATTTGTGGCTTAGGTGTTGGCAGTAGAAAATAAATTGTTTTTGCTATTGAATTTGATTGATGTTCTTATCATGCTTTGTGATTGTTGCATTATTTGATGGCTCATGTAAACTTAACGTGCTTTGTCTGCACAAAGATCTCTGTATTTGTGGTCATGTATTGGGCAATGTTTTCTTCATTCATGAAATACTTCGTTGTTATTGGTATCTAACAACGTAACATGTTAAATGGGTATTCAGATTTACATTATGTCAAGATATAGTTACCGACATGTTATTTTGTATTAAACAGTGTGGCAGAGAATATATTAATCGCCATGTATTTGATTTTTAATTAGTACTTTAATGTTTGAGCTTTGTCTCATATCAATTCCAAATTTGAATAAAAAATTGGGTCCCTTTCCTCCATTTGATGTCTTCAAGTCTATTGAGACCACCATTTGATTGCATTCATGTTCGCTGCAGATTACTTGCTCTCCTCTGAATTTGGTCATTCTACAAGAATGGCGTCTGCCCATGTGACTTCGGTTTTGTATCTGCTTCTGATGGAGTCTGTTTTGTTCTATTGTTTGTTCCTATGCATTGGCGTGACTTTGTTCCCTACTTGAGTGGCAGGTTGTGTGCTTGTTCGTTTCTCTATGTTGGCTTTTCGGTTGTTCTTGATGTTGGTCCTGCCTGTGTTTTGTAGTCTAGCTTCTTTAAATTCATTCATTTATAGAAAAATTTCCATGTTCAAATGTTAATAAGACCATCCAACATGGGCATGTCTATGCAGGTCAATACAAAATAGTGAGGGATGGCCAAGCATCACCCTGATCTGATTATGTGCCGGAAGCAACCTGGGATCGCCATTGGGCGGCTGTGCGAGAAGTGTGATGGCAAGTGCGTCATCTGTGATTCCTACGTTCGTCCTTGCACACTTGTGAGGGTTTGTGATGAATGCAACTACGGATCTTTTCCAGGCCGGTGCGTTATCTGTGGGGGAGTTGGAATTTCAGATGCCTACTATTGCAAAGAGTGTACACAACAAGAGAAGGATAGGGATGGATGTCCAAAGATCGTAAATTTAGGCAGTGCCAAAACTGACCTCTTTTATGAAAGAAAGAAATATGGATTTAAGAAAAGATGATCATAAGCATCATCACATGTACTTTGATTTTGTATTTGTAGAATGTAGTAATTTATGTACTTGGGGAGATTATGGCATTACTAAATCTTGGATCATGTTCATGCAAACAGGAACACATATGTGTTTAGTGACCCCCTTGCAGTCCTCATGAAACAAAGGATGTGCTTTGTTTCATGTTAGGATTTGTAACACAATATCTACAAAGCGGGGAATTAGATCAATTAAGGGGGTTTGATGATCTCTCATATCTATTTATCTTCTCTCTTATTTCTGACATCCGATTTATAACTTTTTCTACTTTGAGTAAACATATCACAAAATAGTATGAAGTACCCTAAGAATAGGCAGAGAAGTCAGAATAGAGAATTGTCACCATAAAATTTGTATGCTTGTTTTTGGTTGCCGACTTCAAAACGACGAGTGATCGTGGAATCAATCAAAACCACAAGCTGAACATTATGACGCTTAAGTAAAAATATAACTTTTAGTGAAATACATGGCTACAGATTCATATATGCATATATGAATCTAGTGTTTTAACTTTGATGGCCGAAGGCCAAAATGGAAAGCGTATGTCACTTGAAGAGGTCTGTCCAATTCCCGTCAAGTCACTCAAGAAACAAGAGAGAAAAGGAAATTGTGACAATTAGGATGATCTCACCATTAAAGCATTGTGTCGACTAACCAACAAGCAAGCGTCATGCATATGCTTGTAAAACCAATTTTAGGCTGTAGCTATAGGTGCTTTACCTATTTACATCAAGCCCATATGCTTAGCAAAGTTAATTTCTTAAATGGATGAAACTTCCCTGCTCGCAGGTAGCTTGGTAGGGCTCAGTGGATGAAGCTTTTCAGCTATTGCATAGACTTCTCTAGGTTCATATTCCCTTTCCATGCAAATCTTCATTGCAAAGTTCCAACGCATAATGGAAGCTAACTCTTCGTCTGTGTTATGTATGGGTGGGCATTTGAATCAATGAACATAAGGATTGAACCGAAATAATCAGAAATTTTGTGTTGACACCAAGAAAAAAAAGTTTTGATTCTACTTATGGGTTTAAGCATTACAAGCAAATGACTCGCTAGTGTAGTGATTTGGAGCAATTGCTATTCTATAACCTTTTCTGGGTTCGAAATCCTAGCATTCGTATAGTGTGTGTGAATTTAGTATGTTATCACCCATCTTAATAGGAACTGTCCCTTAAATAATAAAAAAAAAACCTTCAGCCCAAACCAAACTGAATTAGTGGTATTAATTTTACTTCAAAAAAGAAACCAAATCCTTTTGTAGGCCCAAATTATATCCAAATCATTTAGGCCTAACTTATACCCAACTAACCCTAAGGCCCAATTGATACCCCTAATTACTTCACCGTGTCATTTTATAGTGAGGGCTTTATATATGACCCTTAAATGAGGTCTTATCTCTTAATTATTGGATCAAATGGGTTAGTCGTTAGATCAAATTGATTTGGTACCAAACAACAAACCGAACTAAACTAAGCTAATCAATTAGTTCAGACCAAATCGAAAATGTGGCTACAATTTGGTTGATGGTTTAGGGGTAGAATCAATCAAACCGAATTGTGCCTACCCCTAACCTTAGGGGGTGTATTCAATTAGGATTCTAGAGCGTTCAAAAAGATTTTAAAAATCTGGGTGTATTCAATTTGGATTTATATAAACTTTTAAAAAGTCTATAACAGTTTGGGTGTATTCAATCTAGACTTGTTTGAACTTTTAAAATGTCCATCAAAATGTGGGTGTATTCAATTAGGACTTGGAAAAAGTCCTAATAAATTTACCTGTATTCAAAAGGAGATAGATTTGGAAGGATTTAATTACGTGTTGGAGTTTGGAGAATTTGTAGGGTTTAGGTATAAATAATAAAGGTTAGCATAAGTCCAACCTCCACCCCAAAGATTTCAGATGACGTGTTTTTTTTTCTCTCTATGCAGAAGACGAACCACCCTATTTAGGTGCTGGTTGATTCTTTTTAATTTCTTTCTTTGTACTACTTGTTATTGGGTGTTGATGATAAGTTTCCTATTGTTATTTGGAAGTGCACGACTGTTGCATGATAGCTTTTCCTATTGTCTGTCATTGCTCTTAGTCTTTTGAGCCCTTGTCTTGAGTTGGGCATGAACCCAAAAGAAATTCATAATTATAAGATCGGATTTCATATATATATATATATATATATATATATATTTTTCAGGTGGTCGAATATCAATTTATATAATGGAGGAAGAACAAATTGAAAGTCAAGAAATTGAGAGGGAGGAAGAACTTTATGAAATCATTAGGTATTTATTAATGGCGATCCAGATGACAGGGCCCTTGCTTTTTGGACAAAGGGTTGTTTAATTTTTTTTGTATTGAATTTTTGGACGAAGAGGTTGCTGGTTTTATTATTTGGGTATGAAAGTTTCCAACTCGTGGAAATTTCAAAGGGAACTTCATTGTTGTGCACGCAAGTAGAGGAAGAATTTGGGAAAAAAAAAAAAGAAAAGAATTTATGCAAATAGATCTGAATCTATAACAAAAGTTCATACAAAAGTATGGAAATCTATAATAAAAGTCTATATAAGTTTATTAAAAATCCGGGTAAAACCTATAGAAGTTATACAATTCTAGGAAATCTGTCACTTAAAAAAAATCTTTTAAAATCGTATACAATTCTAATTGAATAGTGTTATGTCATCAATTTTTTGGGCAAGCCAATATTTATCTTTGTATTTGGGTGACATTGTAGCGCTTCATCGCCAGACGTGGACTTAAAAAAAGCCACTTTTGAAAACAAGTTGCTGGCTTTTCCTTTTCTGGTAAAAGAAGCGATCATTCAGGACAGCAACCCGTTGACCTCTAAAACTTGATGGACATATATATCTTCAGATGCACTCACACACAATCACGAGATGGTCTTGCCTTTCTTCATTGATGTGTGAACGTGACAACCATGATTTATAAACGTCGTCAACTCCTATCCTAATAGTCCTATGATAATAATATTACTGTTGAGAGTATTTGTCTCACATTGAAAAGTTAAGAGACCAAGCTTGGGTTTATAAGGAGTTGGGCTACTCCCCCCATTGCCAATTGGTTTTGGGGTGGAACCTCAACTTCCTTCATGGTATCAGAGCGGGTTAGCCCAAGTGGGAAAGCCCAACGGCCACACGTGCTTTACGCCATGTTGAGAGTATTTGTCCCACATTGAAATGTTAAGGGACCTACCCTGAGTTTATAAGGAGTTGGGCTACTCCCCCCATGGTCAATTGGTTTTGGGGTGGAACCTCAACTTCCTTCATGGCATCAGAGCAAGGCTTCACGTGTTGGGCCCAACGGCCACACGTGCTCCCACGTCACCCAATATGTGTTGTCCACGTGTTAGGCTTGAAAGTTCACCATACGTGCGGGGGCGTGTTGAGAGTATTTGTCTCACATTGAAAATTAAGGGACCAAGCCTGGGTTTATAAGGAGTTGGGCTACTCCCCCCATTGCCAATTGGTTTTGAGGTGGAACCTCAACTTCCTTCATGGTATCAGAGGTTAGCCAACGTGTGAAAGCCCAACGGCCACACGTGCTCCATGTCACCCAATATGTGTTGTCCACGTGTTAGGCTTGAAAATTCACCACACGTGGGGGGCGTGTGAGAATGTGAAGGTAAAGAGTCCCATATTGGAAAGTTGAGAAACCTAGCAAAGGCTTATAAGGAGTTGAGCTACTCCCCTCATTGCCAATTGGTTTTGGGATGAAACCTCAACTTCCTTCATGGTATCAGAACAAGGCTTCACGTGTTGGGCCCAACGGCCACACGTACTCCCACGTCACCCAATATGTGTTGCCCACGTGTTAGGCTTGAAAGTTCGCCACACTTGCGGGGGCGTGTTGAGAGTATTTGTCTCACATTGAAAAGTTAAGGGACCAAGCTTGGGTTTATAAGGAGTTGGGCTACTCCCCCCATTGCCAATTGGTTTTGGGGTGGAACCTCAACTTCCTTCAATTACACAAATATGCAATCACTTTGCTAAACGGGTCTAGTCTGATGAAAAAGGGGCATTGAGAGGTTCGAACTGTTGGAGTTGGCTCAACTAAACGAAGGAAAGAAGGAAGCAGCCCAGCATGCAGCGCTCGAGCGGCAGAGGCATCTTGGCACAGGCGCTTGAGCGGACCTGCAGGCGCTTGAGCGGATTGCGATTTCCTGTTTCCACACATGTCGATTTTATGGCCTAGTTTTGGGAGGTTTTTAAGTTTCCTATTCCTTGTATGATTGTGCTAAAGGCCTATACATATAAATAGGTACTTTAGACTAGGGTTTTGGAGAAATTCAAGATATACAAACCTAGGGTGAGAGAAAAAGAGATCTAGAGAGAGAGAGAGAGATCAAAGGGAGTTCTTTATTGTAACCAAAAGGATTTTTCTCATACTAGTGAATTTTCTCGGGATCAGCCGGAGAGGACGTAGGCATGACGCCGAACCTCTATAAATTATTGTGTGTTCTTGTGTGTGTTTGCTTTTGTGGTTTCATGTGCGATTTATCTTTGCTTAGCTTGTGTTGTGATTGTTGTGTAGTCCATCAACGACAAGGTCTTGGAAGTGTTTTCGCACAACAAGTGGTATCAGAGCCGGCGGGTGTTGGTTTATGCCCAAGTGCTCTTATAGCTTTAAGAGCGGCGGTGTGTTGAAGATGGCAGGTGACAAGGACGAAGAATGTTCCGGTATTAAGTCACAACAAGTATCAAGCACAAAGGTGGAGTTAAAGTCGTTCATCGGCAATGAGAACTTCACGCTTTGGCAAAGAAGAATGAAGCATGTTCTTAAGCGCAGGGTCTCAGCAAAGTTTTGGAAGGCAAGGAAAAGAAGCCGGTAACCATGACAGATGCAGAGTGGGATGACCTAGACGGGCTTGCTAGAGGATCCATCGAACAACATCTAACCGATGAGGTGTTGTGTAATGCGATGGAAGACACTACAAAACAAACATGGTAAAAGCTAGAAGAGATGTTTGCGTCAAAATCATTGTCCAACAAGCTTTTCTTGAAGGAAGAGCTTCACTCTCTTAAGATGGAGGGGGGCGCAAGCATGATGGAGCACGTGAGCGCCTTTAATAAGTGTATTGCTGACTTGCAGAGAATGGATGAGATTTATAAGTCGGAAGACAAGGCCGTGATGTAACAACCCGGTCCTAAAATTATTAATTAAATAATAAAATATTCAAGTAAAAGACAATTTTACCCCAGGAGTGATTAAATAATTAAAATAAGAGGAAATAAGTTTAGTTGAGGAAATAAATTGAAATAAGGAATAGAATAAAATGATTTGAAGTAATTAAGGTTTTTGAAAATTAAAGTATTATTTAATAATAAAGAGGCAAAAAGGTCATTTTAAGTTCGGGAGGGTATTTAGAAATTCCGATTGGACCGTTGCGTAGAGTACATCGAGACGAGTCCGTAGACACGTAGTGAGCTCAAATCGGAGTTGTAACGAAGAAATGGCGATCAAGAAAAGGCCAGTGGCAGAACGGTAAATATTTCGAAGTTCAGTTTTTATTAAAAACCCAGATTTTCCTCACAGAGGGAGCTCGACCAGTCAACTTCGGAGGGCGATTCTCCCAGCCCCGGACTCCGTTTCAGGCAAGACCAGTCCCAAACGAACCACCACACTTGATAATGCCCCACGAGTGTCGGGGACACCTGAACCGTGTGGTGCGAGTATTGCGGCTCAGATTGAAGTGGTATCTCTGAGACCTGCGAGTATTGCGGCTCAGATTGAAGAGTTATCTCTCAGACCTGCGAGTATTGCGGCTCGGATAGAGATGGTATCTCCGAGGCCTGCGAGGATGGAAAAGACGGATATATATATAATTATTTATTTATGAACCTTACATGAGTTCGATACCAGGGTATTCGAAGCTTGTTTGTTTTATTTTATTTTAATTCGTTATGCTTTAATTTATCTTGTTTACGTTGTTCGCCTTGATCTTTTATTATTAGATATGGTATTAAATAGCTCAATTATTTCTAGCATAATTTGCCCCCGAATTTTAGAGATATCCAGACCGGGGGAGTGAGAATTGCGGATCAGGTTGACCAAATGTCTCCTGAGTCCAGCGAGGATTACAGGGCGGGACGTGTCACCAATGGTGACACGAGAAATTTATAGTTATGTTTTTCCAAGAATGATTATTTGAATCTAACCACTTTTATTCCTTCATCTAAATATAGTTAATGCCAGTAAACTTGGAATAGAAAGCTGAATTGAAATAGAAAGAACTACGTGTGGCTTGATCCCTGGTTAAGGGTACGTAGGCAACCTAGAATTCTAGGTGCAGCCGCAAGGATAAAGGATTGACAGGTAGTCTAGTTAAGTTATTTGAAATCTATTACTCCTCTGAGAGTATTCCAAGAATCAGAATTGAATTTGTTAACAGAATGATTTATTTGAATTGTTGAGGCTTGAGGCCAGAATGATTGATGCTTGATTCTCTTGGACATAATTTTATGCATGCTGGCAGTTGGGTTATATATATGCTTGTTTTGCAGGAATAAATTTTGGGAAATGTTCAAGTTATAGAGGAGACTCTGCCGAATTTTCGGCAGAAGTCAAACTTGAGATTAGTTGGGAGTTTTATTAGAAGGGCAGTTTGAGCAGTTGTGCCCGACACTCACCAGGTGTCGGACACGCACAGGGTTCGGTTCGGATTCCAAAGTGGAATTTGGGTCGGGTCCTGTCACGTGATGTCGTTGACATCCCTGCCACCGTCTTATAAACACTTTCGCACGACGCTTATGTTCGGGAAGGGAACCTTGAAGTATGAAGAGGTCATGCAGACATCCTGACACATGACAGAATGGTTCAACGTTCCGATGGAGTCTCTCAAGGTGAAGGTCTTGTGGTTAAGTCCGAGAGAGAGGTAGATCGAGCAAGCGTGAGGGCAAGAAGAGTAATAAGGGAAGGTCAAAATCCAAGGCAAAAGATGGTTGTTTCGAGTGAGGGTCAAAGGATCATTGGAAGAAGAATTGCCCTACATGGTGAGAGAAGAGAAATAAAGGGAAGAAGCCGGATGAAGTCAGGGTCGCGGAAGAGAGCGACATTGAGCTTTTACTTACTAATAGCATTGTTAATACTGATGCACTTGCTATTACTTCCAGGGTTTCTGCTTCTGATTGGATTTTGGATTCTGGGTGCTCATATCACATGTGTTCAAACAAGTCTTGGTTTGACACATATGAGATGGACAATGGCGGCAAAGTTATGATGAGGGACGGCTCAGTTTGTAGAGTCGAAGGAACAGGTACAATCAAGGTGAAGATGCATGATGGCGTGGTTAGAACATTGAGTATGGTTAGGTACATACCTAAGCTAAAGAAGAATCTCATCTCCCTAGGTACTTTTGACAAGAATGGTTATTCGTACAAGTGTATGGGAGGAAAACTCGTAGTTTTGAAGGGTTCACTCGCGATTATGAAAGGGGAGATTCAACCTAACTGCATGTATCAACTATGTGGTACAACAGTGACCGGTGGAGCAGCTATAACTACCAAGAAGAACTCAGAAGATGATACTCAGCTTTGGCATTTGAGGCTAGAGCATATGAGTGAGCGAGCCATGCAAGAGTTGCACAAACGGAAGCTTCTAAAGGGCGTGCATAGTTGCAAACTTGAGTTCTGCAAGTATTGTACCATGGGGAAGCAGTTCGAAAGTGACATTCAAGCTGCAAGACAAAGAAAAGATGAGCACAGGAGTGCTTGACTATATTCACTCGGATGTATGGGGGCCCGTGATAGGACCCGACCCAAATTTCACTTTGGAATCCGAGCTGAACCCTGTGCGTGTTCGACACTTGGCAGTTGCCAAGCACAATTGACCAAATTGCCCTTCTAACTAAAATTCAATGAAAATCAATTGCAACTTTTGTCGAAAATTCGGCAGAGTCTCCCCTATAAAATGAACATTTCCCCAAAAACTTTCACCTGTCAAACAAGCATATACAAATAAAACCCAACTGCCAGCATGTTTCAAATTATATCAAAAGTTAAGCATCATATTATTTTGGCCGCATGCCTCAAAAATCAAATAAATCATTTAGCTAGTAAAATTCATCTCAGCTCTCAGAATATCAATAATACATTACCAATTTCAAAGGCTCCAACTCGTGGCTGCATCTTATAACAAAAGGCTGCCTACGTACCCTTACCTTGAGGGATCAAGCCACACGTAGCTCTTCTATCTCATTTCAGCTTCCTGTTTCAAGCTTACTAGTATTACTCACATGGCAATAACTATATTTAAATGAAGGAATAAAAGCATTTAGATTCAAGTAATCATTCTTGGAAAGTCATAACTATTAATTACTCGTGACACCATTGGTGACACGTCCTGCCCTATAATCCTCGCTGGACTCATGAGACATCTGGTCAACCTAATCCGCAATCCTCGCTCCCCTGGTCCTAATATTCTCTAATACTCGGGGAGGGCAACGTATACTAGAAATACTTGAACTATTTAATACCATAACCAATAATAACAAAATCAAGGCAACCAATTTAAATAAAATAAAATAAATTAAATTAAAGCAAAACGGATTAAAATAAAATAAAATAAACAAGCTCCGAATACCCTGGTATCGAACTCATGTAAGGTTATATATATATATATATATATATATATATATATATATTATATATATATTCTCTTGTGACATAAATATATCGATTAAGAAAAATATAGTAACGGTATAAAGTTCTTCACTTTTACTTTAAAAGCGTTTCAAAGCTTAAATTCTCTCCACCTAGGCGTACCCCCATTCCTGATCCGTCAATTCCAATTATTCCGTCAATTCCATCCTCGCAGACTTCGGAAACACAAAATTAACCGAGCTACGTTCCTCGCAGGCATCGGAGACACCAAGTCAATCCAACTTGCGCTCCTCGGAGGTCTCACGGGACCATAAGTCAGCCTGAGCCGCGTTCCTCACAAGCCTCGGAGACACCAAGTCAATCCGAGCTGCGCTCCTCGGAGGTCTCATGGGACCATAAGTCAGCCTAAGCCGCGTTCCTCGCACCACACGGTTCAGGGTTCCTGAAACACGTGGGACATCATTTATGAATGACACTGTTTCAAGTAACCAGGGGTACCCTTGTGATGGGTTTGAAAAACCGTATCCCAAACTTATATCAATACTTTCCTTTATTTTACAATTTAATTCTTGGCCTTATCTCAACGTCCTGATAAATTGATTTAGATTACTCACCCCTGGTTAGGACTCGTTTACATAGTCCTTTTAACTCTTCTTAAAGGATATAACTACCTCAAAAGACTCACGTTCAACCAGAGGGGTCAAACTGCCTATACTTGGTCAACCGGGCCCGCAGGCCCCACGACCTCCTATCAGAAATCCGATAGTCCCTAAAGGTTCCAATATGCCTAGGACACATGTCCCAAAGTTTTGGTCTCGATTTGGACGGTCTGATTAATCACGATCGTACAATTTGACGGTTACTATAAACCTAGCCCTAGGGTTGGTGTTTCTGGAGTATCCGGACTCCGTTTTACGATTCGTTGAATCCTTCACGATCCTGAAATTACTTAGATTAACATGTTTCAGTTTGACTATGATCCAACGGTCCAAACATATTGAACATGGAAATCGCTCAATAGGCGCGAGTCTCTGTTCGGGGTTCAAACGTTACCCAAATTGGTATCCGCAAATTTCTATGTGCTCGTGACAACTAGGAGATCATTTTAGAACAAAATGTCCATTTGATACAATGCCACACGCTGCGACACGCGCGCGGGGCGAGCGGGTGTCCAAAGCGATATCGCTTCGTCGGAAAATCTCAAAATCACGGCTCAAGACTCCTATCCTAGGTAAAACACCTAATTTGGAGTCACTTTTGTTCTTGGACATACCCCAAAAAGTGGCCGGAAGTGGCCCGATATTCAAATTGAAAACTGGCCGACTTGAATTCAAAAATCGAACTACAAACTCTCAAAATTTCTGAAATCCTACCCAACAGGCAGTTAGAGCACGAAAATTAATTGAATTTTCATACCTTGCTCGCCTGAAATGGTGGAGAATTGAGGGAGAACGAACGACCCAAAGTTGACGAAAAATCTGTCCAAGACCGCCTGATTCGTGGCTGATTCCGCGACTACGGCGGCAGATTGGGGCGGGGAAGGGCTGAGGTTAAAAGAGGGAAGTGTGGTGGTTCGTTTGGGACTAGTCTTGCCTGAAACGGAGACCGGAGCTGGGAGAAATCGCGATCAGAAATTGACTTATCGAGCTGCTCACGAAGAAGAAAATATGGGTTTTAAAACTGAACTTCGAAATATTTACGGTTATGCCACTGAACTTCTTTTGATCGTAAGTTCTTCGTTACAACTCCGATTCAAGCCCACTACGTGTCTACGGACTCGTCTCGCTGTGATCTACGCAACGGTCCAATCGAAATTTCTAAATTCCCTCCCGAACTTAAATTGACCTTTTTACCCCTTTAATTTTAATAATACTTTAATTTCCAAAAGCCTTAATTAATTCAAATCATTTTATTCTATTTCTTATTTCAATTTATTTTCTCAATTAAACTTATTTCCTTTTATTTTAATTATTTAGTCATTCATGGGGTAAAATTATCTTTTTTATGAATAATTTAATACTTAACTATTAATTTAGGATTTGGTTGTTAAACCGCGCCAGTTAAGTCATTGGGTGGAGCTAGGTACTATGTTACTTTCTTAGATGATTTTTCTTGAAAGGTTTGGGTCTATTTTATGAAAGAGAAATCTGAGGTCTTCACAAAATTCAAGTTGTGGAAGGCGGAAGTAGAGAACCTGAAGGAAGGAAGATCAAGGTCCTTATGAGTGACAATGGGGGGGGGGGGGGGGTAAAGATAGCAAATTTCTGGAGTTTTGCAAGAGCGAAGGCATCAAGAGGCATTTTACCGTGAAGAAGACGCCCCAACAAAATGGAGCTGCAGAGAGGATGAACAGAACTCTCATGGAGTGTGAGAGGTGCATGAGGATTTATGGAGGCTTGCCCGAGGCATTTTGGGCGGAGACGGTTAACCACGCTTCCTATTTGGTTAACCGGTCACCATCAAAGTATCTTGATTTCAAGTGTGCGGAAGAGGTATGGTCTAACAAGTCTATTGAGTATTCCATTTTGCAAGTATTTGGATGTAGTGTCTATGCTCTTATACTTAGTGATGAGAGAACCAAGTTGAAGCCAAAGTCTCTTGAATGCATATTCCTTGGGTTTGAGAGTGGTGTGAAGGGTTTCAAGTTATGGGATCCAGTGAATTGGAAGAAGATACTTAGTAGAGACGTTGTCTTTGCCGAGAAGACTATGCCTATGATTAAAGTCAAGAAACCAGAGGTGAAGGAGAATGTTGTTGGGAGAGAAACAACCGTTCCAGAATCATCTAGTAGAGTGTTCGGGGGTACTCCGAGTTTACAACCAATTGGAGACGTCCATGAAGTAGTGGAGTCCGATACTGAGGTGGAGGAATTTGGGCAATTGTTTCATTCCTAAAAGGACACAAATTAATGTGCAAACAACCAATTAAAAATATCCGCAAGTGCACGAATCTAAAGAAGTACAGATTATGTAAGTACGGGATTCAATCCACGAAGAACTTGTCGGTTTCCTATAAGTTCTAATTCGAGTACAAAGAGAACACTTATTTAACACACCACAATGCACAAATGCAAATTTGAAACTAAAAATGAGTAAAGAAATGTAAAAGAAGTAAACAAAACAAAAAAAGAAAAGTGTTGTGAACAGTAACCAACGACCGGTCGTGAGGTAAAGGCGACCGGTCGTTTCTTCAGAGAATTCGAAATTTCAGAATTGTGTGATGAGCGACCGGTCGTGAGACACTAGCGACCGGTCGTTTCTTCATAGAATCGTTTTCTCTGTTTTTCAGTTTCAACCTCTGTCCAGTTTTTGACCTATAATTTTCCAACCGTACGTCCAAAATTCACGTTCTTTATACGGTTGGATTCAGCACAGAAAATGCAAGAACACAACGCGGACCAAAAGCCCAAAACAATTACGGAAACAAATAAAATTCAATAACAAAGACACATAACGTATCGAACACACAACTCACACACACATTTTTGGGGGGGGGGGGGGGATTTGTTTCAAGTGACCTATTTCTATTGTATGAAAGTAAATGGACTTCGAATTTAAATGAGAATGGCAGAGATGAATTATCAAGATGTGAAATTAAAATGTAACAAACACTAGGGTTTCGGAATCCACCCTAAACAATTCTATCTATATTCATGAATACTCAAGTAATGAACTCTAAACGTGTTGATGAAGATGTTCGCAATCAAGACCATGGGTTGTGGCTCAAGACGCATTGATTCTCTCTAATATATGTAAAGTGCATGGTTCGTGCTACAATACTTGTGCCCTCCCCATAACCGAACCTAGGTATGGTTCGTACTTTGATTCAATTACAAGGAAAACCCATTAAGTTCAAAGAGAATATGAACATCACAAGAATCCTAATAGCATGGTGTTTACATTAGGTATTCAAGAAACCAATTCACATGGATGATTCTTACTTCATCCATTTATTGCTTAGGATAACATGAAGATACACATAATCCCAACAATCTCAAGAAGCATGCTTTCAAAGATGGCCAACTAAGGAAAAACACACATCAAGGATAGATTGATTTGGTGAATTGGAATTCATCAACAATATCCAGAAATTCATACACTCAAGCATCAAAACAATAAGGTAATCATGTTTAGGGCTTCAACCTAAGCCCTAGCTATGGAGTTTAGTTGCTCATACTTATTCCAAATACAAACTCAAAATAAAATTAGAAAGAGTTTACAGATTTTGAGAAAATGATGAAAGCTTCAAGGTCATCATGTTAGAAATGTGCCCTAAGAGCCAATACATTTGATGTAATCTCCTTAGAATACATTTCGTATATGATATATAAAGGGCAAACTTATTTTGTTATCTTTTACATCGTGTAAAGAAACAAATGTCCAGGGTATGCTAAATAAGAGATAAAGTAATCTAAAGAAGATTAGATTCATGAGACCTTTAATCTCTAACTGTAGTATCCCAAAATGTTCCTAATCATAGGTTATCAAATGGACATTGATAAACCGTCAAGATTAGCACATATTATGTATGCTCAATTGGGAGGATGGTTAGTCTCAAACTATTTGTGTAGTTGACACTAATACAAGTATGTGGGTGCTCATTAGTGAATGAGTACACTAACGCGATCAACCTTAGTTCTCGTATGGAGTATTTATCTATATGTCAAACGAGAACTCATAGTTGCAATAATGCAAATTAGTCCTTAGACCTGAGGCATCATGGTTGTCCTGTGATGCGTTATTGATATTTGATAGCTCTTAAAGGCAAGCCGTAAAAGATTTGTCTTAAGTGTTGTTGGGATCTCTTAATTCATCATAGGGACATGTGAATGTACAATAAGGAATCTCTACTTTCGATAAAGAAGGAGAATGCTTCAAGATATGATTCAGTAAATCTTTGGCCAAAGTATTTTGAGCTTGATTGAGAAAGTTGTTCTTAATCATGTTCTTTTGAATCACATGAGGTTGTAAATCATATTAGGGGTTTGACATAATCAATCCGTACCCTAATAATATGATTTGAAACATTGTATAAGAGAAGGACCGTATTGCATTGCAATTCCAACTGAATAGGTTCTTTATCTATTCTGGTTAGCTTGGGTAGCCTTGATATATTGCTAGATGTCACTCTTGGCTTGTGGAAGTCCTAGAATTGATTGTGATCAATCCAAATAAAGGAAGAATTAAAAAGAGGTTTTAATTCCAGTTGGTTAGAAAAGAGTTCTAATATTTTCCCACTGCCTTGCTAATTAGAACCTAATGGATCGCACACCTTAAATGGTTAACTTTGAGTAATACAAATGAGAATGAGTAAATCAATTTGATTGATTTGATGTGGATGATTTACTACGTGTAAAAACGTATTTGGGCCTAAGTAATAGTTAACGGAAAGCCCAAATGGTTGGGTATCAAACCCAAGGGCTTAAGACACCTAAATATTATGGTTTAAGTGTCATAAGGCCCAATTTTGGAAGCCCAATGGGGTTTGGCCGAAAATGGTTAAGTGAATGTATATGGGAATTGTTTCCATAAGCTCATTAACATACAAACACAATCCAACATCAACCAAATAGGTTTGGGAGATCAAAGAGAGAAAAAATAGAGTTTTCAAGAGTGAAACACTTTCATCTTTCAAAGTGGTTTAGATTGAAACCAATCTTGAGAATCTTGCACTAGCATCCAAGTATTCTCAAGATACTTCTTCTCATCTCAAGGTTCCATTGGTATGGAGACTTAAAGGCCATATACTTTTGTGGCTCACATGGAGGAGAAAGATCAAGAAGCAAAGATCAAAGATCAAAGAGGAGATCAACAAAGAGGAAATCATCAAGAGAAGACCAAACACAAATTGGTTCATATAATTGCTTCAAGGGTAATTAGATCTTATCCTTTCTCTTGAATTTTCATTTATGAAAAACATATCAATGTTCATGGCTTAAGATACTTGGAAGAAAGTTTTGTTTTTGAATTTAAACAACCACCTTAGACTTCCGCTGCGATTAATTTGATTAAATGCATGTTTAATATTCAAATGAACTTTGGAAAAATATTTTGAAATTCCTACACATCAATGGTGGAAGTCTTCTTCTCCACTTTGCTTGGCTGCACCTTGACTTTCTCCTAGCCCCAAGCTCTCCAAAATCTGCTCTCAATGTGTAGATTGATAGAATGAATTCATCTCCCACGTTCAAAAGCTCTCCCAAATCAGATTGCAATCCTTTTTGCCTTGCCCATCATTTCCAGCTCACACTTTTAATATAAAACTCATTCTTTCCTCTAAAGCCTTTGCTCTTGTCCCCTTTTGTCATGATGAAGCCTTGACTTCACAAAGATGCCAAAAGCTTCAGAAAATATCTCATTTACAAAGGTAATTTCTTGTTACCAAGAGTTATGGTAACAAGAAGAATCAAGATAACACAAAGGAGGTAAAAGCTGGCCAAATTCGGATTTCCAAAGCTATGGTAACATGCTGGATTGGTTGGATAGGGAATACTTGTCCAATGGAGCTCAAATTTGGATATGTTGTAGTTAACATCCATTGGAACAAGTCTCATGAAGATCATGACCTCATCCGAGTACCAGAGCATGTTGATCCCAGGCCAAGAAGTTGACCTACGAAAATGAACAAAAACAGAATTTATAACAAATAATGCACTTTTAGCTCATTTTCATTCCAACCAAGGTAAAACCTATGAAAACACAAAAAGGAAGTAAAAAACTATAAAATGTCAAGAACTAACTCAAAATAGTGAGTGAATAACATGAAAAATCATGTGTAAAAATGAACCGAACAGCAATAACAATAGACTCAAGATGATGAAGAAGAAGAGGCTCAAGATCAAGTAGAGCCGTCATCCATAGCAAGGTTCAGGCCCAAGAGAACCATCAAACCTCCTCAACGGTTTGAGTGTATGGGAGACGGACGCAGTTCACTATGCTCTAAACATAAGTGAAGGAGATCCAACTACGTTCCAAGAAGCAGTTGAGAGTGCGGAGTGGGAAAGTTGGATGAGTGCTATGATGGATAAGATGGAATCACTACACCGGAACTCCGTTTGGGAGTTGGTCCCTAAACCTAAAGACAAAAAGGTGATTGGCTGCAAGTGGGTGTTTAGGAATAAGGAAGGAATATGTGAGAAGGAGCCAACTAGATTCAAAGCTCGTCTAGTGGCGAAGGGATACTTACAGAAGGAATGAATTAATTATGATGAGATCTTTTCCTCGGTTGTAAAGCATACTTCTATACGGTTATTACTCTCCATAGCGGCACAGTGGGACATGGAGGTGGAGCAAATGGATGTGAAGACAGCTTTTCTCCATGGAGACTTAGAGGAAGATATCTACATGAGTCAACCTCAAGGGTTCGTTGAAGCAAGTAAGGGAAATCTGGTTTGCAGGTTGAAGAAGTCTTTGTATGGGCTCAAGCAATCTCCAAGACAGTGGTACAAGCGCTTTGACACTTATATGTTGCGGATTGGGTATAGAAGATGTGAATCGAATTGCTGTGTGTATTCTAATGTGTTCAAGGATGGAAAGATCATTCTGTTACTACTTTATGTGGATGATATGCTGATTGCGTGTCAAGATATGTCAAATGTTCAAGAGTTGAAGATCCAACTTGGGAAGGAATTTGACATGAAGGATCTTGGACCCGCACAAAAGATCCTAGGAATGGAAATAAGGAGAGACCGAGATGAGGGCAAGTTGTGGCTGTCATAAAGTAAGTACATAGCTAAGGTACTTGAAAGATTCAATATGTTGGATTGCAAGCCCGTGTCTACTCCTTTGGCGGAGCACTTCAGGCTAAGTGCCCAAGAGAGTCCTTCTAGTGACAAAGAGAAGGATGAGATGAGTAAGGTTCCGTATTGATGAGCACAAAATAAATACAAGTTTTGTCCTTAAATTTATATTTGTTAGTATTTTCTTTTGTATTATGTAAATTTATTAGAGTATTTGTATTGGCTATTTTCAATCTTTGTTTTTGTATTTAATGAGTGGTTGTATGTAGATATTAAGTGTCTTCCACCAATGGCATGAGGAGGAGGAGGAATAAGCAATGTGTTGCAAAAAGAGAGGAAGAACTCAATTTGGATTTGATGACTTTGCCTTTTACAGCTCATGCTGTACAGTCCATTTGCAGACCTGAAAAACGAATTTTCCCATGCTCAAATGAATAAATATCCTTCATGACACTTGTTCAATAAGATGTCGACTAAAACATATCCAAAAATTGGAATAATTGGATAAAAACTCAATCCACAGGCTGTCAAACACCAAGACAGGTTCATGACTTTGCCTTTTACAGCTCATGCTGTACAGTCCATTTGCAGACCTGAAAAACGAATTTTCCCATACTCAAATGAATAAATATCCTTCATGACACTTGTTCAATAAGATGTTGACTAAAACATATCCAAAAATTGGAGCAATTGGATAAAAACTCAATCCACAGGCTGTCAAACACCAAGACAGGTTCATGAGAGGACAGATTGCACATACAGCTGGAATGAAAGGGACTTCATGCTTCTATAAATAGGCAGCAACTCAAAAAATATGGGGAGAAATTCAAGAGTGATACACAGCAGAAGGAAAGAAAGAAAGAAAGGAAGAGAGAAAGAGAGAGAGAGAGTGAGGAAGAAAGAGAACAATGATGGAAAGGAAAGAACCAAGAGCTAATAACTCTTTTAAACTTGTTCTTCCTTTCCTAGTTCTCATGTAAATTATGTATTTTAGTTTCTTTGTTTTGTTTTAAATATTAATTATGTCTATTTAAAATACTTAACTAAGGTTGGATGAAACACCATCATTAAATAGAGTTCTAGTTTTTATTTTCAATTCTCAAATATTGTGGTGTTCAATGATTATAATTTTCACTTCACATGATTAATAGATTAATCTTCTTTTCACCACTTCTATCATGTATTGTGACATATAACATGTATTTGTGGTAGTTAAGAGTTTGGATTAATCTATTAATTCATCCTTGGTTTATATTTCTAATTTATAAATTTCTTTGATATTTTGTTATTCAAATAAACTTTTTCACATAGGATGCTTAGGAAACTTTGATCCTTTGTAGTTAAATAATTTTGTTTACATTTTATACTTAGAATTTGTACTTATGAAGGGAAGGAAAATTTACTTATGATCTAAAGTACAAGCTTAATTGATAAATCTTGAGAAAGCAGTAGATTGATTTCTAGATTGCTACTCCATGGGAATTGAAAGATAAATAATTAGGATCTTATGGAATAATGGTGTGGATTCTAATACCTTAATTAATTTTTCTCATAAATATAAATCTTAATTTCAGTTTATTGTCATTTCCATATTTATTTCATGCTTTATTTAATTTTCTTTATCAACAAACAAATCACCATTTGAATCAACTAGGTTGGCAATGAAATTAACTTGGGTGAAATTGGTTTTCTATCTTTACACTCAATCCCTTGGGTACGATCTCGCTCTTACACGCTTATGCTATATTCGATTCGTGCGCTTGCGAGTTTATAAATTTTAAAAGACACCGATTTTGGTGACAACAAGTTTTTGGTTCCGTTGCCGGGGATTGCAAGGGTGCCTCATGTACGCAATGGTTTGCACACGCCTCGACTTGGCTCAAGCTGTGAGTGTAGTTTCAAGATACATGGCAAATCCGGGCAAACAACACTGGAATGTGGTGAAGTGGATTTTCAGGTATTTGAAGGGCACCAAGAGGCTCGGGATTTTGTTTGAAAGACAACAAAGAAAGGCATGTGTGTTGGGATATGTGGATTCATATTATGCGGGAGACTTAGACAAGAGAAGGTACACCATATGGTATGTTTTCGTTTGTGGTGGAGGATCGATTAGCTGGAGAGTGGTGCTACAATCAGTCACTGCATTGTCTACTACCTGAAGCGGAGTATATGGCACTAACGAAGGCTTCTAAGGAAGCATTATGGTTGCAAAGATTGGCAGAAGAGTTCGGGATAGCTCAAGACCTGGTGGTGATTAAGTATGACAGTCAAAGTGCTATATGTTTGGCCAAGAACCAAGTGTATCATGGAAGATCTAAACATATTCATGTACGGTACCACCAGGATAAGGGATTGGGTGAACGATGGGGACATTGCGATATAGAAGGTTCATACAGATAAGAACGCTTCAGATTGCTTGACCAAGCCAGTTACAGCTGAGAAGTTCAGACATTATTTGAGCTTGCTCAATCTTGTTACATGCTGAAGATTGAGGTGGAGCTCTTGGGAGTTATTAGAACAATTTCCAAGAGGTTTGAAGATGTTCTAGGGATCAATGGTTTTCACAAAGGTGTTTAGGCTCGCCAAGGTGGAGATTGTTGGAGTTGGCTCGACTAAACGAAGGAAAGAAGGAAGTAGCCCAGCATGTATGCGCTTCGAGCGGCAGAGGCATCTTGGCACAAGCGCTCGAGCGGATCTCGACTTCCTGTTTCAAAACAAGTCGGTTTTTTGGCCTAGTTTTGGGAGGTTTTTTAGTTTCCTATTCCTTGTATGATTGTGCTAAAGGCCTATACATATAAATAGGTACTTTAGACTAGGGTTTTGGAGAGATTCAAGATATACAAACCTAGGGTAAGAGAAGAAGAGATCTAGAGAGAGAGAGAGAGAGAGAGAGAGAGAGAGAGAGAGAGAGAGAGAGAGATCAAAGGGAGTTCTTTATTGTAACCAAATGGATTTTTTCATACTAGTGAATTTTCTCGGGGATCACCAGAGAGGACGTAGGCATGACACCGAACCTTTATAAATTCTTGTGTGTATTTGCTTTTGTGGTTTCGTGTGCGATTTATCTTTGCGTAGCTTGTGTTGTGATTGTTGCGTAGTCCATCAACGACAAGGTCTTGAAAGTGTTTTCGCACAACACGAACCTCCATAACATCTTGATTGTGTGTGAGAAATCTCTATTCTCTAATTTAAAATATTGCTTCTACTAAAAAATGTGCAATCACTTTGTGCCACGTCTTATGTCTTCAACCAAAGCCATATATATATATATATATATATATTGTTGAACGTATAAATACAGCAATGATATTGGTCTCCCCTATATATCCTTCTGCTTCTGGAGAGATAGAGAGAGAGAGAGAGAGAGATGGGATTTGGAGGCAGTCGGCTGTGCTTGTGTCTCTTGCTTGCCTTTGCTTTAATCTCCTCTGCCCGGAACAACATTCCACTTTCAGGTATGCATGCATGTTGATTTCTTCTCTATACCTATATATGTCAAAACTAATTGCATAAGATGAGCAACTGAGTTTTGTGGACATGGGTTGGGGAAAAAAAACCATGATTTCCGAAACCATTTAATTTTATTCAAACCCAAGTATATCTGGAGTTCTGTAAAAACAAGAGATATAGAGGAGGAGAATCATTTTGTTGGAAATTAAATCTCAAGTGCTGCATATATTTGTCTCATTATGATATACAGTAATATCTTAATATTAATTAAATCCCGATCAAGATGAATCTTTTTAATTATTTTCATTGAGCACTGTCAGGTATCCGTTGTTTGAGTTTGGAATCAATTGGGAAAATGGGGGAGGAGGGTTTTGAAGTGCGTGCAACACCAGCTTGGTTTTTGGCCTTACGGTCTCTAATCTCATGCATCCATATATGTTTGTCTCTTTTATATGCATTCTATATTTGCTAGTGGTGCTTAATTAGGACATTAGTGTCACAGACTAATTGAGACTCAATATAATAGTTAACGTATGTGCATATTTTATGTCAACCTAAGAATTATGTTGTTAGACTATGAATCTAAATCATTGATTTACAATAAATGTGACTAAAGATTATGCAATGAAGCTAATAATTAGTTTTTTTCTTTGTTTTGTGTTTTGCCGGTGTGTTTGCCTACACTGTTAATAGATGATGAGGTGGTAGTGGCCATGGAGGGTAGATCTTTGATGGTGAGGATAGACGACTACAGTGACCCAACTGCTAATCGTGGGCATGATCCCTCCTCCTCCTCCTCCTCCTCCTCCTCCTTCTCTAGAGCCAAGGCTGGGGGCCGCGGTGGCCGAAAAGGCTAGCTATGGTTGAAGAGGCACATATTACTCTATAATATATAAACATGTTTTCGTTTTCTTTAACTGGCTTAACCAAAATTTGTGCTTACATGGCTCTTGTTTTGCATTGTATGTATAAACTTAATACGGCCATGGTGGGTTCACTCGAAGATGACTCAAAAATTTAATCGTGCGGGTTTCGAATTTTTTAACAGGTCGTATTGGAAATTGGAAAAGTTGATATATATATTCCAAATTCATGTTTCCAAACTTATTAATTTGGAAAAGTTGATATATATATATATTCCAAATTCATGTTTCCTTATAAAGCTAGCTAGGGATATTGAATTGTTAATATTGTAAAGTGCAAATTCCACTTTTATTTTTTATTTTTAAAAAAGAAACAAAAAGAAACAAGAACCATATTATAATTCAACCGTGTGGATTGTTTCTCTAAATTTACAAAGAAAACACTAGAAACGGGACCAATAGAATTAAGCTCATCCGAAACGTTTTGCCCAAGCAAATGCTTCGTGTCGACAGGTGTAACACCTGGAAACTGCCACGTGTACAAGCTGTAAACACTCTGCCACAAATTTAGCACAGCAGCAGAAAACGACACCCGATATTGTTGGAAGCTTCTTCTTCTTCTTCAAAGCTTCACATATATGTGCTGCAGATCACTCTCTGCTCCCAATACCCATTTCACTAAACGACGCCGTAATCCGCCAGTACACTATGGCTTGGTTCAGAAGCCTCATCCAAGTCTCAGCCACCGCCAGATCAGCGACCAAACCCAGAATTTCAGACCCATTTTCTTACACTCTGCTCTCGCGCTTCAGCTCGGAGCCGGCTCCGATCCATGAGACTCCGGCTCCTCAGCCGCCGACCCAGTACTCGGGTCTGGGCCCCACGAAGCCCGGCGAGAAGCCGCGGGTGGTGGTCTTGGGCACGGGTTGGGCCGGGTGCCGGCTCATGAAAGGCTTGGACACCGATATATACGACGTCGTTTGCGTGTCGCCTAGGAACCATATGGTCTTCACGCCTCTGTTGGCGTCCACCTGCGTTGGGACTCTGGAGTTTAGGTCCGTCGCGGAGCCAATCGGGAGGATCCAACCTGCAATATCTCGGGAACCCGGGTCGTATTTCTTTCTTTCTAATTGTGTTGGCCTCGATCCTGATAAGCATTTGGTACGTCTTGTGCTTTTTGGGGTTTTAGGTTTTCGTGGAAAATATGTTTGTGAATAGTGAATTGGGTTATCTCTAGATTTAGTAACTTTTTGGGTAAAGTTTGAGTCTTCTGAGTAAAGCATGACATGGGTAATTGTTATTTAATTAAAGTTTCTGTCTCCCGGAATGGAAAATATGAATTAATTAGTTTATGTATTGTAAATCTTTGGGGAAGTATGATTTTTCAGCCGAAAGTCTTAGTTTTAAGTTTTAACAAATTATTTGATTCGAAGATTATGTCTAGGTGAAGACTCGAAGAATGTATGTTAGTGGGAAAGTGCTACACTGTGATGCATATAGAGTTACAAGACTAGCCTATTATTGGTGGATACAATATTCAAAATCTTGGAGATTATTTGGATTTTACAATGCAAGAAATTTTGGTTTTGGGAAATGAAGGTGCAATGCGAGACTGTAACTGATGGAGCAGAACCCTTGAAGCCATGGAAATTTGAAATTTCATACGACAAGTTGGTAATCGCATTGGGAGCAAAGCCAACCACTTTTGGAATACAGGGTGTAGAAGAACATGCAATTTTTCTTCGTGAAGTCTACCATGCCCAGGAAATCCGCAGGAAGCTGCTCCTAAACTTGATGCTGTCGGATGTTCCTGGTATGTACTGCAGTTAGATTTTAAATTTAATTACATGAGACTAACAATAATTTGATGTGAGCTCTCGTTGTATATTTCACTCATGGATTTTTGGCTGGGGGCAGGTGTTTCTGAGGAAGAGAAAAGCAGACTCCTACACTGTGTTGTTGTAGGAGGTGGTCCCACGGGAGTTGAGTTTAGTGGTGAACTTAGTGACTTCATTCAGAGAGATGTTCGACAAAGATATTCCCATGTGAAAAATTATATTCATGTTACCTTGATTGAGGTTTGTCCGTTAAATATTTGCCATGGGATTCAACCTTGTTAAATACTTTTACAAAATAATTAGATATAATGCAGTCCATGCAAAAACTTAAAAGCCATCAATTGTTTTTTTAGTTTTTTTTTTGGAGAGGAGCTGTCAACTGTTAATTGTAACAGGAAAGTAGATTACCATTTCAGACTTACCAAATATTTTTGAAAGAAAGTATGGAAATTGAGTAGTGTTCTTGTCTTCACAGGCAAATGAGATATTATCATCATTTGATGATCGCTTGCGGCACTATGCTACAAAACAGCTGACAAAGGTAAGAGATATTTTATTCATAAAAGAACCTATATTGGCTGTTATTAAGCTTGTTCTAGTTTTTCATAGTGCCTGCCTATTCTCATACTGGAATGTCTGGTCTGCCTTAGATGTGTAAAAATGTCTTTCTAGTAATTAGTGAATGCAAAATTGAAGCCCAGTTTCTACTGTTTGTGTTGGTATCTTCTCCCTACTACAGGTGGACCAAAGATTTCTGTTTTTTGGGGGATAATTTTTAAGCATTGATCTTATGTAATGGCAACTTTAAATGCTAATCCATGGTATTGGAATGACTGCTAAAGTTAATTTCCCATTGAATCTCTGGAATGTTCATGATTCATTTGATTGTTTCTCTCAGTCAGGAGTTCGTCTTGTCCGTGGGATCGTCAAGGATGTCAAAGCTCAGAAGATAATTCTTAATGATGGCACCGAGGTTCCTTATGGGCTGCTGGTATGGTCTACCGGTGTTGGTCCATCACCTTTGGTGAACTCCTTGCCACTTTCAAAAGCTCCTGGTGGAAGGTAATACCTTATTTGCTTTTATCAAAATGGATTTCTTCCTCCTCTCAACTACAGAAGTTTCTCATGAATCTAACCTTATGGTGATTCTTCTGATTTTCATCTTAAACCTTACAAATTTTCATAAACTTTGGTATCTTCTATTGAACTTTTAACATTTAACTTCTATCCCCAGTTTAAAAAATTTCCATTTGCCTACCATATATATTTGTTTTCTATCAATGGCCTTTTGCTTTGTCGATCATAAGGTTTCAATATGCTTTTGGTACATGTTTCCACTTGCTCCCTCTTTTCACTACCCAAATTGTTAAGCATGCGTTTGAAATGGCATATAATATTAGAGTTTCTCTGATTGCAGGGTTGGTGTTGACGAGTGGCTGCGGGTTCCTTCCGTCCAGGATGTGTATTCAATTGGTGATTGTAGCGGTTTTGTTGAAAGTACTGGAAAACCAACCCTTCCAGCCTTGGCCCAGGTTAGGAATTGTTTGAAGAATAACTTGTGCTAACTGCTAATGTAGTACAGAGATTAGTTGTAGACCTGTAGATCCCCATGCGTGTGAAAGTCCATAGGCTTTGAATCATGGTAGTAAGTTGAATTTAGTTCTTTTCTCTTAAAAAGCGATTTAAGATTTTACAGTCTATTGTTAAGGGGTGGATACTGGTGATATACTGTTACTGGTGTGGTACTGGACCTTTATGCATATCTATTTCAAATATTTGAAGGTTGCAGAGAGGCAAGGAAAGTATCTGGCGAATTTGTTGAACAAAATTGGTAAAGCTGGTGGAGGACGCGCCAACGGTGCAAAAGAATATAAATACGAGGATCCATTCGTGTACAAGCATTTAGGAAGCATGGCAACTCTTGGGAGATACAAGGCTCTCGTCGACCTCAGACAGAGCAAGGTGAATTTCAAGCCACTTCTATGCCCACTCTCTTGAGCTTTAAGTTAAGATAGCTGACCTGTGTAGCATATCTATTTTCAGGACGGAAAAGGCTTAGCTCTGGCTGGATTCACCAGTTGGTTTATATGGCGCTCAGCATATTTAACACGAGTCTTGAGCTGGAGGAATAGATTCTATGTGGCGATTAACTGGGCTACAACTTTTGTGTTCGGACGTGATATAACCAGAATCTAGATTCAACACGGACAGCAAGATACCTAGTAGGATGGACAATGCTACTAGGTGATTCTGGCGGCACTGTGGCAATGACCGAACTGCGGTGGCACTGATCATGTGGCTGCGAGTGCTGTGATGGTGAGGGTTGGATTCAATGGGTGATTGATGGCAGGAGTGGCGGTTGAACCACTTCCATGGGATTTTTTTTTTTGGAATAAACTACAATATATGATGTGGAAAATGATACGATTGCCATGTCATTATGTAAACTAGAGTTTCAGGGTATTACTTGTTTCCCTACATGTTACTTTGCCTATGATCATGTCTATGACCAAATTTCTGTACATGCATTTTAGTGATTGAGTAACTGGTTTACATGACATATTGTGGCTATTTTATATTGTGACTTGAGCTCTTACAAGTCAATGAATCATATTTACTCATCACTTGAGTGAATTGTTCACCTCGCAAATCTCTTGGCAATGCGACCGCCATGTTCCATTAAATCTTGATTTCTAACGTTGGACATTATTTCTTATCAGAAGTTTTAAAGAAACGTATAGCGTGTTACATTCCTGACCAATTTGTGTTCAAATTCTTCTTCTTTTTAATCCAAACATACAAGGTTCATAATTTTGTTAAAAATACACAAACCCAAGCAAATTGCAAAAGCACGCATAAGTTCCAACCAAGCAGTTCCAATTTCAAGAACAAAACTGGAGCTTGGAGTCTTGAACTTATGCAAGATTACAACTCCAACTGCAAGGATTCAGACTCCAACCGCAAGGATTCAGCTCCAAGGCCATCTGTGATTCTTGAACTACCCAACTTCGTGGCGATGTCATCCCTTAGTTCAATCTCACCTGGGAATCTTCCCTCCTTCAGCTTAGAGAAAACCTGAAATATACAAGGGCACAGAAGCTACAGTCAATCATATGCACCATTAAAGAAAAGCATTATTGAAAAGGCCAACGCATGTATTCACCAAACAAAATAACTGAATAGCAATGAAATTCTAGTTCAAAGCACACATATGGCCAAACAAACGAAAAGGGTTCACCCACCAATTCATCGTTGAGGAAAACTTCAAAAGCACCAGTGCCTTGGAGGAAGGACTGCAATGCATTGCCAAGAAGCCAAGTGGATGCGATGGTCCCAAATCTATTAGCACGCAGAGAGTAGTACCAAGGAGGGGGTGTCATAATCCCCAACATTGGAAAAATTTGCTCACCCGCCATTACTATCCCAAAAACTCCAACTTGAGCAACGGGAACCAACTTGCTGAGCACACGCTTTGGAAGGGGTGGGGGGTGATTCAAAAGAACGACATGAATTCCAGGAAAAGAAGACTCCAACATCTTTGTCATTGTTACTGCATTCCCCCTACCAAAACCAAACTCTACTCATAAGTAAACATAGCTCAATTTTTTTTCCATGATTCAATCTAACATGTATTCGGCAAACCAAGTAGCACATCACATATCTCTTTTGGAACACAAATTGGGAGCTAAGAGATAAATCAAGAGCATTTAATGGGTTGGAGGACAAAGCCCAGGATCAGAATAACATTCCAAAATTTCTATTGAATAGCTGTTCAAATTGGTCTTTTATCATCTCACATCATAAACACAATATATACAAGCCAAAATCTATGAAGCAGGTGAATATAATAATTTGACATAAAATGAAAGACCCAATACGAGAAAGGCAGAAAAGAAGTAAGACAAGTACTTGTAAGAGCAAGAGGTGCAGAAACTAATCTTGACTGTGCTGCCGGCTCCGAGTCCAACAGCGCTTGGTTTCTGAAATTCAATAAAAATCAAATCAGTGCATGAAGAAAAAGAGGGTATCAATTTTGGAAAACAGAAAATTAGCTTGAAGTACCTGTGAGGGGAAGTATAGGGTTTCTTTGGCAACTGGTGATGGTTGGTGTTGAAGGTGGTGGTCGTGATGGTGATGGTGATGGTGGGGAGGCTTATGGGGCGGAGGTGGAGGTGGAGCGAAGAGGTTTAGGAGGTCGGTGCAGAAGAGGAAGAGCGGTAACCCTAACAGAAGAATCTGTGCGCGATCCATTGCTAGAGTCTACAGAGTACAGACGACGGAGAGAGAAAGAGAGAGTGTGTGTGTGTTGGAGACGAAAATGGTTCTTCTTCTGTTGTAGTCTTTTACTTTGACTCGACTGGTTGGTTGGGATAATTTGGGCTCAGACCAGTCTGGGCAGCCCAATAATTTTGGGCTTCTGGCCCAGAAGTAATACATGCATGGAAATATGGGGTAAATTAACGATAGTCATTCTATGGGTACCCACAAATTATCTCTAGGAACCCAATTTTCTCTAGCCACTTGTGTTGACATTTCAGGAAAACCAAATTTGCTTTCATTAGTCAAAACACATTTACAAGTATACCAAAAACTAAAGAAATGTAACTAACAATGTGGATATGGTCAATGGAAGATGAGATGCAGTGTAATTATCCCCTATATACCATGCACGGGTTTGCATTAACATTAAGCAAACTAACCTTTTTAATATATAAAAGCGATGTAATTAAATGATAACTATTCTTAATCATTTGAGCTACAAGACTCGAGTAGTACAATTCAAATATTTTTAATAACAATTTAAGAATTCTTAGCCCTTTTTGTTATTCAATAAAAAAAAACTATGCTCGGAATTAGAATCTTCTTTTTCTTTTTTTTTTGGATGAGATCCAAGGTGTCCACTGCGCAGCGTGACTAATCCCTTTCGCCGCGGGAGCTCTCCAAAGGAGGTAAACAGCTGGCCACAAAATGCGCTCCATTCCCATGGGCGGGGATCGAACCCCCAACCACATGGTTAAGGAATGAGGTGAGTTACCACCACATCACATCTCATGGTTGAATCTTCTTCAATAAAATGAAGAGAGAGTATAATTAGACCATTGACCAATTTCTGATATATATTGTTGAGTAATTTTTGTGTTATAATATGTATGGATGTTACTGTTGATTTGTAACATTATGTGGTTATTTTCTTGTTACGCTTTTAAAAAAAATATATATATATATATAATACCAACGATAGTCTAAATTACAATCTTCGGTTTGGATGAGGAAAAATAACTTAGAATTTAGTTCAAAGTCTGGAATTTAAGATGAGAAATTGACAATTCCCTTGTTTAGCAACTTTAGCATGAAATTTATTAAATGATGCACATAAAAAATTGTGGAAATTGGGGCATCAAATTTCCAAGTTTAATTTCCACCAAAATAGGCGTCATTTCACAATTTTCATAGTGCAGGAATTCATATTTTCAAGTGTGCCAAAACTTAGGAAAAGCAACGCCAAAACTTATGCCAAATTATCTTATGCCAAATCTAAAAGCTGCAAACCATAGAAGGAAGGAGAAAGAGTTCTTCTTGAGTTATATGTCCTCTACATCAAATCAGATGCTGAAGGCACTCCCAATTGATTTTTTAAAAAAAGTATGTTGTTGATGCTTATTGCACGTGGAGAGTGATTTGGTTTGCTAATATGCTCTATTTTTTTAGTCTGATAATATGCTTCTTTTTTTTCTTTTTCTTTTTTCAATAAGTTGACTTATGTAGTTCATCAAACAATATATTATTTTCTACTACATGGAATACCTTCTATGTTTGTTATCAGTTTTTTTTTTCTTTTGACACAAATGTGAGTTATGAGTTAGAAAGTGACTTTTTGAAATATTTAATTTTTGTCATTTACAATTTACATGAGCTATCCAACAATAAAATTTGCAATTTATGTCATTTACAAAATTCAACATACATAAATCCAAAAACTGAAGTCTTCAATTGCTAGAAATTGAAATGATAGAAATCTTAATTCTGTCACTTTAAAATTTTATGTAATTTTCAATTTTTTCATCCAAACGAAGAGTAAGGAGATGAGTTTTTCACACACACTATCAAAGTGTCATAAGGATTCGAACTTTTTTTTTTTAAATCAGAAAAATAATCCATTGATTAAAACCTTGAAGAATACAACCCAATAAAGGGAAAACAAAAACTAGAGAAGCAAAATAGTGGCCTCATTAAAACCTTGCCTTAAAAAACCCCTAAGGGAGGAAAATCCGATCAAGGAAAAAGAGTACCATAGCTCCCCCTACCCACAAAAACTAACAACTCATTCCCTCCCAATCTTTTGCTAAGAAGGCCGATAACCACGACGGCACAACATCATCCCAAAAAAAAGAATTGCATGTGTCGCAAACCAAATTCAGCTAATTCATGAGCAACAACATTGCCCTGTCGTGGTTGATAGATGACATTCACAACATCTACTTGCTTCATTAACTGACGGAGGTCGGCGACAACATTCCCCTCGTTACTCCACCAGTCACCTTGACTCGATAGAATAGACACCAATTCCATTTAGTCAGAAGCAAGGATGAGTTGGTGATAGCCCCGTGAGAGCAACACCAACAAACCCACTATGGTAGCCACTAGCTCAATCTCTAAGACATCCATTCCCAGCAGCCCTTCTCTCGCAAATCCAAAAAGAAAGTCGCCATTATAATTTCATAGGCATCCTCCCACTCCTCTTTGGCTTCCCTCCTTGCTCACTGCCCCATTAACATTAAGGATTAACAACGGGTAATGGGGTTTAATCCATCGAATATGTCGTGGTTCCTTGGGTGGTTTCGCAAGGGCATTACACTCCTTATATCTCCCTGGCATTTCAAAGATCCCCTCCACTGCGTCTTTCAATTTACACACAGATTTTCCATGTAGCTAGTCATTTCGCTGTTGCCAAGCTTTCTAGCACAAGTATGCAAATTGTTCTAAAGCCAATACAGAGAAATTCTTAGCTATCATATCAAACAAATCTGCAAATGAGCCTTCATTTGCCACCTCGCTAGCTCCAAAAATTGAACAACACCAGAATTGCTTGATCTTTTTGCAACTCCATATTGCATGAAGTGAATGTTCTCCTTTTTTTCCCACATCTTCCACATAAAGGGAATTGCAGCACATGTCTCTGGAACAAATTAAAAGTTGTTGGTAACATGTTTGAGCAAGCCCGCCAGAAAAGAACTTAATCTTGTTTGGCACCTGTAACTTCCAAACTTTATTCCGGAAAGCAATTTGAGGACCCGAATCAGACCACCCCTCTTCATCTTCCCACTGGAACTCACACAGGTGTAATGCAATACGGTAGCCACTGTTTCCAGTGTATTTTCCATTTTTTGAATAAAACCAGTACCTGCTACCTCCGCCTATACAAAAGAACCCAAAGAAATTCTAAGTATCATTGCCTAATCTTCATCCCCAAAAAGGCTTTCAAGTTTTACCACATCCCATGCCCCGAACCAATTAAAAGCTCAGAAACAGTTGCATCTGGTCACACTCCAGTGGTTCATAATGGCTTTAAAGTGGATGGTTTTGGAATCTATCGATCTTGTAATATCCTTACCGCGCTGCCATTGCCGATTCACCATACCATGGTTTCCATAACTTGTCTCCCCCACATAATAGATTTCCAAATTAAAGAAGGAGAGTTGCCAGTAACAACATTCATAAACTCACTGTGCGGAAAATACCTTGCCTTTTGAAAATTCTTCTCACCAAGGAGAAGGGTTCTCTAAAAGGCGCCATGCTTGCTTTGCCACCATTGCTTTATTAAAGGCTTCAAAATTCTTGAAACCACGCCCCCAAGAGATTTTGGTCGACATAATTTCCGCTAACTCATCCAATTTCCTCTCTTTCTTTCCTTTCCTCACCAATACCTGGCAATCATAGCCGATAGCTCGTGACGGAGGCTTTGCGGCACTTGAAAAACTGTCATTGTGTAAGTAGGTAGCGCTTGAGCAACTGCTTTGATGAGCATTTCCTTTTCAACTGTTGATAAAAACTTTGAATTCCATCCATGCAATTTTTTCCAAAGTATCTCATAGAAGTTACTGAACATCTGGCTTCTGTTGCGCCTTTGCGAGAGTAGGCAGTCCCCAAATATTTTTCATGGCAATCCACAATCTTCACCCCCAAGAAAAGAAGAAATCAGGTGCTTCATGATAGGATCTGTGTTGGGGCTGAAATAAACAACTGACTTATCAAAATTTACCTGTTGACCTGAAGCCTGTTCATAGAGTCAAAGGATATGCTGTGAACAATTAGAGAGATGAGCATTACAGAATAAAAGACTGTTGTCGGCAAAAAATAAATGTGAAAGGTTAGGAGCTCCCTGGTAAACTAAGACTCCCTAAATTCGTTTTGCACGTTGCGCACTAGTAAGCAAAGCTGATAATCCTTCCTAACAAATAAGGAAAAGATAAGGTGAGAGAGGATCTCCTTGTCGTAGGCCTTGAGAAGGCACAATCTTTCCAATAGGTACCCCCAATACTTGCACTAAGTAAGTGACGGTCGTTACACAATCCATTATCAAAGCTACTAATCTTTCGGGAAAACCTAATTTGTTAAGCATCTCCCATAGGAAGCCCCACTCAACTCGGTCATATGCTTTTGACATATCAAGTTCCAAAACCATCTTCTTCAGTTTACTTCGACCCTGATGCTAGATAGCATGAATGCTCTCAAATGCAGCAATAATATTATCTGTAATCAATCTAGATGGAACAAAAGCACTTTGAAACTCCAAGATGATCACCGGCAACAAAAACTTCATTATGTTAACCACTGATTTAGAGATAATTTTATACAGCATTTAGCACAGACTAATTGGGAGGAACTCGGTAACTCTTGTCGATTGAAACACCTTTGGTATAAGTGTAATCAGAGTGTGATTTATGTCTACACTAGCCCCACCATTTAAAAGATTGAGACAGAAAGCCACCACCTCATTTCTCAACAAATCCCAGTATTTTTGATAAAACAATGTCGGCATCCCATCAATCCCCGGAGATTTTGTCGGGAACATCTGACCTAGAGTGGACTCAATTTCTGCCCTTCTGAAAGGAAAGCAAAGTTGCCTATGCTGCTCTCAAGAAACTGCAGTCCTTACAACCTCCAAAATTTCACCATAAGAATTACTACCATTTGATGTGAATAAAGTTTGAAAATACTTGCAAAATATGGAGCCAACCTCCTCGCGAGATGTACACCACTGCCCCTGCTCATTAAAAGTCCTCTTAACTCTATTTTGTCTATCTCGATGCTTAGCTTGCTCATGAAAGTATCTTGTGTTTTTGTCTCCAAATTTGAGCCAAGAGACCCTTGACCTTTGTCTCCATAAAAGTTCCTCGTGCACCATCAAAGTATCAATTTCACGTCTAGAGGCCCCTTGAATCTGTAATGTGGCCAAGTTTTGTTCTTATCCCAGTGTAGAATCCAACTGACTCTGTAACCGCTTAATCTTTGTCGGAATATTACCCACTGTTTCTCTATTCCAATTTTGAAGGGAAGATTGACAGGCCTTTAATTTATCCATCATTGACCCAAAGCTCCCTACCCAAGCATTCAAAATGGTTTCCTGACATCCATCCAATGTTGTCCACTTCTTCTTAAAAAAGAACCGTTTCACCCATCGCTGTCTGATTACCTTAAGAAACATGGCATCTTATCACGATGGACTCCACCAGGAATTCCACAACATAATGGAGTTTCTAAAATGAGTTCCATGAGCTATACTAATTTACCTATATCCTTTTAGGGATATGCACTTGAAACTGCAATTCATTTGCTAAATAGAGTGCCTTCCAAATCCATTCCACAAACTCCATTTGAAATGTGATTTGGGAAGAAACCAAGTCTTGATTAGATCAAGATTTGGGGTTGTCCAGCATATGTCAAAAGGCAAGATGCGGATAAACTAAATGCAGTCCCAGATCCACAACCTGTTGTAACACAGACTCCACGTAGTTCAAGTAGGGTTAGCAGAATGCCTAAAAGGTATTATGGTTTCCTTCTTGACAACAAAGGAGAGTTGAATCTCCTAAGTGATTGTAAGGATATCGAAGAACCCTTCGAACTACAATGAGGCAATGTCAGACATTGACTCATAGAAATGGCTTGGAGCCATGATTATGAGATTTGTCAAAATGTATGTGAAGACGGCATTTCCGAATGGCCACCTTCAGGAAAAAATATATAGATCGACCTGAAGGCTTCATTTCTAAAGTTGATAAGCATAAGGTATGCAAGCTACATAGATCCATTTATGGGTTGATGCAAGGTTCTTGGAGTTGAAACATCCTATTTGATGAAGTTGTCAAATCGTTTGACTTCATACAAAACATGGATGACAAATGAGTGTACAAAAGGTCAGTGGGAGTTTGGTAGTATTCCTAGTAATGTTTGTATATGACATACTACTTATCGGAAACGATATAGGAATGATATCTTCAGTGAAGCTGTGACTCATTAAATCATTCTCAATGAAATATTTTAGAGAAGCATCTTACATACTCGGAATAAAGATTTATCCTAATAGATCTAAGAGAATAATTGGATTATCTCAATCCTTGTATGCTGATAAGATGCTAAGGAGATTTCATATGGAACAGTCTATGAAAAGTTTACTTCCAGGATGACATGGACTTCACTTTTCTAAGAGAATGTGTCCAAAAACTCATTATGAGATACAGTAGATGAGTAAAAATCTCTTATGCATATGCAATAGGGATTCTCATATATGTCATAGTATGTACAAGACATGATATCGGTTATATAAGTATAATTAGAAGATATAAATCAAGCCCATGATTAGATCAATTGGGAGCAGTCAAGTATGTTCTTAAATACTTAAGAAGGACTAAGGACATGTTCCTCATTTGGGAGGAACATCAGAGTTGCAAGTGGAAGCATTTACTGATTCGGGTAATGTATCTAATATCAATGATTGCAAATCCACCTAAGGGTACGTCTTCATTTTGAATGGACACGTAGTTAGTTAGAGAACAACTGAAGTTGATTACATTGTCGCTTTAGAAGCTACAATAAAATCTGTTTGGATAAAAGGTTCATTACCGAACTAAATGTGGTTCTAACCATAATGTCACAAGTACCTTTACTGTGTGATGACAATGGGGCGATAGCTCAAGCTAAGGAACCTAGGTCTCATCAGAGATCCAAACACATAGAAAAATGTTACCATTAGATGGGGCATCTGCAAACAACGTAACAGATCCACGCACTAAGCCTATATCACAGTCACAACTGGATAGACATACAGAGATAATGGGTATGAGATACATGGCTATATGGCTCTAGTGCAAGTGGGAGATTGTTAGAAATGTGCCCTAAGAGCCAATACATTTGATGTAATCTCCTTAGAATACATTTCATATATGATATATAAAGGGCAAACTTATTTGTTATCTTTTACATCGTGTAAAGAAACAAATGTCCAAGGTATGCTAAATAAGAGATAAAGTAATCTAAAGAAGATTAGATTCGGAGACATTTAATCTCTAACTATAGCATCCCAAAATGTTCCTAATCATAGGTTATCAAATGGGCATTGATAAACCGTCAAGATTAGCACATATTATGTATGCTCAATTGGGAGGATGGTTAGTCTCAAACCATTTGTGTAGTTGACACTAATACAAGTATGTGGGTGCTCATTAGTGAATGAGTACACTGAACGCGATCAACCGTAGTTCTCGTATGGAGTATTTATCTATATGTCAAACGAGAACTCATAGTTGCAATAATGCAAATTAGTCCTTAGACCTGAGGCATCATGGTTGTCCTGTGATGCGTTATTGATCTTTGATAGCTCTTAAAGGCAAGCCGTAAAAGATTTGTCTTAAGTGTTGTTGGGATCTCTTAATTCATCATAGGGACATGTGAATGTACAATAAGGAATCTCTACTTTCGATAAAGAATGAGAATGTTTCAAGATGTGATTCAGTAAATCTTTGGCCAAAGTATTTTGAGCTTGATTGAGAAAGTTGTTCTTAATCATGTTCTTTTGAATCACATGAGGTTGTAAATCATATTAGGGGTTTGACATAATCAATCCGTACCCTAATAATATGATTTGAAACATTGTATAAGAGAAGGACCGTATTGCATTACAATTCCAACTGAATAGGTTCTTTATTTATTCTGGTTAGCTTGGGTAGCCTTGATATATTGCTAGATGTCACTCTTGGCTTGTGGAAGTCCTAGGATTGATTGTGATCGATCCAAATAAAGGAAGAATTAA
This sequence comes from Prunus fruticosa, assembly GCA_018703695.1. Lineage (NCBI taxonomy): Eukaryota > Viridiplantae > Streptophyta > Magnoliopsida > Rosales > Rosaceae > Prunus > Prunus fruticosa. Next base: position 6,103,199 of record CM031922.1, read on the forward strand.
AAAGAGGTTTTAATTCCAGTTGGTTAGAAAGAGTTCTAATATTTTCCCACTGCCTTGCTAATTGGAACCTAATGGATCGCACACCTTAAATGGTTAACTTTGAGTAATACAAATGAGAATGAGGAAATCAATTTGATTGATTTGATGTGGATGATTTACTACGTGTAAAACGTATTTGGGCCTCGGTAATAGTTAAGGAAAGTCCAAATGGTTGGATATCAAGCCCAAAGGCTTAAGACACCTAAACATTATGGTTTAAGTGTCATAAGGCCCAATTTTGGAAGCCCAATGAGGTTTGGCCGAAAATGGTTAAGTGAATGTGTATGGGAATTGTTTCCATAAGCTCATTAACACACAAACACAATCCAACATCAACCAAATAGGTTTGGGAGATCAAAGAGAGAAAAAGGAGAGTTTTCAAGAGTGAAATACTTTCATTTTTCAAAGTGGTTTAGATTGAAACCAATCTTGAGAATCTTGCACTAGCATCCAAATATTCTCAAGATACTTCTTCTCATCTCAAGGTTCCATTGGTGTGGAGACTTAGAGGCCATATACTTTTGTGGCTCACATGGAGGAGAAAGATCAAGGAGCAAAGATCAAAGATCAAAGAGGAAATCATCAAGAGAAGACCAAACACAAATTGGTTCATATAATTGCTTCAAGGGTAATTAGATCTTATCCTTTCTCTTGAATTTTCATTTATGAAAAACATATCAATGTTCATGGCTTAAGATACTTGGAAGAAAGTTTTGTGTTTGAATTTAAACAACCACCTTAGACTTCCGCTGCGATTAATTTGATTAAATGCATGTTTAATATTCAAATGAACTTTGGAAAAATATTTTGAAAATCCTACAATTGGTATCAGAGCCATAGGTCATGAACTTGATATGTTTTTGGGGTTTAGAGATGCATATATGGGTTGTAAATTCATTTGAAAGTATAATAGTTATACTTGATTTATTTTGATTTGATTGAATAAAAATCAAATGGAGTGAAAGGGGTTGCTTGGGGTTTTGGATTTCCGGATTTATGTTTTGATGATTGATGCTCTCTTTGTATTCATAATTGTATGTATGAATATTAGAGCATAGTTGCATTAAAACCCCCATGATTTTAACTTCATGAAATATATAATATTAAGAGCATGAGATGGTTAAAATGGAATATGGATTTTTCCGGAAATAGCATGAACATTCATATAAGTTCATATGCATGTTCTTGGTGTTCTTGATGTTCTTGTTATGGGATCTTTTTGATCCATAAGTTAGGTGGCTAATTTTGATGATTGTGTTTAGTGGAATTTTCCACCAAAATGGGTCAAAAGATGATGATGATGTTTTATTATAAAATTAAAAGTTTTTCAAAAATGTTTCCACTCAATAAACATTTACCCACCACACTAAAATTAATAAGATTACTTTGGTGAGTGTGTGGGGACTATCTAGATGTAAATGATGGTGATTTGATATAAAATGCAAAAGTTGATCAAATTATTCCTATCACTAATTATTTACCTACCACACTAAAATTAATTTTGATTACTTTGGTGAGTGTGGTTGGCCTACCTAGTCACATTCATAATTATTCATTTAGTTGAAAGAATTATGATCACCACTTTGTATTTTACAAATGCATGCTTTAACCCCACACCCTAGTGGATCAACTTTGGATCCATTATTATTTGTTGAATAGTTTTAGACCTAGTTGCAATATATGAAAAATGTAACTATGCCTAAAAGGTTTCTACAATTACATTTACTATTGTAGTAAAATGTTTTCACTCCATGGTAAATTTATATTATTTGAATATGGTTACCACTTGAATTAAACCCATATATATGTATGCAACCCAAGAGCATGTATTTACATTGCTAGTTTAATTGTTTAAAGCGTTAAATAATTAAAGGATGGTTATGGACTTAGACCAAACAATTGAGCTATGTGATTGGCCGCTTATTGGATATGTATTCGATTTTGATTGGCTATATAATAATGAAATGGCTTTCATGCCTAATTTATTTGGCTATGTAATAATGAAATGGCTTTCATGCCTAATTTATTTTTATGCGCGCGTAATTAAAATGAATCACATTCCAAGACCATGATCCAACATGGTGGCTCGTGTTGGATCAACAAGAAAGTCCATAATCATCCTATAAGCCCAATGCAATTGGAATGTTCGGTAATGACAATAATTAACCAATTAGTAGCACCATGTATTCTCACTATCTTAAGCAAATGGTTTCTAAAATATTTAGTGGGAGTATTATGTGCTACTAATATGTTGCATTGGGAACCATTTAATGAGATTAGATAAGAAATTTTAATAGGATTAAAATTGGATTAAAATGAGACCAATTTAACTACCCTCAAAGCAATATTAAGTTGATAAGCGAAATGGCACTTTGAATGCTATTTTGTGGCCTTCCACCGTGGTAGTCTCTTATTGGGTGGCACATTTACACCTTGTTGGACCTCAGTGAGGCAACATCCAGTACTTGTAACCATCCAAGGGAAGCCTATTACACATACTTGATGTAGTGCGGATAGATAACGAGTGTGGCCAACAAACTGTTAGGTTGAGGTCATACTTGAAACCCTATACCCACAAGCATGGTGGGAATAACTTAACTAAGACGAACGAAACCAACAAACTGTTAGGTTGAGGTCTAGTTCTCTAGAGGCCATAGTGATGGGTATTCACATTAATGATGTGATTGGATAAGAGTATCATCTCATTAGTATCATAGCAATCCAACAAACTGTTAGGTTGAGGAAAACTATGTGAAAGTGAGACTCCCATCCCCACTAAGAGTTTCAACGGAAACTCTCGGATATCAGGAGGGATATGAAATTTGCCAAAAATAGTGGGAGCTACCATCATGATTTAAAGACCTTAAGTCCTTGGTAGAAGATTAATCTAAATTAAAATCTATTTACGTTTTGCAGAATTTCAAATTAACCATCACAAACCCAATCTCAAAGATACTTGACTCAAACGTCCAAGATGACACGAACTATCCGGTTTGATGCACAAACACCAACTTTTCCTATAATTGGATGAAATTGGTTGTGTATAAGAAAAACCCCACCACATACTCCTCTTGGTCCATATGCCATTGAGGAGGAGACAAAGGCTTATAAGAAGCATGTGTCAGATGACAACCGAGGTAAAAGTTACATGTTGGCATCCATGAAAAGGTGAAGCTACTCCTAGCTTACAATACCATATGTGAACTTGTTGTGACAAGAATGGTAAGTGGGTTCCCGGTTAATCAACATGATCTCAATGTAATATCATTACATAAGATATTGGAAAATATGGATTTTTCTTTGATGTTGAAGTTCAACAAGATTCTTCCTTTCATCCCCATCATCAGTTAATCCCAATATGTTATGAACTATAAAATGGGAAAGATGAATGAAACCCTATATGAGCTACTCAACATGGCTATAGTAGCTTAAATGAATATCTCAAAAGATAATGGGTTAAAAGGATAGCTGCAAATTTTAGAAGGGTTCTTCTTCTTCCAAATCCAAACAAAATGTAAGGATAAAGGAAAGAAGAAGAAAAGTTTTCTAAAAACCCAAGAAATGAAGAATACAAAAGAAGGACAAGTAACTGAAAGGTACTTGTTTTCACTGTGACAAGAATGGACATTGGAAGAGAAAATGCAAGAGATGTCTTGCAAGCCTCAAGAGAAAAACCTTTAGAAGGTCACTCTCTTGTTCTAAAATTAGTAATTACAGTTAAAGCTTCTAAACTGAATAGTTGATTCAGGAACTAGTCAACATATATGCAATTGTGTGCATGGACTAGTGGGAGTAGAAGACTTGGAAAATGAGAAATGGTGCTAACCGTGGGAAATAGCACTAATGTAGTTGCCAATGCAATAGGCACCTAACATCTCAGACTACCCTCCGAAGAGGACCTGAATTTGAAATAATTGTTATTTCATTTCTGGATGTGTAAAGAACTTAATATCCGTCTCTATATTTTTAAGAGATGGATTTGATGTTTTGTTTGACAAAATGCTTTGTTCTATTTCACATATCAATCAAATCGTTGCTTATGCAATTTTGATTGATGGTCTCTTTTCATTTTAGAAATGAATGGTAGCATTAACTATATATGGATAAAGATGCAACTAGACCTGAAAGGCCTAGAGATGTGGATACATCAACTAAATTGTGACACCTTAAACTTGGAGGCATTAGCCAAGATAGAATTCACCGGATGGCAAACGATGGAACCTTTTGGATCACTTGATCATGTTCCTATGCCTACTTGTGAATCTTGTCTACATGGCAAAATGACCAAGTCTCCTTTCACTGGTAAAGGAGAAAGAGTTACAGAACTGTTGGGATTAATTCACTAAGATGTTTGTGGATTTTTGTATACAAACACAGAGGGCTGTTATTCATACTTCATTACCTTTATCGATGATTATTCACGATTTGGGTATTTATACTTAATGAAGCATAAATCTGAATTTTGAAAAAGTTTCAGGAATTCAGAAATGAAGTTGAAAACCAAACAGGCAAGAGTATTAAAATCCTTAGATTCGATTTGAGGATGTGAATACTTAAACACATAGTTTCTCGATTACCTTAAGAAACATGGCATCTTATCACGATGGACTCCACCAGGAATTCCACAACATAATGGAGTTTCTAAAATGAGTTCCATGAGCTGTACTAATTTACCTATATCCTTTTAGGGATATGCACTTGAAACTGCAATTCATTTGCTAAATAGAGTGCCTTCCAAATCCATTCCACAAACTCCATTTGAAATGTGATTTGGGAAGAAACCAAGTCTTGATTAGATCAAGATTTGGGGTTGTCCAGCATATGTCAAAAGGCAAGATGCGGATAAACTAAATGCAGTCCCAGATCCACAACCTGTTGTAACACAGACTCCACGTAGTTCAAGTAGGGTTAGCAGAATGCCTAAAAGGTATTATGGTTTCCTTCTTGACAACAAAGGAGAGTTGAATCTCCTAAGTGATTGTAAGGATATCGAAGAACCCTTCGAACTACAATGAGGCAATGTCAGACATTGACTCATAGAAATGGCTTGGAGCCATGATTATGAGATTTGTCAAAATGTATGTGAAGACGGCATTTCCGAATGGCCACCTTCAGGAAAAAATATATAGATCGACCTGAAGGCTTCATTTCTAAAGTTGATAAGCATAAGGTATGCAAGCTACATAGATCCATTTATGGGTTGATGCAAGGTTCTTGGAGTTGAAACATCCTATTTGATGAAGTTGTCAAATCGTTTGACTTCATACAAAACATGGATGACAAATGAGTGTACAAAAGGTCAGTGGGAGTTTGGTAGTATTCCTAGTAATGTTTGTATATGACATACTACTTATCGGAAACGATATAGGAATGATATCTTCAGTGAAGCTGTGACTCATTAAATCATTCTCAATGAAATATTTTAGAGAAGCATCTTACATACTCGGAATAAAGATTTATCCTAATAGATCTAAGAGAATAATTGGATTATCTCAATCCTTGTATGCTGATAAGAAGTGCTAAGGAGATTTCATATGGAACAGTCTATGAAAAGTTTACTTCCAGGATGACATGGACTTCACTTTTCTAAGAGAATGTGTCCAAAAACTCATTATGAGATACAGTAGATGAGTAAAAATCTCTTATGCATATGCAATAGGGATTCTCATATATGTCATAGTATGTACAAGACATGATATCGGTTATATAAGTATAATTAGAAGATATAAATCAAGCCCATGATTAGATCAATTGGGAGCAGTCAAGTATGTTCTTAAATACTTAAGAAGGACTAAGGACATGTTCCTCATTTGGGAGGAACATCAGAGTTGCAAGTGGAAGCATTTACTGATTCGGGTAATGTATCTAATATCAATGATTGCAAATCCACCTAAGGGTACGTCTTCATTTTGAATGGACACGTAGTTAGTTAGAGAACAACTGAAGTTGATTACATTGTCGCTTTAGAAGCTACAATAAAATCTGTTTGGATAAAAGGTTCATTACCGAACTAAATGTGGTTCTAACCATAATGTCACAAGTACCTTTACTGTGTGATGACAATGGGGCGATAGCTCAAGCTAAGGAACCTAGGTCTCATCAGAGATCCAAACACATAGAAAAATGTTACCATTAGATGGGGCATCTGCAAACAACGTAACAGATCCACGCACTAAGCCTATATCACAGTCACAACTGGATAGACATACAGAGATAATGGGTATGAGATACATGGCTATATGGCTCTAGTGCAAGTGGGAGATTGTTAGAAATGTGCCCTAAGAGCCAATACATTTGATGTAATCTCCTTAGAATACATTTCATATATGATATATAAAGGGCAAACTTATTTGTTATCTTTTACATCGTGTAAAGAAACAAATGTCCAAGGTATGCTAAATAAGAGATAAAGTAATCTAAAGAAGATTAGATTCGGAGACATTTAATCTCTAACTATAGCATCCCAAAATGTTCCTAATCATAGGTTATCAAATGGGCATTGATAAACCGTCAAGATTAGCACATATTATGTATGCTCAATTGGGAGGATGGTTAGTCTCAAACCATTTGTGTAGTTGACACTAATACAAGTATGTGGGTGCTCATTAGTGAATGAGTACACTGAACGCGATAACCGTAGTTCTCGTATGGAGTATTTATCTATATGTCAAACGAGAACTCATAGTTGCAATAATGCAAATTAGTCCTTAGACCTGAGGCATCATGGTTGTCCTGTGATGCGTTATTGATCTTTGATAGCTCTTAAAGGCAAGCCGTAAAAGATTTGTCTTAAGTGTTGTTGGGATCTCTTAATTCATCATAGGGACATGTGAATGTACAATAAGGAATCTCTACTTTCGATAAAGAATGAGAATGTTTCAAGATGTGATTCAGGAAATCTTTGGCCAAAGTATTTTGAGCTTGATTGAGAAAGTTGTTCTTAATCATGTTCTTTTGAATCACATGAGGTTGTAAATCATATTAGGGGTTTGACATAATCAATCCGTACCCTAATAATATGATTTGAAACATTGTATAAGAGAAGGACCGTATTGCATTACAATTCCAACTGAATAGGTTCTTTATTTATTCTGGTTAGCTTGGGTAGCCTTGATATATTGCTAGATGTCACTCTTGGCTTGTGGAAGTCCTAGGATTGATTGTGATCGATCCAATAAAGGAAGAATTAAAAAGAGGTTTTAATTCCAGTTGGTTAGAAAGAGTTCTAATATTTTCCCACTGCCTTGCTAATTGGAACCTAATGGATCGCACACCTTAAATGGTTAACTTTGAGTAATACAAATGAGAATGAGGAAATCAATTTGATTGATTTGATGTGGATGATTTACTACGTGTAAAACGTATTTGGGCCTCGGTAATAGTTAAGGAAAGTCCAAATGGTTGGATATCAAGCCCAAAGGCTTAAGACACCTAAACATTATGGTTTAAGTGTCATAAGGCCCAATTTTGGAAGCCCAATGAGGTTTGGCCGAAAATGGTTAAGTGAATGTGTATGGGAATTGTTTCCATAAGCTCATTAACACACAAACACAATCCAACATCAACCAAATAGGTTTGGGAGATCAAAGAGAGAAAAAGGAGAGTTTTCAAGAGTGAAATACTTTCATTTTTCAAAGTGGTTTAGATTGAAACCAATCTTGAGAATCTTGCACTAGCATCCAAATATTCTCAAGATACTTCTTCTCATCTCAAGGTTCCATTGGTGTGGAGACTTAGAGGCCATATACTTTTGTGGCTCACATGGAGGAGAAAGATCAAGGAGCAAAGATCAAAGATCAAAGAGGAAATCATCAAGAGAAGACCAAACACAAATTGGTTCATATAATTGCTTCAAGGGTAATTAGATCTTATCCTTTCTCTTGAATTTTCATTTATGAAAAACATATCAATGTTCATGGCTTAAGATACTTGGAAGAAAGTTTTGTGTTTGAATTTAAACAACCACCTTAGACTTCCGCTGCGATTAATTTGATTAAATGCATGTTTAATATTCAAATGAACTTTGGAAAAATATTTTGAAAATCCTACAATGCTGACATCATATCTGCATTTGCCAACAGCCTATCTAAATGAAGTTGTACATTACTGTCACCCTGCGTCTATTGTTCCAAGTAAACTTATAACCTTTGAACTAGAGTGACAAAAGCCCATAGTTCTCAACAGCAGCCCCAAAATCACGCAGTTGTGACATAGGTCTAAATCTCCTCCCCTTGTACTCATTGGCCGTTAAAATTTCATCAAAATCTCCCCCCACCAGCCAAGGTTCAACAACATCCCTTGCAATACGCCGCAACAAGTCCCAAGAATATTTGCTCAAATTCATCAATGGGTTACCATAGAAGCCAGTAAAATAGAAAATGGTATTCACCAATCCCCCAATTATTGCATTAATAAGACCTTGCGAAAATGACTTGATAGTGACCTGGACATCGGGTTGACATAACAAAGCTAAACCTCATTCCATCCCATCACGACCAACACTAAAACCTCTTGATAAACCCAACTTTCGGAGCACTAGTTCCATTTGACATTCAGTCTTCTATATCTCCATTAAAAAACTAAACGAGACTTTTTCTCTCTAGCAAAAATCTTAGAGCACGGAATGTTCGTGGATTGCCCAAACCACAAACATTCCATACTAGGATCGTCATTTCTCGTGATGGGCCCATGAATCGGGACCCATCACAAATTTTCCAGTTGGACTGGTAGTAACTGGAGATTATACAACTCCTTTTTGCTTATTAAGAACTCCTTTGGTTTGGCTTCCTCGAGGTCGAGCACTGCTTACTATGAAACCCCCTACTTCTCCCTTTTGTACTTTTTCCTTATGGGGATGGAGGCCCATGTGAATCGACAGCTTGAGTTTTGCCTCCCAAATCACATTGTTTTTCCGACCATGGTGCAATAGGAACATTGTCCCCACCACTTTTCTCTCCCGCCAAAGAATAGGCATCTATGAATGGCACGTCACGAAAGTTAGTCATAATATCCGCCACATGGGGCTCAACCTTCCCATCCTCATTAGGGGTAACCATCACTTGTCGTTTCTTGGCATTTTGATCTACTAGTGAGACTTCTGAAGCAAAGTCTACGTTCAGACTAGTCCCAACATCTGGAAACTCATGTATGTCATTTGGGCGTGGTCTCACAACACCAAGTAATTTGATTGCGCGGGACTTGAAGAGGATTTTGAGCTAAGGTACTCCTTCCCAGCCCATAAGCCTTCCTTTGTAAACCATTTGTAGTACAAATGCTAAACACATCTTTCATCATCGTTGTCCACCTCTTGTATTGTTCATTAACCACCGCCCCCAATTGTTGCAACGCACAATTTGACCCAACATGGTCTAATATTCCACAGAACAGACAAAAGAAAGGCAATCTTTCATATTCAATTTCATATTGCTTAGCAGGTTCATCGTGGGCAAGGCGCAGTGTTATGCAACGCTTAAGTGGTTCAGAGATCTTTAGCCCCACCTGAATTCTTAGAAAACTCCTCAAGTAGTCCCCGTTAAGCCACGGTCCACCTGAACAAAGTTACCCAAAAAATTCCCTAATCTCTCCCTCATTGCTGGCGTGAAAAATATGGGAGGAATACGTCGAACTTGAATCCAAATCCCTTGCAGAACCTTCAACCGATCCAAATCAGTTTTCAAAGAGAACAAAAATTGCAAAAGATCATTAAGTTAGACCGACGTAAAACCCTCCCTGGTATGGCAAATCTTCTTTATGGTACCTATGAATGACTCCTTATGAATCGATTTGGACGTAAGAAGTCTCCCCACTAGGAGGAACCACTTAGCCTTCAACGCTCCAAGTTCCTCAATTCCAACAACCTTGAAGGCTTTAGCATCCGAGATTGCCAGAGTGCTCGTCATCCCATTCGCCAGCTCATCCACACCTCCATCGCTATGTCTAAACATCGACTGCCAACTACAAAAACACAAAGACACCAAGTCTAAAGCCTCCCAACCGTGCCTTCCCTCTCACTCATAGATTAGGAAGCTCTTCTTTTCAGTAATCGTGAGCTGCAATCCACTAGAGTATGCAAAACCCTAGCAGCCGCCGTAGACTTTTTCTAAAACCCCAACCTAGAAGGAAGGGACTCGTCACTAGATATTGTTTCGTAATTGTATAAGAATTCGAACTTAAAACCACTCATTCGCAGACAAATCCATATTTCCCTTTACCAGACCCGGCCGCGGTCCCACGTTATTATCACTGATTTTGATAGATGCTGTAGCCAACTTAATATACCAATATTGAAAAACAAAACGTAAATACAACTGTTACTTCCCAATCCTTCCCTCTTCGGTTTTTGGCGCCTCGTCCTCTCTTCTTGGTCGTTGAAACTTCAACTAAAATTCTGCAAATGGTGGCTCAAAATGTAAAACAGAAGAAAATTAAACAACAAAAAAACCGTCGGATTGGAACCTGAAGCTTGAAGCTTGAAGTCAGTGAAGAGTGTGAGTCTCCATTAAATTCAACACTCAGAGTTTGACTTTGGCTCCTCTTTGCCCAACCAAAACTGCGAACGCGGCAATGCAATGACGTCATCGTCGTTGTATTCCTCCTCCGTCTCTTCGGCGGTGGACTCAATCTACTCCTCGCTCGCCGACCTCTGCGCCCCTCACTACCACCAATCTCCCTTTGACCTTCCTCGCCGCTTCTCCAGCTTCGCTAACCGCCTCCAGCTGTCACTCACTCACCTCACCCACGCCACGTCATCGCTCGACGCCCTCCCTCCCTCGGTGCACACCGCCCTCAAGGGAATTGCGGCCGACCTCGCAGCCGCGCTTGAAACGCTGTCGTTTTACAGAACCAAGGGGAAGATTTCCGTCCTCATCAACTGCCTCTCCCTCTGCGATTCCCTCGGAGACCGTACGGTCGCCATCTCTGGATGGCTTGCCCTCCTCGACCTCGCGATTCAGGACCTGAACCTCCCCGATCTTCGCAAGAAGATCGCCGATCTCTCCAGAGATATGAAGCAAGCTCACTTCAAAGTAGGTCAAGTCAATTCGTCTTCGAGTTTGATTCAATTATTCTGAATTTTATTTTGAAATTGGGGATTTTGATTTTCTAGGTTACGGAGAAGGAAGAAAGAGTTCATCATACACTACAGAAAGAAGGACGAACGACTGAATCGAAGACGAGCAAAGCCGTGGAGAGCGCGATAATCATGGACTTGGCTCGAGCGCTCGGCATCGACCCTGAGAATCACGACGAGCTATCCAAACAGATCAGGCTTCTCAAAAACGACGTCGCCGGGTCGAATTCGGTGTCGGAACGACGGATTCTGGTGTCGTTGGAGAGGATTGTAGATAACTGGGCCATACGGCCCAATATCTCGGCTTGGAAAGCCGGGATGGAGTTCGAAGACGACGACGTTCACATTTCGCCGTTTAAGAATTTTCTGTGTCCGTTGACGAAGGAGGTGATGAGGGACCCAGTGGTGCTCCAATCGTCGCAGACTTACGAGCGGACCGCCATTAACTACTGGTTCGAGCGGTGTCTGGAGGACGGTCGAGACCCGACTTGCCCGGTCACAGGTGAAGTTCTCGGGTCACTGGAGATGAAGCCGAACATTGGACTTGCTGGGGCTATTGAGGAGTGGGTCAACAGGAATGTTGAGATTCTGGTGAAGATTTCAGTTCAACATCTTAGCAAAGAGCCTCCTGTGGTGGATTGTTTGGAGGGAGTGTTGGATAATGTGTATAATATCTCAGAGGAATACCCCAGTTGTAGGTATAAAGTTAGGAATGCTGGGGTTCTTGTGCTCGTTGTTAAGATGCTCAGAAACAGTTCCAAGAGTATTGGGACAAGTTTGAGAAGCAAAGCTCTGATGGCTTTGCTTAGCATGGCCAAGGATGAAGAAAGCAAGGTGGGGTTTTTTGTCACTTTCTCTAGTTTTTTGGCGCTTGTATGAATTTCAAGACTCAAACCAGTTCTTATTGATTATAGTCATTGATATGTGCACAAGCAAGTAGCTTAAGATTGTTTCTAAGTGAGTAATAATTAGTGGGCTGAGAAGGGGAAGGTAGATGTAGCCAGAAGAACAAATTTTCGTGGTGATTTTAATCCTTGAGATGCTTTTCTTTAAATCATGGTATACTCTTTCATGCTGAAGTTTTTGCTCCACTATGCCTAATCACAGTTTCTTGTCATTGTAGCCTTTTGTATTTGATTTTTGTATCTAGTAGGACCTTGTGGTGTGTCTTACATTTTGACAAGTTTCTAATAGAATGTGTTAAACATTATTAGAACATCATGCTTCAAGAGGGAATCACTAGATTGGCCATACATAGTCTTATCGGGAGCTCAGAGAAAGAGAAAGAGTATGCTGTGAAATTGTTACTTGAGTTCTCTAGTGACAAAGCTTGTTGCATTAAAATTGCAACAGAAAAAGGTGCGCTGGTTCTTCTCTCAAGCATGGCAGGAAACCTAGAGCATCCTGGTTTATCCAATCTAGCCGACGAGGTATTGAAGCAGATAGAAAAGGTGGAAGATAATGTTCAGTATTTAGCTGCGGCAGGGAGGTTTGAACCCTTACTTACTCGACTTTGTGAAGGTATGCCTTCTATTAGCTTTTACTTGTCCTTCTGAAAATCATTACATTGTCATGGATTACATATAAAAAATCAATTTTGCAAGTTTATTGTACAAAGTAATGGAATCAGAACAGGAGAGCTGGAGAGATCCATCCTTTTTTTCCTTATAGACTGCAGTGTATGGTGTGATTTACATTCACATGTTATTATGGAATCTAAAGTCTTTTTGTCAACAGGTTCTGACGATGTCAAAATTGAAATGGCATTTATGGTGGGAAGTATGACCTTGACAAATAGCAGCAAGGAACAAATAGCCAGGCAGAGTGCGAAAATACTAATTCAGATGCTATCTAAGCCAGAAGGAAGAGCAGCAAGCTTGCAAGCACTGTACAACTTGTCAAGTCTAGATGACAATGCAACCATCCTTGTAGATTCTGCTGTAGTTCCTGCTCTTACAGATGTCCTTTTCAAAAACCAGGATACTTCGCCCGAACTGAAAGAATTGGCTGCATCAACAATGGCTAATATAGTATCAAATCCAGGGCGCTGGGAATTGGCATCTGCTGACAAAGAAGGGCATCCTATGCAGTCAGAATCATTTATATATAGTCTTTTGAGGTTTTTATCTCTAGCATCCCCTCAATGCCAAATATCTATTCTCCATATCATATATGGAATTGCATCGTCTCCACAGGCATCAGGTTTGTTTCATTTAGTTTATGCATTAAATAATACTTTCATTAGTTATGGAATCATACCTTCCTATATATATCCTGTTATATCGATCTCTGCATTTAATTTGTGTTTACTGCTATGTAAGTTGGTGCTTTTTTATTTTCCTAAATTTATTTGTTTGAAAATGGAATCAGGAAAAAACGTTGTTGATGCAGTTAAACGAAATCCTATTATAGTGACTGGGTTATATGTTGTTTCCCGAAAAAGGCCAAATCCAACATATTACTGGAAAATTGGCTTTCCATAAATGATATTTGAAAGAAACAAAGAAGGTGATCTCCATAATTGGCTTCCCAGAATAATTTGAAAAAACAACCTAAACCTCTATGCTGCAACAGCAGGAACAGGGCTCAAGTTAAAGATCTAATTTTTAACATCAACATGACAGTGGTTACCTTTGTTTCTCTTCTCCTTTACATTGTTGCCTCTGGATCTTAAGTTCTATATCCAAAATCTAATTGTATAATTGTTGTGCTTTACTCTTGGTCATATATACCAGTGTGGGCTTGCTGCTGATAATATCATAAAATCCAAATTCTAGGAAAATGTAAACCACTGTAGGTGAATTTATCTGCTGAGAATCGGTTTCTATTTTGTTGCTACATTTTATGGTTGTGAATTGTATGCATAAGAGTATCTCTCATAAAACGGAAACTCAGACAATTACCATGTTCTAACATGAGACCCGTGTTTTATTATTTCTATTGGCAGAGTCGGTAGCCTGTCATATAAAATCTGGGGAAGGGATTAAAACCATTTTACCATTCCTTGAACACCCAGAAGTTGAACACAGAATTCATGCTTTTAAGCTTACAAGACTTCTCTCAGAAAGGTATGGTCAAGATATAGCTAATGAGCTAAGGCTTTCTACCAGGCTTCCCTTGTGCAGAGACAAACTCTTAGACCACCTTTCAACCGATAGTGAGAGATCCGATGCTGCATGCATACTTGCGAACCTTTCACTCTCCGAAGATGAAGTGAAAACACTCCTGGGAGTTGGTTTTGTAAAATGGACGATTACTACTCTAAAAAGCCAGCGCCAAACTTCCAGTGGGAGGATTTCACGGCCTGCATCAAGCATGTTGGAAGGTCTTCTTGGTCTTTTACTTCACATTACAAGGAACTTTGAGCCCCAAACTCTTGTTACATTCAAAGAGCACAGCCTTATCACTATCTTCCGCGAACATCTTGGTTATCCATCAAACCCAAGAGTGAAACAACTAGCTGCCCTTGGATTGAAAATCTTGTCCGAGTATGGAAGGTCACTAGTGGAATCAGAACGACCACCTCCCCATGGAATGTGTTCTTATCTGGTCTTCATGTGTGGACGCTATTCTGAAGAACCTTCGACGTGCCCAATACACAATGCTCCATGTGAAGAAGACAGTCAGCTGTGCTTGTTAAAGAGTAACTCCATCAAACCCCTCGTTGATCTACTTACAGACAGCGACACGAGTGTTCAGATTGCTGCAGTGGAGGCACTGTCCACTCTCGTAATAGATACCTCCAGCAGCTTCAAAAGAGCAGTGGATGAGCTCGAACAATTGGGTGTGATCAAAGCCGTGATTTCTCTTTTCATAGAAGTTCGTCCGGGGGAGCTTCAAGAGAGAACAACCTGGATCATAGAGAGAATATTGAGAGTCGACAACCATAGACATTCTCTAAATCAGTCTCTGGTTTGGGCATTGGTGGAAGCCTTTAAGCATGGCAATGCCAACACAAAGAGACATGCTCAAGATGCTCTCACTAATCTGAAACAGTTATCGGCAGTTAGCGGAAGGTCCTCGAATCAAACTCGGGCACAGAGGTAGCCGATGACAGACATGGAATTTTTGTTGTAATTTTTAGTGAGTTTCTCTGTGTCTCAATTTGTAAATTTACTGTATAGTTGTGCTCTCAGTCTCTCAGTTTTGCATTCATAGTTGTAACTTGTAACTTGTAAGAAATCAATAGGGTGTTGAGAATTGCGAGCTGCCTGATTTACATCTTCAGTTAAACTCAAGCTTGATTTTCATCTGCATTAAAATAACATAAAAATAAGGGTCAGATCAACTTTAATACCAACTATTTCTCTAATAAAGATAGAGCTCACTAATGCAATGAGTCTCACTCTATAATAGAGAGATGGTACACGAGGTATCTAAAATTGATCTCCCTAATATTTTTTTAAAAATAAAGTGTTGCTGCATTTTGGGAACTTTACAAAAAAGTCTCGACAGCAAAGCAACCAAAAAGTAAAAAAGCCAAAAGCTTGTTGCCGCCTCTGTCGAAAAGTCAGTATTTTCCATTCGATATAGCTCCCCACTAAGAAAAGAATAATCGAATAAAGTTTCAAACAAATACATAAACTCCATCGAATATTCTTTCATTTCCCAAAAAGATCACCAGAATTCCATTTTAAGAAAAACATAAACGAATGGTCACGTATCAACATCACATTTTCTTTCTCTAGACTCTTTCTTAAGGGTTAATTTCAATTTAGTATTATGAAGCCTCAACCCTTAAGGCATTTATGTTTGTTTCTGCACCCTCGATTTTAACATGTATGTATCCTAATGTTTTTAATTTGTTGCAATTTGGTTTCGATGTTAACTTCATCATCAAAATTTTTGTTAATTGTCTAGGTAGCAGGTTTGGGTCCCACCTATTCGCATCTTTCGATGTCAGTTTAAGGTTATTTTAGGGAAAATGGTGTCTTTGGAGCATACTGCTATTAAAAAAACTATAACATATTTTCTACAAGTTTGGGTGGGAAAACACCAATTGCTCGAAAATACCCTTTAACTGACATCGAAAGAAGCAAATAGGTGAGACCAGTCCTGCAACGTAGGTTATTAACAGAAATTTTGACGGTTAAGTTAACGACGGAATTATATTTCAAAAAATTAAAAAGATTAGAGTACGTAAGCATTAAAATTGAGAGTGTAAGGGTAAATATACATGCCAAAAAGGTGAAAGTTAAGAGTACTAAATTAAAACTAACCCTTTTCTTAACTATTAAAATATCACAAACTGCATTATGCATGTTCACATAAGAATTTTAATTTAAATATTTGTTTTTATTAATCAAAAAACGAATATTCGTACTTGAGATATCTTCTCAACACACATACTGACATTCGAGTAAAACGACATTAAAATGATTAACATGCTTTTAGTTTAATTACAGTATGACATACTTTTAGTGTTCCCTGCATTGCATTGCACGCATGCAGTTGAACATGAATAAACGAATCAATCAATCAATAAAGTTTTAGGATGTTGCAAAAACAAAACAATTAGGTCGGCAAGTTCATGGCTAATTCTGGAACATGTTGATTACAAGACACTGTTTAATTTGCAATTTTACCTTAAAGTTTAATCATATTGTCCCTCCTCTGTTTTCTTTTTTCTCATTGTTTGTCTCTCTTAAGCGAAAACTAAACTCGTGTTTAAGTTGTAACAACATTTTTACATGTTGGCTTTTTCCAGAACCTCTGCATCAAAATTCAAAAGCATGGACCACAAATTCAAGGGTGGTCATTTGCCTGGTAAGTTCAAGGACCACTAGTTAGACCAATTCTTTTAATTAACATTGTATTTTTCTAGTCTATGCCTTTAGTCTAGTCCCATATTACTTACTTCATTTTCATGGTCAAACTTTGACTTTGCCTCAACAAAGAAAGGTTGCATATTACATTTCACATCATCTCTTTTTTGCTACAATTTTTTAATAACGTGGCAAATCTAGTCTTTATATTTTAATCCACCTTTTCGGTTTTGAGTTAACTCAAACGAGTTCGGGTTTGCGATAAAAAAAAATTAAATTATATGAACGGAAATGACTTTCTGATTATTATTAATACCATATTGTGTACCAACTTTTGATTATATACATCTAATTTTGTAGCTTAATAAATGTGGTAAAAGAGAAGTACCAATAATTTCTTCACCCTACATTAAGTATGGCATTCATGGTCAATTTTTTAGGTCAGGCTGTGAACCATAATGGCGGTCTGAAAATAACTTCACATTTCATTTCCAATCACCGCTGGAGACTGGCTTCATTTCCAACTCACAGTTGGAGGCTGGCTTCATTTTCAACTCACAGTTGGAGACTGGCTTCGTTTTCAACTCACAAATAAACCTCAATTAATTCAGTTGGATTGGAATTTGGAAGGCACAACCTTAAATGATTCCTCGTAAGTAGCTTCTGATGATGGCTGATGAATCTGCAGACCAACAGAGAAAATTCGAACAAATAAATATAATATTATTCGTATATTTATACGTCCATCAATTATCATAATTAATAATAGAGACTGTGTGGATGAGTAGGTCCCAAATTGGAAAATGATGTGACATGCCCTCTCTGAAACGAGTGAATAAAAACCCACTTGCGAAAATAAAAATAAAAATAAAAATAAAAATAAAAATAATTGTGGGACAAATTTGGAGAAATAAACCAGACCACCAAGTTGGTAAACACTATTGGTCTTGTGGAAATATTAATTCGAGTTTGAAGTTTCTAACATGAACCCTAGATCTCTAGGCCTAGCTATACATACTATATTAATGCTTCACCTACAAAGGCAGGCAGGTGCTATAATTGAAGCTACAACAAAGTCATGAAGCCTCTTATTTCGTTAATATTCAAAGTTCCAGACTTTTCAAACTCGTGTTGTTGGTGTTGGTCTTCTCAGTTTTATCTTCTTTCAACGTTTTAATGATTCTTTTTGTCGGGTCAAACATTTACATTTATAAATTATAGTCTCCAAAGCACCGATGGCTTGATTGTAGATCGGTCTTATAAAAATAAACATAATCAATTTAACAACATAATATATTAAACTGTTTTATATTAAATAATATGTATTTATAAAAAAAAATTCCTATGTGTACATTCATGCGTTATTATTTGCCTGGACGACATTGTAAATAGAATTCGAACATCCGCAAAGAAAAAAATCTGTATATTTATATCATCGGAGATTACGAATTTAGACATCATATTCAGAAGAAAATCAACCTTCACTAATAGGTGAGACAGTAATCTATCTAAGGGAACATATTTTTGAAATCCCATTTACGAAAAGAAATAAATAATCCCAACGTGAACACTGTAACCGTTATTTGTCACACTCACCCTTTTTTATTATTCATATTTTCTGTTTTTTTCGTTATCTTTTTCTGGGAATGAGTGCAGCCAGACCTTTGCTTTAATATCTTGTCATATATCTCTCTTGTTTTATTTACTGTCCCAATTCATTTCCGTATGATTCCTTTATAATTCAGAAATTTAAAAAGAAAGGCTCTTGTTGTATATAAAAAAAAAAGTTGAGCTTTCACCATAAAACTAATTGGCAATATAAGGAGCAGAGTTTAATTATTTTCACCTTCACATTCTCACACTTCCCTGCACGTGTAGAGAATTTTCAAGCATAACACGCGTGGACGCAGATATTCCAAAATCAATTAATAATGGGGAGTAGCTCAACTCCTTATAAGCCCTTGTTATGTTTTTTCAAGTTTTCAACGTGGGACATTTTCACTTTCACATTCTCACAAATCTCATTCAACTGTTCATCTCTTTTTAATTTTTTGTTTAGGGAAGAAAGGAGGAAAGAGACGTAATGCCTTTTCTTTTTGTGTCTGCAAATGAACAATGCCTGAAAAATATGCCTTTTCTTTGTGGGATCTACAAAGTATATATGGCTGAAACAATCAAGGAAAAGACAAACTATGAAATTTTTATATAAATAAATTTCTAACCTTTATTAATTAGTGTTTTTCTTCCATGCGTGACAAAGCAAGCATCTAAATATATTATTTATCTCTCTAATTTTCATATTTAAGATCATACCCTCCTTATCTCTGGGATTTCGAGTTTTAATTTTGGTAGATGGGGCCTGAATGTTTTTGGGATTCTTTCATGCAATTTTCTTTTCTCAGCAAAAAAAACAACGAACCAGGCTCTTTTTTTTAATAAATCAAGTGTCAGTGTCAATACAGTATTCATAATTTCATATCTTTGTCTTTATTAGTTTTCATTGCATCTGATCTGATTAACAAGAAGCCTTGTTATGACAAGAGTTGTTGATTTAGCAGCATCTCCCATCGAGATTTCAAATGTTATATTAAAGCATAGCATACATCAAAATTTATTCCGTATCGCGATGGCACGTACCGCATCATTTGATTTAATGATTAAAATTTGTTAATATTCGCAAAGCTAAGAATGTGACAAATTTGTGTTAATAAGTTGCTTGCCCTATCAACTGACTCGAATTACAAAATTTATATGCCTCATAGAAAAAGACAAGTGTGATTCAATACATTTTTCATTTTTCATACTTTCGGTTGCCCCCGAATGGGCAATCACTTTCTGCCAAGTGGGTTCTGTAAAATGCCTGGGAGCCATAAAACCGCAGGCCAAGAAACATATACTTGAAGGTGAAGCAAGGCATGTCCAAGTTCCCATACCCTCCTCTGTTTAAAAAGATGCAAAGCTGCTTCTTGGGGTGGGCAGCCAATTAGAAAAAGTTATTCTTGGCTAAATATCTTCTGAATAATAGCAAAGTATATCCACCCCCCTTTTCCCCATTACTAACTGCACAGAATTTTCAAAGCAGACCAGTGGGATTGGTATTTTCTTGACGGGCCTTTTTCATAGAAATGTTCAATGTTTGTATTTTAGTATTTGTCATTCAAAGAAAGAAGGAAAAAAGAAAAGAAGAAAAATGCTTCAGTTTCATTTATATGGGCAATTAAATGGTTCTGAATCCTACGGTCTTGGTCCTCAGCTGTCATTGGCCACACTTTCCTGGCCAAATGCAATCAGACCAAGTTGGTGTGTGGACAAGTAGTACTCCACAGCTGGCCTTAAGGCTTGGTGGAGGGCTTTGCTTTGCACATGGCTGGCTGGTGTTCAATCTTGGAGGTAACATTTAGCCAAAAAGGCCACAACATGTGACCAAAGGTCAAGTAAATTTGTTAGATTTGATGGGCATTTGATGCTCTGTCTCTGATTTTTTCTTTTTTCTTTTTTCTTTTTCTTTTTTGGAGTCACAAAAACTCTCAATGGGTGCACCAATCCATGACCAGGCAGTGAGAGATTTTTGTGTCTGTGTGTGGTACGGTGTACCTTACACGGTGTGGACGCTCTCTCTCTCTCTCTCTCTCTCTCTCTGTGCTTTACGCTTATAAATATTAACATTCTGACCTTAACCTCACTGCCTACAGCAGCCCTCTTGTCCGCTTCTCAGTGGATACAGAGATTTTTTAGGAGCAGCGGTTATTCCTCCATTGAAGGAATCTACTTTTAGCTACAATGGTGGAGTCTCAGAGCAAACCCATGAATGGGGTTAATGGGATCCATAACCACAACAAACAAGATGAAGCTGATTTTGACCCAAGTGCCCCTCCTCCCTTTAAGATAGCTGAGATCCGCGCTGCCATTCCCAAACACTGTTGGGTCAAGAATCCATGGAGGTCTATGAGTTATGTCTTCAGGGATTTGTTTGTGATATTTGCAATGGCGTCTGCTGCCATTTACTTGGAAAGTTGGTATCTTTGGCCAGTTTACTGGGCTGCTCAAGGAACCATGTTCTGGGCTCTGTTTGTTCTTGGACATGATTGGTAATTATATCACTTTCTCGCATCTACATTTTTTTACGTTTTTTCTTGCTTGTTATAATTTGGCATGAACTTTGGGTACCAGATTGTGTATGTATATATGTTCTCTGTTTCTAATGTAATTTGTTTTGGATTGAATAGTGGCCATGGAAGCTTTTCAGATAGTCGAACGCTGAACAGTATCGTGGGGCATATATTGCATTCTGCAATTCTTGTACCTTATAATGGCTGGTGGGTTCCTCATAAACTTCTTTGCTTCAATCCATAAATCAAATGATTTTTTTTTCCTTCCCTGTTTGAGCTCATATTATTAAATATCTTTAGATTGTCTTTTGAAAATGTTGTTGACGTGTGTGATTTCTACAGGAGAATCAGCCACAGAACTCACCATCAGAACCATGGACATGTTGAGAATGATGAGTCTTGGGTTCCTGTAAGTGCTACTCTTAATTCACACTGTTCCTTCCATGTTTAATTTTGATTAGTCGCAATGCTAGCTCTTTGCATTAATGTAAGTACTAGTTCTGATGTTTTAATTAGTTTTTAATTAGTAGTTAACATGTTTGTGTTTTGCTATCTTTGCTAGCTGACTGAGAAGGTTTATTCAAGTTTGCATGAAAGTACAAGAAAATTCAGATTCAGAGTGCCATATCCCATCTTTGCATACCCTTTCTATCTGGTGAGAAAACCCATCTTTTATTTAACATATGTCTTCATGCTTAGATTCAAAATTGTGAGTTTCTGATGGTTCATGAAGCTAAGGTTTGCCTTTTTTCTGCTGGGTTGCCTTTCAGTGGACTAGAAGTCCAGGAAAGCAAGGTTCTCATTTCAATCCTCACAGTGACTTGTTTGCCCCAAATGAAAGGAAAGATGTGATAACTTCAACTGTTTGCTGGACAATGATGGTTGCCCTGCTCCTCTATCTGTCCTATGTAGTAGGCCCTGTCCAAATCCTCAAGCTCTACTGTGTCCCTTACTGGGTGAGCTCAATTTTAATATCTTCATGATAATTGCAGCACCTACAGAAAGGTTCATTTTTCCTAATTTTATACTTTTACTTGCAGATTTTCATAATGTGGATTGATTTGGTCACCTATTTGCATCACCATGGTTACGATCAAAAACTTCCCTGGTACCGTGGCAAGGTAAAACGATACATGGAACTCAACTATATTGATACTTGGATAACACTCACATGCTGCAAGTGAAGAACTTTTGTACTTAAAATTTGGAGATGTTATCAGAAGAGTTAATGAGATAAGAAGCTTTCTGTCCTCTCATGGTTTTCATTATGCAGGAATGGAGTTATCTACGGGGAGGCCTCACAACCGTTGATCGTGATTATGGAATGTTCAATAACATCCACCATGACATTGGCACTCATGTGATACATCATCTCTTCCCTCAAATCCCACACTATCACCTAGTGGAAGCTGTATGTTACTAACCTGTTCTCCCTTGGACAAATTTATCAGTTGTTCAGAATTTACAATTGCAATCTATTAGCTAGCAGTAATTGATGGTAATTCTAATGCTGCCATTCACATGCTTATATTGCAGACCAAGGCAGCCAAGCCAGTTCTGGGAAAGTACTATCGCGAGCCAAAGAAATCTGGACCATTTCCGGTTCACTTGATCGATAATCTAATGACAAGCATGAGCAATGATCACTATGTTAGTGACACTGGAGACATTGTATTCTATCAGACTGACCCTAAGCTTTTCAAAAGTCTTAAGAGCAAGTCTAGTTGATTTTGTTTTTTGGTTAGCTCAATTGAGATGGCAGATATAAATTGTTTTCTGTATTGCATTATCTGCTGAAAAACCTTGAGAAGGATAGCTGTATTTGATGATTTGTTAGTTTCTAGCAAATAAACATGTTTTTGTCAATTTTGTTTTGAGTATTTTGTTCTAGCTTCTTAGTTTTTGACAATGGAAATCTATAGAGGTAGATGAAGTGGCTACAGGATAACATTCATATCTTATGCAAACACTTAAATTGCATTGGCCTCCTAAGGCTAAAGCCTAGAATCTTCATACCAAATTTCAGATTTATAAATAAGCATGGATGATGCCAACGGGATCTAGTCCAGTGGAAGAGGGCATTGAGCTTGACTTGCAGACAAGTCTCAGGTTTGAAACCTCATGGCATCATAGTTGTATATGTGAGAAATCTCCTCCCTTAGTTTAGAGTTTACTATCGCTTGTACTTAAAAAAATGAATAAGCATGGATACCTTGAGATCAATAAATCCTGGGTCTGGGCTGGGTTGGACTGGGCTAGGCTGAATCAAGAATTGGAGATTCATAATGTTATTGGCCCATTAGAGCGTAGACAGAGTAATAAAAGAATGAAGCCTCTTCGAAATGATCGTAATTCTTATGTATTTGAAATGAACACATTTTTAATAAGATAAAACGGGCAGATTCAATTAATGAATAATAAGCATTTGGTGGGTTGAACTGGATTGGTTCGGATTGGGCTTAAAGTGTTGAATTGGGCTGAATTTTAAGTCCTATGAGTTGTTTGGTAGAGCACTGGACTGGTCCAGTCCGTTGTTTGATACAAGGCCGACCTTGACAACATTGGACTTCATTTTGTTTTTCAAAACTAATTTGACTGTTTACTAGATTAATATCAGAATTTTTTTTTATAAAAAAAACATGCATACACAATTAAAAATAAACTGAAATAGTTGCAACCGGTCCAAAGAAATTATGCACAATCCTAAACACAAAATATATTTATAAAGCAGAATTTAATGCATTAATAATAACCACAAAAATTCTCTTAAATACATTCAAATAATCCACAAATACTTATGTTGCTTTATTTTTCATCCACTCATTAAACATCTCATTAGTCAAATTATCCCTCCATGTAGACCATTGATATGATGAGGCAATTGTATAAATAGTGCCATGATTTACATTGTTCTCATTGGGGGATCATAATGGATTTCTTGCTCCATTGGATTTATAGACATTTCTCTCCTAATTAGTTGTGTAAAAGACAACAAATCGTTATTATTCGGCATTGTGTTTGTATTTGATAGAACGATAGGACTCCTTAAGATTCCCAAGGAGTCTTAAGAAGTCCAAAACAACATTTCACCACGTTTTTTGTTGATGCATGCTTCATGTTAAGGTATTCTTGATGGTTCAATGGTGCACATCCTTCTCCCCATTCCAATCAGCGATATAGAGTGCCTCTATAAGGAGTGAGAAATCCCTCACAATTTGTGTAACCCCAACATCCACAAGGTAGTAATAACCTAAACAATATATAAAATAAAACCAAATTAAAAAGAAAAAAAGATCCACAAGGTAATAATAACTTATTGTACGTTGTATCTACATTAATCTTACCTATTGGGACCTTTAACCCATGTGGCTTAGATATCGCATCTCAAAATACTCTAGAGTCAGATGTTGAACCCTCCCAATCCGGTAAGACAAATATGAACCTCATATCTCGAGAACAAACTCCTAATACATTAGTGGCAGTGCCACATTTTCTTGTTTGATATCTTGGCCGGTCAACATCGATCACATGGACCTTCATATATGTCCCATCTAAAGCCCCCGAGCAATTCTATATAAACAAAACATAGATATGTCAAGTAATGGAACAAAATTCCATATAATCATACAAACAAAACTAGTTCATAATTAACACTTGAATATGAACATATAAACATACCTCAAACCATTTCCATATTTCCCTCAGTGCAATCATTAGGCACATGATCTGACACTCTTAATAAAATCTCATGTAGCTTCAGGACAATATTTAGAATTGAATTGAAGTACCTACTCACCGTCTCACCATATTGACCGAACGTATCATGAACAATATGATTTTTTACGTGATGAGCAAGAATATATAAAAACATACAAACTTGCTCCTCAATGACCACCGAACCATACATCTTTAACCTTCCATGAGTACAAAGTAATTCGCACAACATGCCAAATGTTTTTCTATCCATTTGAAGTTCATTCACACACGTTATATCACCATGTCCTATAAATCTGTCTAGAACACTCAAACAAGTCTCATGCTTAATAAAAGTTCAGTTCTTACGATAGTACTTTTCATAGTACCATGTTGTCAAAGCATATATGACAGTTACTAACATCATGGATGCACACAAACATTGTTTCTCTAACGCTATTGCAACTAGAGTTGTCATAATCTTCCTCTTTCTCTTTCGATCCATGTCTATCATGCCATTAATAATATTGGCAAGAACAAAATCATAATATGTGACTTTATTTTTTATACTCGAACATAAACCGATTCTCACGTATATGAAACAACACGGAAATGGATTATCACTAGGCAGATTAACAAACAAGTTTCACCCAAATTCATTTCATCAGTAAAGACAGTATACTTTAAGCACCCACCTAAGACATTTCATATACACTGATATTTTAGGCTTTTTACTCTTCCAATAGACAAAGCTTCACAGTCAGTAGTTGATAGCAAAACTGTGAATCAGATCTAACATAAATAACTCCAACATAATTTATTTACGAGGCTCAAGAAGCTTGAGAAGCTGCAACAAATTGAAATATACTCCTTTGGTCGAAAACAGAAGTTTAATGGTGATTTTAAAACAATGGGAAAGTCAGAACAGTAGGCAAAACAAAAATTTACCCTCCATTTGGATAAAGGAATTGAGAATTACATAAAATTCTAAAATGAGGGAATTTAGATTTCTATCATTTCAATTTTAGGCAATAAAGATTTCAGTATTTGGATTTATATATGTTGAATTTTATAAATGACATAATTTTGTAAATGACTCCTATTTTGGTAGAAATTAAACTCAGGAATTTGATGTTTCAATTTCCACGCTTTTTTCCCGCGTCATTTAATAAATTCCGTGCTTAAGTTGCCAAACAATGAAATTGTCAATTTCTCCTTTTAAATTCCCGATTTTTAGCTAAATTCCAAATTATTTTCCCCCATTCAAACTGAAGGAGGGATTTTTACTGGGCAAAATAGAAAGCCACGATCAAAAGAGTTTCCGATTGCAATAACAAAATGAATCAACTCAAATCCTTCGTAGAGAAAGTAATCAAATTACAAACACAGCCAAACAGCTCATGCATATATGAGATGCAGAGAGAAGTGAGACTTTGCCTATCCTGCAGTGACATCAAATATCCTGCTAACTGCTACCAAATCTAATGCCGACTTTCTAACAAGCAAGATCATTTTGATATCATTGAAGAACACGAGAGAGACATCCACCAACTAGTAAAGTTAATTACCTTATCAATGCACCAATAATCAAAGGAATGACAGCAATTTGAAAGGTCCACCAACAATCAGTAATTGTTGCAGCAATGAAAATACTTGTTTTAGCACTTGTTCCCCACTGACTATCCACGTAGAAATCTAGGACAATAAATGGAAAAAACCCATGCTAGCCAAATGAAAATGCATCCTAATTAATTAAAATCTGCTGAAACCTAGAGCACTGAAAGTAGAAGTCTAATACTGAAGTTCTAATTGAGAGAGAGAGAGAGAGAGAGAGAGAGAGAGAGAGAACATTTGGAAAAATAATCACATGTGTGTACACTTCTCCACAGTCCCACAATAACATATTAAGGAAAAATAATCATCAACAGCAAATTGCTTAGCATTTTTGTGATTATCAGTACTCTAGGAAAAATAATCATATGTTTGTTGTCCATGTGTTAACTTGATGAATACTAATTTAGGTGAATATGCTTCTACTTCCAATGCTATATCATGTTGCCCACTTCAATTGTAAAAGTTCAAGCCCTACACTCTACTCCACCTCCACTACAGAAAATAAAAATAAAATACCCAACCAGTTGATAAGAAATTCCATTATACATGAAACCTATTTGTTTTGCTACACACTCGTAGTGTGTTGGGTTCCCCTACTAATCCGAGGGGATAAGGTGTGTTTAATGCAACTTCACAACCATACTAAATAGCGATGAACATACTACATCATTTTACTTGCCTAGTTTAATTTCAGTCACAAAGTAATTACTTTGATCCCCCGCTAAGTCACAAGCCCACACTATGAAGCTCGGCCATGAAATCCTATTTGTATGCAATTAAACCTGCAATAATTGCATTAGAAATTGTCTTAAACTTCAACCTGTATGTACTTTAGATAAGGAGTGCGTGTGTGGAACAAATTTTTTTCATGAAATATGTTTCTAATTGTAGTTTGTTTGTAATTATCTATGGTAATGACATGTTCATTCCTTATTAAAATTTAAAATTTAAAAAAAAAAACCAAGAAGAAGATAGAGTGCAAGGGTAATGGTGGAACTGATGAGGCATCATAATCAAGAGCAAGGTTCAATGAATAATTACTCTGGGTTCATTTACTTAATAAATAAATTAAACACATATTTAATGTTAGATTCGTGTATTTTTTTTTTAATGGGTTAACTTGTGATTTGCCTCCTGAACTTGTACCTAACTTTCGATTTACCCCATATCCTTTTTTGTTAGAAAATTAAGGATATGAACTTCTTTTCTTCTCAATTTCCCCTCACCGTCTAAATCTGCAACATTTCATCTAATTTGCCGTTAAATATGAGGGCAAAATGGTCATTTTGCACGTTAAAAATAAATTAAATATTAAAAATTTAAAAAGGAAAAAGAAAATTGAAACTCTCTCTCTCTCTCTCTCTCTCTCTCTCTCTTTTTGTATGTGCATTCTGGGTTTTGTGGGTGGGGGGCAAGAGCAGGGATCTGTTGCCACCACCAGGGGGAAGGATGGGTATGGGTTTGGAGGCAAGGGCTGAGGGATGGAATGGGTCTAGGTCTTGGGGGGCAAAGGCTGAGGGATGGGTCTAAGCTGAGTGTGGATCTCACGTAGGGATGGGGTTGGTTGTATGGTGGCGTTGGGCGGTGGTCTGGGGTGGATCACCTGGGGATGGGGCTGGGGGATGGATCTCGACTGGAGAGGGAGAGAGAGAGAGAGAGAGAGAGAGAGAGAGAGATCAGAAGGGGAGGGTGGGGGAGATAGAAGGGGAAGGAGAGGAAGGGAGGAGACGAAAAGGGAAGGAGGACTGGGTTCTTCGGGTTGAGGCGGGGGAGGGGTTGGCACTAGGTTTACTCTTTTTCTTCAATTTTTTCCAAAAATAAATAATTTTTTAAAATGATTTAACTAAAAATTGGATGAAATGTTGAGAATTTAGACGGTATGGGGGAAATTGGCGAAAAAAGAGAAGTTCATATCCTTAATTTTCTATAAATTTTAAAAAAAAAGTAAAAGGACTAAATCGAAAGCTAGGTATAAGTTCATGGGTCAAATCACCGGTTAAGCCTTTATTAGTAACTATTCATGAATACTCTAGTTCATGTATTGCACTTGCCTATGATTCATGTGTCATCTATATCTATATTAAGGGTGGCTTGTACCCTTAATCTGTCATTCCAATTTTCAACTTCACCATAAACTAAATATCTCTCTCTTTGAGAGTGTATTTTTTTTTCTCCTTGTGGATTCAAGGTACCCTTCCTAGTTGAAAACGTAGATTTTCTTCTAGTTTATACTTCCGTGCTGCATCAGGAACCCCACAGAAACCTTATCTTAGTTGCTTTTCTTCTGTCACAAGCGCAACTACCGTTTGCCCCAAAAAAAAAAAGCACAACTACCTCACCTTTATATTAAAACAGCAGTGTACGATCTTAAGAGCCAACTACCGAAAAAGAAATTCTGTCCAAAAAAATAAAAAATACCACAGAAAATTCATTGGTTAAATATTTAATTAATCATGCATTCATTTTGAATGCATAATTAAGATTTAATTAGGAGCCTAAACACATATAAATAGCCAACCCCTAAATCAACCATATCAAAGTGTCACATTATTAGAGACTCCAAGACCAAGAGTATCTGTTGTAAGTAGTCCTCTTTCATTTCCTCTGTATTTCTTGTAGTTTTAATTTTATAATCAATATTTTCTTGTTAATTAATTTTTTGTTTTTTTTGTTTTTTTTGTTTTCATTTAGTTGATTACACAGATATGGAGACTAATGTGACCAGAGGCCAAGCTGATTTTGACCCAAGTGCTCCTCCACCGTTTAAGATTGCTGAGATCAGGGATGCAATTCCCAAACACTGTTGGGTTAAAAATCCATGGACGTCTTTGAGTTATACTGTTAGGGATATTTTTGTCATTTTTGCACTGGCAGCCATAGCCAAATACTCAAGCACTTGGTATGTTTGGCCATTTTATTGGGCTGCCCAAGGCACCATGTTTTGGGCTGTATTTGTTATTGGACATGATTGTGGCCATGGAAGCTTCTCAGACTCTCGCTGGCTCAATAGTTTTGTGGGGCATATTTTGCATTCTGCAATTCTTGTTCCTTTTCATGGCTGGTGGGTTCCTCATATTTCTTTGAATTCTTGTACCCTAAGCTTCATACAAGGATTGTAAATGTGGTTTAAATAGTTCTATTATAGACGGGAGTATTGATTGGTATCAAGTACTATTATCAACCAGCCTAATAGAAAAGGGTCCCGACTTGCACACCAACAGTCCCATGGCACTTTAGTAGTTTGTGTGTGTGATAAATCCCCTCCCCTCATAGTTTAAACTATCGCTTGTATCCGGAAAAAATATCCAATTTATACCTACAGGAAAATCAGCCATAAAACACACCATCAGAACCATGGACATGTTGAGAATGATGAATCTTGGGTTCCAGTAAGTGTTTCTCTTATTATCTCAGTTATATTCTAATGCTTTGTATTTGATATTCAACTTTGCATTTCCTTAACTTGGGTTTGTTTGTTTTAGATGACAGAGTCTTTGTACAAAAGCTTGCCTAGCAGCACCAAAACGCTGAGATTCACAGTGCCCTTTCCATTCTTTTCTTTCCCTATCTATCTGGTTGGACTTCTTAATTCAATCATACAGATTGAGCTTCTGATTGTGTAATTAATTAGCTTCTGATTGTTTACTGAAGTGGTAAAGAAGGCACTCACTTCCATCCTAGCAGCAACCTGTTCTCTCCTAATGAAAGAAGTTATGTTATAATAACATCAACTGTTTGTTGGATTATTATGGCTGCTGTGCTTTTCCATTTGTCTATTGTGTTTGGTCCTATCCAAATGCTCAAAGTATACTTTGTTCCTTATTGGGTAAGTAATTGGGTTGATCTTTTTTGTTAACTAGTACTATCTAATCCAAATTGTTTATGTTATTATATATTTTTGTCTTTTGATCATGCTCTAATCTTTACAGATTTTTGTTATGTGGTTGGACATTGTCGCATACTTGCATCACCATGGTTATGAGACGAAACTCCTTTGGTACCGTGGCGAGGTAAATTTTTTATGTTTGTACTTTAAGAAAAGAAACGTGTTTTGCATTGTGCTTATGTACAAAACGGCGTTGTTTTTTCAGGAATGGAGTTACCTACGAGGCGGACTACTATTGATCGCGATTAGGGATGGTTTAATAAAATTCACCATGATATTGGGACCCATGTAGTACATCACCTATTCCCTCAAATCCCACACTATCACCTAGTAGAAGCAGTATGTTCTCCATTACTTGAGCAAATTGGTTTATTCATTTGTTGTGAGGAGTTGGTTTTGAACCATTGATTTTAAATATTTGCATGCCTGAGTAATTATCTTGCAGACAATGGCAGCTAAGCATGTTCTTGGTAAATATTATCGCGAGCCAGAAAAATCAGGCCCAATTCCATTTCACTTGGCGAAGATTTTAACTGCAAGTATGAAAGAGGATCACTATGTCAGTGACACAGGCGATATTTTGTATTATCAGACTGGTTCAAAGCGTCTTAGATTTTATGAGAAGATGAAGTCCTCGTAATCTTTTGGAGCTAAAACTGTTTTGATGCAAGAGATTTTTTAGTTTATTATAAAATTTACAATTCCTCTAATTTTGTGTATTTGTTC
Source organism: Prunus fruticosa (assembly GCA_018703695.1). Taxonomy (NCBI): domain Eukaryota; kingdom Viridiplantae; phylum Streptophyta; class Magnoliopsida; order Rosales; family Rosaceae; genus Prunus; species Prunus fruticosa. The sequence goes on from CM031922.1 coordinate 6,134,099, forward strand.
TGAAACTGAAACCCACATATCAAGCCATCTGAATACCATAAATGCTCAGTTGAATGAGTCTTCGCCATATATTTCCATAGAAGAAGAAAGGAACAACACACAAGGAAAAGGCAAGCCTCCAAATTGTATGCAGAAAGTCATAGCCTGCCTTGCTTGTTCTGTAAGGTAGCTACAACGCAATGGGCCACGGCTTCTGATTGATTGTGATGGGAATGAGACCGAAGTTGAAGAAGAAACACATGACAGAAGGGCCGGTCGGGGGAACACTGCATTAACCATCAGGCCCAAAACTGCAATGTTTTCTTTTCTTTTAGCCCCTAAAAGCTGACCCAGTTTGAACAAACCAGTGAAAGGTCATCATCTTCTTGGGCTGCAGATCCCAAAAACTGTTTCTCAATTAAGCAACTGGCCACACAATTCTCCTCCTCTTGCCTCATGCCTAAAAAGTAATTACAAAATAGCTGCAGAGTCCAGACCACCCAATATTAACCCTTTCACACTGTCACACCACATACATACTACTAATACTGTATTGGTGAGACCGTAACACCACCATATTGTGTAGTGGAAAAATTGCTCGTGCCCTATTAGTGTAGTGGTAAGGAATTTTATCTTCATCCAGTTGATCATGAGTTCGTGCCATGACATTATAAAGTGTGTATATATATATAAGATATGAACTTAACGTATACATAAATTAGTAACATTTCACAGTATACAATTATTTATTTAAGAATGTGACCAAATATCTATAAGGAGACAGCATATTGTACAAAATTGACTTTACAATCCGCGTGGTAACATGTTCCCAAACAATCCAATATTCAAATGCAGAGCCCGCCACTTCTCTCTCACTCACTTACTCTGTCATTACCACACTTTTGCAGTTTGCTACTACAAAACAAATTTGAATCTCTCCTTTTTTCAGCTTTTTTTTCTTTCTCGACAACTATTCATTCTTTGTTTTTTCACTTTCTTGTTCCAACTTGAAAGTTGAAACTCCACTAAACCCAACTCAACTCACTCACTCACTGTGTTTGTTTCTTCCACTTCCCTTTGCTACTTATCAGCTCAATTTCAAACATGAAGTTGCCAAGCTCTTCCCCTTCTTTTTCTCCATGTTCCTCCTCATCATCAACCTCCACTGCTTTTGATGCAGCTATATGCAATTCAAAAGGCGCTGCTGCAGGATGCCTTGCTGGCATTTTCCGCAGAATTCTCTGCTATGGCAGCTTCCCTACATACCCTTCTGATCATATCACAGAAGAAGAAGAAGAAGAACAAGCAGCCAATTCTGTGGAGTCTTACAAGGGTCAGGATTTCAAGTCCGAGGAGAAAACAGAGAGCGCTGCCACTCCAAGCCTAGTGGCAAGGCTGATGGGGTTGGAGTCAATTCCAGATGTCAACTTGGTCAACGGCCAGTCAACCCTTAACTCAATTTCACGTAGCAAATCCATGAATTCTGTGGACCGGTTTGCTGGAGGCGGTGATGATCCAATGCAGGCACAACATCGCAAGGTCAAGTCGACGCAGTCGTTTCGAGAGATGCCAACATTTCTTGAGCTTGAAAATGAGGAGTTCTTTATTCTCAGCTTTGAGAATGAGAGCAAAGGCAAGGCAATGAGATCAAAAGGGAAGAAAGGCGAAATGGGTTGTAGAGAAGGGAAACAGAAAAGAGCAGGGAAGAGCAAAAACACTGAAAACAGAACAGAAAGAGAGGCAGATAAGAATAAGAAGCAAGTTCAAGAAGGAAAGAGCAGAAGGGTTTTGAAGGATTTGAATGGGAAGGAGAGTCTAAGAAGTAGAAGTAGAAGTAGCTCTGATAATCCCAGTAACAAAGTTGGCAATATTAATGGTATAGTTAAAGATTCAAAAAGTGCTTCAATTCCTACAATCTGTGATGTTCTTAAGAATGTAGAATCTGAGTGCAGCTCAGAAGATTTAAGCCCAGTTTCGGTTCTTGATTGTGGTCAATTTCTTGTTGATCCAGAAGCTCCTACCTCAGGTTTGTCTCCTCAATTTTGTACACACCATCTTTCAAACTTAAGCTTGAAATAGTTGTTTCATAGAGTCACCAATTATAGCATGGTTTTAAATTTTAAATTACTTTAAATGTTGCACACCAGATCAAGAAGATTCAGGCTTGCCTTGTCCATGTAAAGACAATGGTTTAATTGGTGATGCAAGAAGAACAAAGGCAAGAGAAGGCAAATGTCTTGGATCAGGGAAGAAAGAGTTTCACAGTGGAAAGCACATTGAGATGTGGGGGGAAATTTGTAGGCTGGTTGAAGATGAATTGGTTGGCTCAAATTGGATCATACAAAACAAAGGCAGTTGGAACCAAGCAGGTTCTGCAGGCATTGGTGCAGATTTTGAGTCACAAATTCTTGGTCAATTATTAGATGAGCTGGTAGATCAATTTGCTGACTCACCCTTGAAAATTCAAAACCTGTAAGATTTACAAACCTTTGTAACTTTGGCATTGCAATAAAATTAAACCAAACTAACAAAATTATTATACCCCTTCTTTTACTGTGCCAAGACAATCCACTTTTTTTTCTTCTGAAAATTCAATATTATAATGTGATTCTTTTGCCAAAACAAGAATATTATAATGTGATTCAAAACTCTGCACAAAAACTTAATTCTGACTTTGCAACTCAACTCTTTGTCATCAAAAGAGTTAGAGCTCAACCCTCAAGCCAATGACTTTATGAGATTATTTTAATCAAGTTATGGACGCAGCCATGATTGAAAGTCATGGAATTTATAATATAAAAAATAATGCTTCCTTACATGCCTTTTTGCGAATTACAATTTCACTCGTATACAAATTTAATTCATAAAAAACAAAGTAGGAAAAACTTTTGTACACAGATCACGTTATTATTGATAGGAATGTAAAAGTTCATACTACACATCAGTTATTAACAGGAATGTAAAGGCTCATACTATGCGGTAAGGTGGGAAGTATTTTCCTCGTAAAAAAGCACTAGCTCCCACTCTTTCAGCTCAACTTTGCTTTTTGGTTAGTCTCCCTCCCCTTTGTAAACTGCATATTCAACATTCAAACTTACCATTATAAAAAGGTGCTTAATTCTTATCCTCTCTACCAACAGAGGAAATTCTTATCCTCTCTACCAACAGAGGAACATCTGCAATGGAGGCTGGTCCTAGTCAATCAATTCAGGCAACAATTTTTCATTTAAAATGCTTGGTCAAGTTTTTTAGGCAAACCCGTGTGGATTTAGAATTGGTGCACTAGGGTAAAAGAACAATTTCTGGAGGGGCCTTTTTAGGGTAGGAAAAAATATGCTTTCTTGTTTGAAAATTTCAACCAGTAGAAATCACATACATGTCACCACCACCACCTCATGTAGTTTAAAAGTTGGTTGTACCTCTTCTTTTTATTAAAGGAGGTTCTTGACTAGTAACAAAGTAGGCAGGTCAACCTCAATTTTAGGTTACTTGTTTGCGATGGTTTAAAATAAAAGGGAATGCTGCCCATCTACACTCAACCATCTGTACAGTCCGGACTAGACTGGATGGGGCAGTCATGGGCATTGCCCGGGATAAAGTTCCAATGTGTTTTCAGTGGGTAGGACTGATGAATATCAAATTGCTTTGGTTTTAGAGGTAGAGTAGAGACTCTTGGGTGGTCGTGTTTGGTTTGATTCATTTATAGTCGTGTAGTGTTCGTTTGAACACACGGGTTAATGGGTGGCAATGGGCCGTATATGGGTTGATTCATTTATAGTCTTATAGTGTTCGTGTCAACATCCGGTTTGATCGATAAGCAACATGATACAAAAATAATAATGTAATAATACAATAACTCATATTATTCATAAAAAATGAGAAAGGTTAGCATTTTATTTATCATAATATTAGTTAAGCAGTGTTTATTATGCTAAACATGTATCCATGGGGTCTATATTAGAATGAGGGGTTATAGTGATTGAGTTCTAAATAGCCGTCCGATATTGGACCATTGAATTGAACGCTCTCATTATAACCCCTCAACATAGCCTCTCATTGTAGAAACTCCCATATTTGTGTAGTGTTCAAATCGAGTGTCATCGCATCGTATCATAAATCGCCAGCTATACATATGGGCCAAGGCATCTCTGGCTGTTGGGACTAAGCCACTACTATCCTTCCTTTTTCCAGTGCTCATACCACTAACAATTGCCCAACTACTAAAGTTAGATTCAAGGACCACAAAAGTAGAGCAAGTAGGTTTGCCCTTTTCTGTTTGTGCTCAACAAATATCACCAATTGACAGAACCACCGACATTCACCTTTGGAAAGCCGAAAGTAAAATGCAGATTTCAGAAAAGACAAGAAACCCCATGGCAGTAACCACAGATGGAAAAAGTAAAGGAATTTGAAAGCAGAAAAGTTTAAAACTAGGCACTGTTGATTGCACAAGATTTTGGGAGGGGCTGGGGTGAGGAACTGTATTTTCAATTGGTTCCAAGACACGAAAAGAAAAATGACAGATACATTTCTCGACTAGCAAAAGGTACACAACAGAATCAACATGAGAACATAAAGTTGGCCAAATAGGTATGAACATTATCAACTTATGAATAAATTCATGAGTTTACGAGCTGGCCATACATATGATATAAGGAACACAACCGACCAACAATATCTAAATTAATGATATCATAGGTGAAAGGCCATCTCAAGTCCAGCATCTTTCTGCTTGAGATTCACATGGATACTACAATGAAGACGAGATAAATTAAAAGGAAACAGTATGAGCAGAACTTGCATCCTGCATGACTTATCTTTTTTCTCCCTCAGGGGTATTTCCCCTCTTATCCAGTTCCTTGAACCTACTTATGATGAATACAATAAAAATTTAAAAAATGGCAAAAATTAATATCGTTGAAGGTTAACGAAGGAGCAATCCTGGGACTGAACTTAGAATTAAGCCACCATCTGCTCCTGCTCCAAGTAGAGCTGCTCCACCCAAGCGGGGAGCATCTCTGGACCTCCATTATTAGGGTGGCACTGCGGCTGCTGCTGATCCTCAAAACCAAATTCCCCGCGTTGCGAAGGTGGTGGTGCATCCTTGACAAGAGATTGAACCCAAGATACATCAGGCTCATCAGCAGTTCCTGGCATCATGGTTGGAGCATTTGAAAAACTGCTCCCGCTGCTTCGGAATCCAAAAGAAGCAGATTTCCTCAGCTTGTTCAGCTCTTCCCCCTGCACACCCCAGTCTAATTTGCCACCAGGAGAGCCCCAATCCGAAATGTTTGAGGGCATTAAAGTTCCAGAATCGGCAGGTGAAGAAAACCCTGGATTACGGTTGCCACCACTACGCTCAATGAAGCTCTGACTCCGCTTTGCAAATGCAGCTGACCTTGAACTAAAAATAGCAGCTGCACTAGATGCATCAGCTCCAAACAATGGAGAAGTCCTCACAGGAGAAGATGAGAGGCTGGCTGAGTAGCTGGGACGGGGCTGCAGGTTCATGTTTTGGCGCATCTGGATCCCAGTTGGAGAATGTAACTGGGATACTGGCCCATTATATTGAGGCAAAATTGCAGGATCTAGAGATCCAAAAATATCATCAAGGTTAGTAGGGTTCACTCCTCCTATCCTATTCAACTCCCCTGTTCGATTCCCAGAGGCAGCAAAGGCTGAAGGAGAAGATAAGCCAGTTTTCCAGCTGGATGGGGAACCAGATATCTCATCTATCAAGCGCTGCTGCCTGCGGCGATGACTTTCCAGACTAAGTAATTCAATGTCTAAATCCATATCTCTAGCACTTAGGGTAGATTTCAACCTGCTACCGGGAAGCTGCAACGTGGGAGGTGCGATGTTTGGCTGGTTTTGCCACATGTTTCCACTCCTAGGAGAAGAGGCTCCCGAGGGAGTCATCGGTGGAGGTGAAGCAGGAGGAATTAACATAGATGGAGAATTGAGGGAAAGTGGGCTAATTGAACCCATGTCCAGAGAAGAGGCATTGGCTGAGAATGATCTCGGAGACAGCACAGCAGAACCTGTTGAAGCATACAAGGGACGGAGTTCTTCTGGCTTGTGAGCAAAGAAACAGACCCTTCTGGTGCATCCAGTCTCATCCTTGCAAAGACGGGTGCGGTACTGGGCAGGGTGAAGCCAACATTCAAAAATACCATGTGCATACTCACAAGCATCTCCCTGCCTGCAGGCCCCCTTTCTGAACTCCGGGCAAGGAACACAGCTATAATGATATTTCCTTGGATCACGCCGCCTTGCATTTTCCCCTGGGTGGACAAACGGGCACTCTGTCCAGTCATGTGAATAAGCCCTTGAGCAAGGCTTGACCTTGAAAGTATACATTCTAAACTCATCTGTGCTATAAATTCCGTTCTTGATGTCTGGAAGAGAAAGATCAATCGGATACTCTTTCTTCTCTGTTCCATCCTTTGAAGCACGAGGAGTTGTAATCTCTTGCTGTTCTTGCCCTTCTGTTTCATAAACCATTTGCTCAGAAAAGTCAAAAGGTTCATCTATACTGGGAACACCCTTGAGCATGACCTCCAAAGCTTTCTTCCTTGAATTGAAGGTCGAACTATAAGCAGGTGCAATCAAGTCACCTGCTTGGTTTCCATTAGCATCAAGAGAACTTGCATCAGCAGAAGTAGCAAGCAAGAGCTTGACAACCTCAGCTGAAGCAGAAGAGCCACCAGCAGCAGCACAGTGAAGAGCCGTGGCTCTATCTGAACCACAGGCTCTATTAACATCAACAAGACATGTTTGGAGGATATAATTCAGCACGTTCTTGCTACCAAACATAGCGGCAATCATGAGCGGTGTCCTCTCTTCAAACCCCATCTTCTTTGAGCCAATTAGCCTTCCATACCAATAGCTTGCCTCATCAACATCATGACCCTCTTCTTCTACAGCCCTTTTGAACCCATCTAGATCATCGGAGGCTGATAATTCAAGCAAAATTGAAAAACTATACCGCATCCCTTCTTGTTTCTCACGCTCCATGATCAAGTCAGTGGAAGAAGGTTTCCTCTTGGAACCACTGCACATCGAAATCTCTCCCTTCCTACATAAAAACGAGGGCATAACATCAATTCAAAGACCCTCTGACAGAGATCACAAGCATGGGCACTTTATGTAGGAAAAGAAACATGAAGAAAGAGTACAAATTAAATTATGTAAAGGCATGAAACAAAATTCATAAAGAGGGACTCAAGAAGGTGTACTAGGCATAAGATTAAAACACAAATATCCAAACTTCGGTTTCATTCTTAACCTTATGTCAACACATATGTTACCCAATTTCAAGCAAAACTGAAACTGAAATCTGTTACAAACCCAACAAACACAACCCTCATAACAAACACACCCACTTGTTTGGTTGCCAGGAAACTGGGACAAGAACACCATATACAGCTACCCTTCTGGCTTACCATCCAAATTCAACTCTACACAATTCTTCTCATTCTTCCAACTTTTAAGTCCCAACAAATAACAAACCCATTAAAACACCAATCTTTGAAAAACTCCCATTCTCTTTTTCTCAATATCCAAACAGAAAATTCAACAAAATTCCGGAAGACAGAAAACCCAAGTGGAATTCAAACTCAAACATTCAATAAAACACAAAGAACACACAAAAATTAAAATTGACAAAAGAAAAAAGGAAAATAAAAGCAGGGGCACATACCTCACAACAGAGAAATGATAGAAGGAGCAGAACACCGAGTGGCTCAGAAAACCCAACTCCTCCTCTTTAAACTACACGACCAAACTCTAGCAGAGAGAGAGACAGAGAGAGAGAGAGAGACTTTTCGTTTCTTCCCTTTAAGTGTTGATGGGTTTTGAGTCAAAAAGAAGAGCCTATGAAAGCTACCTCCTCTGCCTCCTTCGTCTTCGTTCCTTTTCTTCTTCCGAAAAACCCAAAACACAAAAATCTTTTTTTCTAAATTTTAAATTCTCGGTGGGTCCCGATGTTTTTAATATCTAACAGCCTTCGAGTAACGGATGGCCGCGTGTCCTTGATCCTGTGAAACCGACCTCACCACAGTGATGTATTCAGATTCTGGATTTTCACCGCCTTAGGAGTCTTTGTCTTTGGTGGCTGACGTGGACGCACTACCACCGTCCGTTCCTTGTGGGGAAAATGAACCAATTCGCTACCGGATTACGCTATTTTGACTGGCCGTCACTAATTCATGCATAACTGGCGAAGATGAGAGGACATGGAGATTAGTCAATCTTATGGAGTTTGATTTTTAACGGTCTTATCCCCGTGATATTGTCTGTCGTGGTTGTATTTGGAGGGGATGTGTGATGTTATCGGTTCTGAGTTGATGTTGTTGCGCATTGCGCACTTTAGAATTCTTGAAGGCATCGACGAATGAGAGCGGTTCGATGCTTTCTAGAACCCTCGCTTTCGTCTCGCCTGCCAAAAAGTTTGAACTCTCAGTCGGATTAATGACGTCATAAAACTGGCCAAAAAGTCTACCGTCGTGGGACGCTCTCATTTATTCTAACCGGTTTTTCAGAATTATCTTTGCCACAATTTAACTATTTATGTTTACTTTATTTTTCAGAATTTTCTTTTATGAAATTCCTTTTCATAAATTAAATTAAATTATTATTTACGCATTTTTTTAAGGAAAAAATTGCAATTTAAAAGTATAATTATACTAGATACATTAGCCTATTATATTAATATTGAGAAGAAAACTGATATGATTCTATTGTGGTGTGGATAAATTAAAGAAAACAAATGAACTACTGCCACAACAGATGATGTCAAACAACCAAAAAATAAATTGGTATCTTTAGTATTACATTTTAAAATAATGGTTACTATTAACAAAATCTAGCCTAAAGAAAAGAGAATCTTGATTTACAGACAAGAGATTTTTGAGTTTCAAATCTTCATTACATTTTAGTCTTGTGTGTTCATACCCTTGGCCCCGTTTGGTTTATTTGGAAATAAGGCTTGGGGATGGGAAAGAAATCTCTATTTCCCATCATTTGTAAAATGACATGGGAAGTGATTTCCCCTCAAATCCATTTAGTAAACCAAACGGTGTCTTAGTGTAGACTATCGCTTATACTAAAAAAAATTAATAGTTGCTTAATGCCTCCATTAAGTTTTGATTACCTTCACTAGCTCCATCAGATCTTCATCATGCCTTGATATTGCCCATTAAGCTTGATCATCTCCATCACTTTTGCAACATATTTTCATTTCCTCTTTGTCTTTCCTTTCTTTAGTGAAATTATCTTTTATAAATAGAAGGCTTTATCCCCCTATGAAATTAGTTGAATAATATTTCAATATTCATGTATTAACAATGATCACATTGAATGGTGATCTTCATTGCACAACTATAATCCAATCATGATGACCAAACTCACAACAATCATGATCATGGGAGCATAATGCTGTTATGATCAAATTTGATTATAGTCCTATTTCTTAACACGGCGGAATCATCTACTTGCTTTTTAACACATAAACAAATTTTAAAAATAAAAAACAATGGATAAGTCGAAAGGCATAGTAAGATACGAAAATATGGTTAGTTGTATTTATCGTAAGTTTTGTTAGGGATACTCACAAAATGAGTGTTGATCTGACAATCAAGTGCACATCTCATCGATAATTATGATAATGAATGTACATTTCATAATCGTACATGTGCACATGAGCGACTTTCATAAGTTATGGGTAGTAAATATTGAATTTTCTATTGGATAAAGCAGGAATATGAAGTTGAGCTCTAAGACAAGAGCTAAAGGACAATTCATGACTATGTGGATAAGCAGAAAGTCCATCTTATGGGGCACTACATTTCAATAGAAAAAAATAAAAATTCCAACTTCAACACTACGACAATCGGACGGCCTTCCTCATGCACAGTTCACAATCAACGGCTCCCAGTGTGCCCCAAAGGCAAAGCCAAACTTGACTACTGGAGCTCAAAGAAAAGCCTTCGCCATCCAGATTGGAAAGTCAATGAGGTGTAATAAAAAACGACCCCACCAAGGTGCAAACGACATCAAAGATTGCATGTAAGATAAGAGGAGGTGGGGCTAGAGATGCGTAATAAGCAAAAGCAGGTCAGAATCACTTGGAGTCGTTTTCTTCGGTGGAAAATAGACATTTTTATTTTGTGTGTGATCACACTGGTTATCAGTATCAAATGTTTGTAGATTCTCATTAGATGATGAGACAGAGGACGGTGCATGTTTTTGGTTTTCTCCTATATTTATTATTTTTATAAAAAAAATTATTATTATTATAAAACTTTGTGATATTATTTGCATTCCCATACGGTGTCGAAAAGTATACTGATACCCTCATAATTTTCGAGCTTAATAAAAAGATCAAATACACACAAAAAAATACAATCAAGATTACTTATTTTTAGATGATAAAGAAAAAGAAAAAAAATGTTGACAAGATCAAATTGGCTTCATATGGGATTTTTATGAAGAAAATCAGCTATACAAAAAAGGTAAGCTAAATTGTTCTGCTTTTTCAGAAAGTGGAAATACAATCACTTTGTTCCAAAATTTCGATTGTTGGTTTATCTTTTTCATAAAGTAAAGGAATATAATTTTGAAAGGGAAAGTTGGATGACAAAGAATGCACGATTGTCATGAAGATAGTGGGATGGTGTCACAGCAATATGTGGACTTTTATTTATTTATTTATTGGTTCGCCTTTTTCTGTTTTGAAAAAGCCAAAGAACTTGACAACATTTGGAGGTATATTTATTCTTTTTCCCACTCAAGTCATGAACCAGCAAAAGAAGGCCCATTCACACAAATTATGGGCTGCAAGAGTCCAATCTAACCCTCTGTAAAAATTTCAAATGTAGAAAGAAAAAAACATTTGTTTCTATCGACTCAATCAAAGTGGTTGGAATGATGCAATGAAGCCCAACAGAAAAAAACCTGTTCCAGTGTAGCAATGCAGTTCTGGTTTTGCCAATTGTGGGATCTGCATCTTCTCTTAGGCATATGGCCCATACCGAAGCTCATTTTGGGCGTGTTTGGGAGGGGGGTTAGGATTGAATTGAATTGGATAACCCACTACATTTTACATTTGCATATAAATAAACAACTTGATGCTGATACATTAGATTAAGAAACAGACAATACAACAGTACAAGCTGTACAACTAACTGCTTGCAGATCAAGAGGGAACACAAAATGTACATTCTCACAAAATAAGTCAATACAACACAAAATGATATATATATATATATATAGGATTGATTAGAAAAGCAGCCAAATGCTATATGCTAAAACGCTACGGTATACATGTACTTACAAAAAGCACAGTGAGCAAAAAAATTAGTTCAGACTAATTCTAGCAGGAAGGCAAACACTGGGAGTTTGCTCTTCGATAGACAGGGCCTCGCCGGCAACCAATTTCATTGCAGAAGGACCCGTGAGGCGGTACTTCTGACGTGCTTCATCAAAGCTTCTACAGAGAACCTGTTCGACCCACTCCTTTAGTGCTTTCTTCCTTTCTGATAACCACCCAGCTGCAAGTATTTGCACCATGACACCAAAATCAATCTCCAGCTGCACCTCGGATCCAAAGATTTTCTTGAATTCTTGATTGATTTCCTTTACTATTTTCTCAGCAAGCGCATCAAAATCAAATGGCTTCAACACCACTTTTACATCCACTTTATCAAGGAAATCTTCCAACCAAGCTTCTGAGTTTTCAGAGGTGGAGTCACTGTCAAAACCTTCAGAATCTATGCACCCGTCTGTCTCCTCCACTGGCAGATTCAAATCCAGAAAGGACCTTAACGCCTTGTTGGACCGTTTCTGTAATTCAAAGGATTGCTCGATGGAGACATTTGTGTCAATCAGCTTTCTTTTATTTACGGAGCATGGGTTTGAGGTTCCTTCTCTTGGTGCAATCCTCACATTCATACCCTTACTTTGGTTGACATCCCCAAGATTTCGTATCTGCATTTGACATCTCTTGGCGGAAAGTATAATCTCCTCAGAAAACTTCAGGGGCTCATTCTCTATATAGTGATTTTTGCTTCTCTTTTTGATACCTGAGGTTGTCACAAAGATTATGTTGTTAATGCTGATTTCTCTCCCATGAGAGTCTGGAAACTTGCCAGTCTCAATGGCCCGTGACAAGTTACTCTGGGCCAGAAAGTCAGCCTTATCTACATTTTCCAAGAAGAAAACCGAATGGGGTCTCCTGCTTAACTCCCCTGCAACGTAATCAACAACCGTCTTACCCCTAAACTTCACATCATAATCATCGGAGCCTTCGCATTGGAAAATTCGAATTTGACTGGTAACCCCTATCTTGGGATCCCAGATCAACAGAGATTAGGCTTTCCCTGGTTCCAAACAATATCTCAGCAAGTGCTAAAGCAATTTTTTTCTTTCCGACTCTATCAGGCCCAATCAAAGTCAGCCATATATCACCTGTGACTTTTGAACCCCGATTCCTTCCACCACCAGATCTCCAATGTGACACAGCTTGACTAATAGTACATATGGCTTCATCTTGCCAGCCAACCTTTGCTGTGAGAACTCTCCTAAGTGATTTGATATCTCTTGGATCACACTGCCCTCCAACATCAGAGCCAGAGCAAGAAGAGGACTGGGCTATTTGCTGTGAAGTATTCTCACTTAATGCATCAAATTCAGCAGAAATGGAACCAGAGAGGTGTCCTAGACTCTCTTTATGATCTTGTAGTCTAGGACTTCTTGGTCTCAGACTAGTTGATGCATATAATGTTCCCAATCCCAAATCCGTAGTCACAGAAGTGACAGACGAAGAAGATGTTCGGTCAGTCGGAAGATTCACACTGTGGTTAGGGTAAGGAGAAAGGCAGGGGCTCCCCAATTCAAGTCGCTGACCCTTTGAATCTTTTACCAATAGTTCCGACTGGGGACTATCATTCTCGGCATTAGAAACTACTTGCATCGGTAAGTTCTGTTTTAATAGAAAACTCGCTTTCATGTTCATCGGCTGACAGCCATATTGAATAGCAGAACGGCTTTCATTTAGACATGAATCTTCACCACTATTTGCTTTCCCATCCACAACAGCTCGAGAGCCCCCAGCAGATGCAACTTGACACCCTGTTTGATAACAGTCCACTTTAGGGAATGGTTGAGTGTGATGATTTTGTCGGCATATATCATTCCATTTTTTCTGCAGTGCTGATATAGCATTCAATGTTGTTTTATCATCTTTGGTCTGCACTGAATAATGAAGCACACTTACACATATGTTGTCACAATTTATTCGAGGAAATACAGCTAGCAGATTAAAATCCAAACCAGTTACAAGAAACGTGCATGTTAAACTGCAAGTGCATGTGCATGAAGGCATGCTTGTGTACGCAAAAGTTATGCCAACTTGGGCCATAGAATTAAATTTCGAAGGGATTACACACCTTTTCTAGATCCACTCCCTTGCCAGAATCAATTTCTGGAATTTGCAACCAAGAAGGCAAGCTATCTGAGCACTGATCAGCTGCTGAAATAGTTGATCCTAAATTCAGAATAGCAGCAACTTCTTGCTCATACTTCTCTGTGCACTGATGACAACGTCTAAAAGATTGATACGTGCTGCTCAATGGATTTTTAAAGTCGGACGGTCCAGGAAAGAATCCTCCAAATGGAACGAAGGACCCCATCAAGCTGTAAGTATATCATGAGCATGGAACTGTGAGATCCAACGGGCACAAAACAGTCAGACACTAAAGTGCATAACTTGAAAGATACATTCTTTCCATACATACACCACTAATAATAACACCACCGACTTAAACATTATAACATGTACTTCATAACATACATATATGGATTAAAAAATATCTATTCGAAAGCAAATTACAGAACCTAAAACCAGAGTGATGAAAAAAACAATACTTGTCTTTTCTCCACAAACATCCGATTAATTTGCATATTAAACTCAAAACCATAATCCATGCATAACTCCAAGCAATTTCAGACACAAATGAAGCTTCAACCCGCATATATATATATATATTTAGCATTTGCACAAACAAGTGGAAAAGGAGCACAGAAACAAAAACTAGAGTTGGATAACCACCTGGATTTAGAGTAAATTCCTTCCATTGAAGCTTTAGAAGAAGTAATGGGAAGAAGATGGAGATCCCAATCCTTCTCAATAGTTGAAAACAGAGCCAAAAGCTTCTTGTACACTTCGTGACTCGCAGCAGCACCAATCAACCATAACTTCTCACTGTAAATCTCCAATAAGCTCTTCAACTGCATCACCACAAAGCTCACAGATTCACCCACCACACCCTCACCCACCAAAGCCTTCAAGTCACCATAGTTTACTATAATACCAGTTCCAGCTCCAGAGCAACGCTCGGCCATTTGACCCACGTCCTTGAACTTGAAACCCATCTTCTCCTCACTCCCGCCATCGACAACAAACTCGGAAATCTCCTTATCAATGCAAACCACACTGAAACTAGTGATTTCAGCTGGCAAAAGCCCTGTTTTACCTTTCTGTACGGCCTCCGTGAAGCTCTCGAGAGCTTCGCTGGCACAAACACCGATTAGCAACGGATTTCTCCCGCTCTTTCTAACTAACACGTCGCCGATTCTTCTACTGTTCTCATCTCTGTCTTCGAGCCCGGAAAACGGGAAGCTGAAGCCAGGTCGGGCCGGGTCCGCATCCGTTAAGTTACACAAGAAAATGGGCGGGCACCGGGTCCGAGGAAACCGGGTCGATTGAGTCACCGGCGGGTGAAGAATCGCGAGCTTTATATCACAGCTCCGAAACCCGGCTTCACCGAACACCCGACTCACAATCGGGTCGTCTAAGATTGATAAAATGAAGTGCTTGAGCTCGACCTTCAAAAGCGACGCCGTCTGCTGCTGGTTGTGAATCTGGTGCAGGTGGAAGCTCTCTGGATGCCGCCTCTGGTTCGCCTGAGACCGCTTGATCGCCGCCATGAGCGAGTTGGAGACCGGAGGCTCATCCTGAGCTTTCGACGACGGCAATCGATCCAAGGAGACACCGACGGAGAGCTCAAGGGCTCGGAACTGGAGTCGTGGAGAGTACGCGCTGCTCCGTGCGCGTGCGCAGGCGTCGCGTATAGTCGATGACGGCAACGCCAGCAGGGCCGATACGGCGTGCAGTGACGTCGTCTGCGCGTGGCTCCTCCGTCTCGCAACCGCCACCGCGTCGTCCAAAGCACGTGCCGCATCCTCCGTCAAGCATTGCCTTGCTGCGCTCACCGGCGTCGGCATCGCCGGCTAGCTTATATTTATATATAAATATATTTATTATATAAATTATATATACACGCGCACACACAAAACCACTCTGTCTATATTTATACGTGTCTTCGTTTGGCGATTTTGAGGGCTGAGAGAGAAGAAATAAAATATAGATAAAAAATTATTCAGAAAAGGTTGTGAATAAATTATGCAATCAGAGGGAGGGAGGAGTATAAAACAGGTAGAAAGAGAGAGATAGATTTTGGTGTCGTTGGCATGGTTGTATGGTTGGCTGAATTGCTGCGGTTGTAGGAACAGTAACAGGAGTTGTTTGTTTTAGAGTGTTCGAAGGAGGTGGGGCCTTGTCTGGAGCATTAATACAGACACATGGTGAGCATAGCATAGATTCGCCTTCTTTTCCTTCTCTCCCCTTTTCGTTTGGGTTGTTTTAAAATTTTGGATCGGGCCAGTTGGCAATTACTTTTTTTTTTTTTTTTCAAAGATAGGGAGGAGAGAGGGGGTAAAGTCACACATGTATATACATACAGGTAGTATGAGGGTTTGAACTAAAGCTCAACAAAGACTTGAGTTAATCCAATTTACATTCCGTTGATTGTGTTTGTCTTTTACACCCGAATTCAATCCTTCTTGGCGAGGCTAGCCTAGCATAAATTCGCTCTCTTTTCTTTTCTCTTTTTCTCTATTTTTGTTTTTCGTTAAATTTTGAATTAGATGAATTGATCATAACAGTACGTCCGTTCGTTTACACCAAAGTTCATTTTCAGAGTAAGTTAGAATATGGATTTGTTTTTTTTTTTTAAACATGGAATATTATTTGTAAATGCTACTTTTTGGGTGTTTTGGTGGGGGATTTTTGATAATTTGACATACAGATGCCGTGTCCACTGTCGAAGAATACAAATGGGCCAACAGGATGATAATAGCCGTCAATGTCAAGCTTTTCAGCCCTTTCAGAATTAGCTTTTTATCTTTTTCTTTTTTAATAAAAGTTTATATTAAATTTATAAAATTGTGATGTCAATGACCAATTGGAGTAACGTGAATTTTCTCACCCGTCAATGTTTTTCTTACTGTAAATAGCATTACCATAGGCTCCTCCTCTTAAGTCTTAAGATACGAGTCTATGACTAGGAGAGAGACCTCAAACTTGGATACTTCATGGTTTTTGTTTTTCTACAGCTGTCATTATCTATATCATTTTTGGGAATGCTATTTTCTTTTTCTTTTTTTTTTTTCAGAAAACAACCGCCTTAGAATGATATTTTCAAAGTAAAGAGAAGTCCGATTTCTCCATCTAATAAACTCAAATTTATCCATTCTTTCTTAGTGATTAATTGAATCGTGATTATCTTATTGATGTGTCATCAATAATAATAAAGATGTAGATAGTTAAGTCGACGAATAAATGTAGAGATACTCGCCTAATTCTCCAACTATTCATCAATAAAAAAAATGATATTTCCTTTTGTTCAGAAAAACAAAATTAATATTTAAGATTTAGATAAGAAAAGTAATTAGATAAACATTAGGAACCTGCATCAACGAAAGTAGCTGAGGGGGGGAACCCAACGACACCAACTGGCCGAGTCATTCTCAAGGCAGCCCCAACTTGACACTTGATAAAAAGACTTTAGATTGGACCATTTTTAGGGGGCCTTGTTTGGAATTGGAGTGATGTGTTGGACCATAGATGCTATCACGAGCAAGGCAGGCCTGTGCTCCCTTTTTCTGAAAATTTCAGTTTTCTACTCTAAAAGTCTGCAAACCATTTCAGAAACTACACGTTGCTCAAGCATATGGTGGAATTCCTCTACCAAAACTAAATGTTACTGGTGAGGAGAGAGACTTCTTTTTCGGGATGTAATTATGACGGTAAGTTAAGTTAAGACATTTTAGTCTTTTATCATGATAATATGCGTGATTAGTTTGAAATACTGTCACAGTGATTCTTGTCGATGGCAAGGGTCAAAAGTATATCTATAGCTTATCACAGTGCCATCCATCTCTTCTCTCCTGATCACAAGTCTCGAAGGGGAGAGAGAGAGAGAGAGAGAGAGAGAGAGAGAGAGAGAGAGAGAGAGAGAGAGAGAGGCACAAAAGGTGCTTGATTTGATGTGTTCTTTTGGTTATTTGTAAGTTGTCCTTTCGTTCTTTCAACCTTTCATTTTCATTTCCCTTGTACTTTGCTTTTTGCCTGTGCTTCCTGTATACACTTTACCATTCAAAATCTCTTTTGAAGATGTGCAACTCTACTTTCAGATTCCCAACCACACATGCGTACGCATACTTGCAAACGACCTTTAGGAATTTATTATGTGAATTCCATTTTGTATGTATATGTATATGGCTTGATTGTTAATTATTTTCATAAATACATATTGAATAAATTTTATATAATTAAGCAATACAACTTTTTGTTAGCAATAGTCAATTAATGTGTTAATTATGTAGTCAATTAAGGTGTTAATTATGTAGTCAATTAATGTGTTAATTATGTAGTCAATTAATGTTTGGCACCTACTATGTTTGGCACCTACAATATTTGGGGGGCTTGACTAGGTTGGTTGCCTAACTATGTTTGGCACCTACAATATTTGGGGGGCTTGACTAGGTTGGTTGCCTAATTAGTTTGGTTGCCTAACTTGGGGGGCTTGAATAATGTCTTAGGAATTTGTATATATATGTGTTGATTGTAAGTAATGAAGCATAAGTGAAAATCAGAAAATATTCTACAACTCTCATTCTCTCTACACTTTCCACTCTCTACTCTCAATATTCTCTATGTTTTGACATGGTATCAGGGGTTGCGGCCCGGACTTGCCACGTGATGGGTGGGTCCCCATTTGGCCCCGTGCGATGGGTGAGTCCCGTTTGGCTCCACGTAGGCCAAAGGTGCCACGTGATGGGTGGGTCCCCGTTTGGCCCCGTGCGATAGGTGAGTTCCTACATGGCTCCACGTGGTTGCCGATGTGTGGATCTCCACGTGTGACCCACAAAAATGGGGTCTCACGTGCGGGGGAGTGTTGGAAATCAATTGTCCCACATCGGAAAGAGGGAAGGAAAAATAGTGGTTTAAATAGAAATACCCCACTCTAACTAATACCAAGGCCTTTTGTGATAAAACCCACACCTGAGGATTGTGCAGGTGGTTAAGTGGGGCAAGTCTGGTGTTGTTGGAGTGGGCCTTCCCCAATTGACCTGAAAAATTTGACACTTTTTAGACCCACAATTAAGATATGCTAGACTTACATGTACGAGTAGTTATCGCTTCTACGAGTGATGTGATTTATCACATAGCGTATAAAAATCTTGGATGAAACAACTTCATACACATATTTCCCATCTCTCTCGTGATGTATAGGTAGATATCACTTTTGTTAGTGATTCGATTTACCATAATGCGATATGGAATATAAAAAAGAAAACTTGGATGAAACGGATTCATACGCACCAAGTCTGAGTTAAGTGCAAGTCAAATTCAAACAAATCTTGTTGGCCCACTTCAAATTGAGTACAAGCCATTACATGTTAATTTTAAAGGTTTGTGGATCATCATAATAATTAACAAACGAGTGGTTCGATAATGAAGCTAACTAATATTTCACTTGAATTTGACTTGCATTTAACTTAAATTTCACTAATTTCGTGTCGAGTTCGAATCATGTCCGAAGTTAATAACCACACATACACAAGGGTTGGAAGTTTGTGTTAAACTTAATAACAGTTTTACAGTCGTAGAACATCATATGGTCCTACAACCTGTTTCCATCTTAAAATTTGAAGGTCATTTTTGCAGGGAGGGACATAAAGCCTACCCTAGAAGCAAACATTTCTTTTGTTGTTGGACAGTTGGACTGACCCAACCCTAGAAGCAAACTTCATCGCAACCGTTCGTGTGAACATAATCTCTCTATCAATCTCTTTATTCGTATCGTAATCGATGCTTCATTCTCTCTCTCTCTCTCCCCTATAATGTTGGAGTTGATGTTTATGGATCCTAGTGCTATTCTTACACATCACTTTCCTTTACTATATTTTACCCTTTCAATACCAAAAGAGTCGCGCAACCCAAAACCCAAAACCCACCCCCACAAAAAGCTCTTTGCTCGTGACAGCTTCTTTGGACTCGCATGAAGCAACGTGCAAGCCAAAAGCACTTCTATTTCCAAAAGTGCTTCTTAGGGTTCGTGCAGTTCACTCTCCAATCACATGGCCATGGGGAGGGAGGGATGTGAAGCTCGAGCATACTTGTAGACATTTGTTTGCGCAAGTGGGCATTTGCATGCATTTAGTGATTTTTTTTATTGTTTTGGTTTGTTTTTCTTTGGTGGTGTTATAATAATGGAAGAGGCGTGGTTCTCTGAGACTAGACCTGGCAATATTGCACACGACCCGTTAACACCGATACGAATTCGCACGAAATTATCAGTATTTGGGTTGAGCTTAATGGGTTCGGTTGAAAACGGGTGAACCCGTTAGCCACCCGTTAAGCTAACGGGTCGTGTTGGGTTCGAAACGGGTGAACCCGTTACACCCGTTAGGGAGGTTAATTTTGTAATTTTGCAAAATTTCTTTTCTTTTCTTCTTCACCTTTTCCGCTTTAGCTTTCTCTTTCCGTGTCCTTTTCTTCTTTCCTTTTTTTCCTTTTCTTCTTCCTCTCCTTTTTTTCTTCTCTTCTTCTCTCCACTCAACAGACTCCTCCAGCTCTTCCTCTCCTTTTTTTCTTCTTCTCTTCTTCTCTGCTTCTCTCCACTCAACAGACTCCGTCAGCCCAGCCACTAGAGTCCACCAACGAGCCCAGCCACTAGAGTCCACCAACGAGCCCAGCCACTAGAGTCAGCCAGGGAATAATGAGGAGGTATCTGGGTCGAGTTCCACAGATTGAATTTTCTTTTTTCCTCAGTTTCTGTTGTTGTTGGGTTTTAATATATTTGTGAGAGAGATATATACTATTTTGGGGTGAGAAGATTGAAATGTAAAGGGAAAGAGGGAAGAAAGGTTAGGGTTGGGGTTTGGGGGAAAAAGGACAGAGAAGGTGTTGGCTAGCTGGGTAGAGAAGCTGTGCTTTGATGTTTTTTTTTTTTTTTTTTTTCTCGTTTATTCTTAACGGGTTAACGGGTCGTGTCGGATATTCGCGAATTGTAACGGGTCGTGTTTGGGTCTAGTATTTGTCACCCGTTACTTAACGGGTCGTGTTCGTGTCAACCCGTTAAGAAAACGGATTGACCCGTTAACGACCCTGAACCCGCTAAAACGACCCGTTTGCCAGCTCTATCTGAGACTGAGGGAGCTTTCAATTTCATGAGCACAAAGATGGGTCATGAATATCACTTTCTGCATAAAGTGGCTTTTGCCGAATTTGGAAACACCCGCATCTTTCAGTTCCACCTCATTCAATGGTTTCTCTTCCTCTTTTAAGCCCAGACCAGGAAATAAATAATAACCACTTAGTTTTGTTTTTTCTTTTTGCCAATTTCTCACATGTAATTTGCTACTTTCTTCTAAGCCTACTCTAAAAAGTCTAAGTTGTTTCATGAAAAAGAATTGCCTCCTTACCTGTAAATTATAATTTAGTACATATACAAAAATAATTAATTAAAGATACAAAAATAAAAACTTATGCAGACATATAGGAATATAAGAGCTCCCAATATTTACCTGATAAGGATGGAGATATTTTTTTTTAAAATAATTATGGTGATTGACCATTGAAAATTGAAGCAAAATTTGGATTATATGGAGGAGGGGTTGGTAGTTTAGAATTGCAATTAAAGAAGTAAAAATTTAATTAAATGAGTAAGTTGCAAAGTGAGAATGTTGACTTTGTTGCGTCATGCAAAAGTCAGAGCTTTGCACTCACATTATTATTATTATTAACAAGAAAGGATCATTGGCATCATCAATAGTACTAGGTGGGTGTTGATATTTTGTTAAATAATAGAGACAAGAAGGCTGCTGTGCAGGGCAACAGAATCCTGCCAGGTGGGTTTTATTAATCCTGCCAGGTGGGTTTTATTAATCATAACTTTAAAAATAATGCTATTTTTATCATATTTTCGTAGATGAATTGGGTATTTTTTAATTGATGTATTTATCAACTTTATTTGACACATGAGATGATATGAGAATGTTGTATACAAATGTAATAAGAGTAGTAATATCCAACTTTAATCCTGCCATGTGTTTGTTTTTAATGACAAAATCCAGACACCTCCCCAGAGCTTTATGCTTATCCAATAACAAAATCTATATTATTTTTTTAAGCAATTGTCTCAAACTTTCGTCTCGCAAGTGATTTCATGAGAAAGACAGTAATTATTCATTAAAAAAATCCCCAATCTGGATTGAGCTCATTAATTAAGCTTATTTAATTATTTGCCTCTTCATTATTTAGAAGAATTTTTCAATCACTTATCACTTTTGCGTGCACCTGCTAATAAAAAGTTTATTTGATTACCGATCTATATTCTCTTATGAAAGGGGGTGTAAAAAGTAAGAGCAAAGTGGGCGATAAGCTTTAATCTATCATTTTCTCCTACAAAAGGAAAAGAAAAATTCTTTAACCTTATCATATATATAAAGTGAAAAGAAGCCAATGTTAAAAAGATGATAAAGCATCGGAACAATTTACATATAATTGATTAATGAAGCAGTGAAAATTCGAACTTGACATCTTTTTTTATTATTAAAAAAAAGAGTAAAACTAAACTAAAAACTAATTAGTACCGTATTATAATAATATAAAAACCATGCATAATGTAAGAAAGATTATACAAAATCGCACTTACAATAATAAAGCAAGCTTACATTAGTGCTCTAATTATCCATATTATGTCATTGTTCGGGTTGTTTTCATGCAATGCGAGGAAAACTATGATGAGCCAAACAGGGTGATAATTCCTTGACCATTAAAAAACAACCAGAGTTTTATGCCATTAAAAGATCCCAAAATCGAACGATAAGATTAGGGTTTGATCATGATGTGACACCATTGTGAAATTGTCCATGTAACAAGGACATCAACGGTGATCAAAAGCGGGGAAGAAAATATTGGAAGATCTAATTGGGGCAGTGTGTGGGGGACCAATCCCTATTTCAGACTTGAGAGAGAGGGAAAGATGGTCCCCTAAATAAATGATGGATTTCCAAATTATGTAAAGATTCTTGATGAACATATTCAACCTCCCACTCACTACGCGGTTGAAAACTACTTAGCACCATTGCCTTTTAACCTTTGCCTAACCCAACACCATTCAATCTCCTATTTGTGATGTACGCCCCTAGGGTTGGTAATATTGTTTTTTGTACAAGTACTAAATCATCGAATGTCGACGGATATGACGGTATATAAACAAAATTTGAATAAATCTAAAATGTTATATTGTTGGACTGACAATCGAAAAATCTTTTTCATTCATGAGAGGAGGTGGGGATTCAATTTAGGATTTGACCCAACCTTGAAAAAAATAGTATTGCCAGATTAAGAGGTGGTAGATAGAATTAGATATGTCATATTAATATTTGCATACAAGTGATATTGTGAGAGAAAAAAATCGAACATAGGATCTCAATTGCAGGTAATAATGATATAAAATTAATTAATCACTTGAGGTATAAAAAAAAAACCCTTCAATTATGTTGTCACGTTTGATACCCATCATTACCTACCATAACAAAGTGTTTGATAACATAACTGAAATTTAAGTTGTATAAATGTCAGACCAAAAACAAAGGGCTCCTATCTATTCTTTCACTTCGTTATCGTTGTGAATCTATCAATAAAGTTTTAGGGTCGTTCTCTAGCAAGTATCTCTAAGTGAGGACCTATATGTGAGAACACCGTTGGATCTAATCTAACGGCTACACAAAAACCAATTGTAAGTGAACTGTGTGAAACCGTTGCACTAGAACGAGGCCTCCTCCCTCCAAAACAGCTGTATTGTGCTCTTGAAGAACACAATATCTCCCTCCAAAAAAGTTGTTCTCTTTCTTCAATAACATAAATTTTTCTTTTGATCAGAGACCGACTCTTCTCATCCAGACTTCCCCTTCTCAAAGCGTCCACCGAAAAAAAGCATCCACTGGGCATCTGTTGTTTGTCCCCAAAATCTTACAACCCAGCTACCACCCAAAATATTTAAACAGCATTTCTCACGTTCTACTTAATGAACCATCATCAGAGTGAAAGAAGTGACCCTGCAAGTGTTGTTGTCGATGTGAGAGCAGCGAGGCCATGTCAACCCTGAAGGAGATTCTTACCCGATGACCCGTGCCTGGCGACTATCCGGGGTCACACTCCCGCGGCGTGGCCACACCCAAACCGCTGAGCAAGGATTTGGGTTCTTAACAACATTTCTCAAGTTCTCCCTAATGATCGTTGCCTCTGATATCAACACATAAAGGGACAACGGAGTTTGCCTATGATATCCAAGAATCATGAACGATTTGTCCAAAATTAATGCTCCCGACATCAGCCCCGTAATCGACCTCTAATATCAAAGAATCATCAGGATCCCCAAAAAAAAAGATTATATTCATGTAAGTTTATATATTGTGATTGAGAATCCTTAAGAAACCGATTCCATTGGTTGAAATTAGCAGAGGATTTCATTTCTTTAGGGGTTCTGGGTGTGTTTATAATAGTGTGAGTAGGGTATGATGTCTGTGTCTTCGTTTGTAATAGTCTAGTTGGATGGATATGGGTATGATGTTTATATCTTGATGTGTTCATAATAGTCTGAGTGGTATGGATATGGTGGATATGGATATCATTTATGTATCTTAATGATAATAGTCTGAATAGTATGGATATGGGTATGTTGTCTGTATCTTGATGTGTTGAAAATAGTTTGAGTAATGTGGACATGCAGGGTTCGATCCACAGAGGAGCAAGGGTGGTCAAATGACCCCTGCAACTCTTGAATTTTCCATTAGAGGGGAGAAAATTAACTCCTGCAAACTGCCTCGACGAAAAGTCCCCAAAGAGCAGCGCTCTTATCGACCTTATAATCTGATGCTCGTTGGGCAGCTAAGAAGAGACGCCTCAGAGATAAAGTTCACAAAATGTAATGTCAAATTTCACCTTCACTGCCTTGGTTCTTTTGCTTTCAGTTTCATCAATTCTTCATTATTTTTCAATGTAGTTTGATGGCTATCTGTGATTTGCTCACTATTCTGAGATTTCAGTTTAGCTTAATGAGTACCCATTGGTTGGTCTGGAGGGAAAATTTTTAAAAAAATGGCTTCTTCTTATTTTAACTTTGAAGAAGTATGGATATTTGACAAAAGTGAAGATAACTGATTGGTGGGACTGATATTTGATGCCTCATTTTGTATTTGGTTGATTAAATATTGATGGAAATATAAATTTAAGATCTTGAAGTATGGGGCTTGGGGGAAATTAAGGCATTCCCAGCTATTTGGTTTGTCTTGGCTGAAATAGATTTCTTAAGAAAACGAAAACAACAGAGAGGCCCAATTAGTTTTTTTATATGAATTTTCGGTTAGCTTTTCTCCATCAATGGAGTGATAGCTTGCTTGTCTGTTGTGATGCGTTTTCTATATGTTTTGATGCATTTGATATCTGCTATAATGCATTTGGTATCTCTTTTGATGCATTTGGTATCTGTTACGATGCATTTGGTATCTGTTTTGATGCATGTTGTATCTGTTATGATGCATTTGGTATATGATATGATGCATTTAATGTATGTTACGTTGTTTTTGGTATATGTTATGATGCATTATTACCTATCTATTATGAAGCATTGGCTATCTGTTATGATTCAATGGACGATAATAATTATGGATGCTCAGTTGGTTCATTTACTATCTATTATGATGCATAACTGGTATGTCCCTATTTTGAAATATGCTGCAATAGATTTGACTGATATGCAAGTTGATAGGAGAAAGGACGACATGAAGCATAATAAGGGTCTGGTGACAATGGTGAACGGCGAATCCCTAAGTTTGGTAAACCTTGGCCGTCCGTGAAGAATGTGTTTCTGTCTTTTTTCAATGCTTATAAGCATTTTGTTTGTAAAGTGCTCAATGGGAAAGGGGTAAAGAAACCCAAACCACTACTTCACCCTCCTTTCAGATACATTGGGAAGCCAGTCATGCTAATTTTAACTGTTTATAAACCCAAAATATTTTCTTCAGTTTCTCAAGTTTTTTATAAAAAAAACAGTTTGAAGCATCACGCACCTCTGTGTTCACAGTGAATTTCAAAACAATGGCTAATATATTCACATTCACCGGGATCAAAACAGTTTTGTATGTGTGTTCACACGGTTGGCAATACCACACGAGTTCAAAACCTTCTACCTGAACAATTCTTACCAAGAAAATTTAAAACTAAGGCAGTTAAACAATTCCTTCACCCACAATCACACAGCTATATACCTGCAACATCCCTGCAACAAGTCTATAGCAAGCTTTAACCGGAATAAATGCATGGCCGCATCAAAATTTTAAGTTAGGGATGAGCCCTTAATTGTACACATGGAAAATTGTAAGCAACTTTTTGGACTTGGCATAGAAGTATTCGGGTAACAAATAGGTAGGAATTTTTCCCTTTTATTTCCATTTTCTAACAATTTTACAACAAAATATTATTAAACTATAACAAATGAGACACGTGTCAATGCATGAAAACTGTATCCTTTTATCCACCTCCACGGCTCAGCATGGGACGCCGCCACCTCGCATCTCCTTCAATTGTTTATTTGTTTACACTTAAAAATTTATTTAAAAATCAATAATAATTCAAACAAATCCCAAAAAATTTGCCGGCCTCTTGGTACGACATTTCCTACGATCACGTACTTCAAATTTCACATTTCCATTTAACTTTTGATGCGAAATTTATGTGATCAAACAAACAACATTCTAGGGTTTACAAAGTCTACTACTATATTCATTTGCATCATTCACATTTAGGATGAGCCCCTAATTCTAATTTTTACACTTTAAAATTTATTACCCTTTAGGGTCAATAATAATTTATAAAGTGTTAGGGTTTAGGGTTTACAAGGTGGTTGGAAAAAAAAAATTTCCTATACTAACTTTCTTTCCCGCTCATGCAAGGTTAGGAACGGCATTTGACCACCTACTTTTCACAATCAAAACTCTATTTCGAACGATCAAAATATGCTCACATAATCCATATAGTGAATGACATTAAAGATATGCTGCTATTGTTATTAGTTGTATAATTTCTCAAATTTGCCATATGTTATGGCTTGTGTATTTTTCTAATTGGTAATTTATTTATTGTGAATTTTAGAAGTTAAATCATATAAAAATAAAATGAAATAGTCGAAGATTGACACATGTCAGCTTCTTAAAGCCACTTTGTCAGCATTTCAGAAATGTGGCCCTATCAGATAGCGACACATGTCATTGTTTTGTTATTTATTGTCTTGATCTTTAACAAATTCATAAGAAATTAAATACAAATAAGAAAAATACACCAAAAATCATGATTCTACATATTTGAATTAATGGAAATCATGGAATCAAAGAAACAAGAGTGTATGTGATAGAATGTTTTGATTTGTCTATGAACAAAGTTGAGTTTTTATCATTGTGCTTGTATTCGTATGCATTTTCGGTGTATTTTTCTGATTTTTAATTTTTTAATTATGAATTTTAGAAGTCAAATCGTAGGGAAATAATATAAAATATAATAGATTGACATGTGGTAGCTTCTAAAGAACACCCCTATCAGCGGTTCTCGTGTGTGGCCTTATAAGATGGTAACACGTGTCATGTTTTTGTAATTTATTGTGTTTTATCTTAAACAATTCTTAAACATGATTTCATATATTTAAATTAATGAGAATCATTTGATCAAAGAAACAAGAGTGTATGTGATAGAATGTTTTGATTTATCTATGAACAAAGTTGAGTTTTTATTATTGATTTGTATTTTTATAATTTAGAATTAGCATTTTGGAGCTTTAAAGAGAAGATAATATCACAAGATGTTCATAGGAATTTTCTGGATATTTTTCTGATTTTAAATTTATTTATTATGAATTTGAGAAATTAAATTATAGAGAAATAATATGAAATATAATAGATTGACACGTGTCAGAGTCTTGTACATTGATTTCTATGACATGGCATGTGCGTCATAGATATTGATTTCTTCTCCCCATTTTTTTTTCGCTGCGCTCTTTTTTTTGGGGAAATTCTTTCGCGCTAACCCTCTCGTTCCCTCATCCTAAAAAAATTAACGCTTCTTCTCTCTTTTCATCCCCAAATTCGAAACCACTTCCCTCCTTATCTCTCCTCATCTCTTTTCCAGACCCAAACCTTAAAATTCCCACAACCACTCTCTGCTCTCTCTCTCTCTCTCTCTCTCTCTCTCTCTCTCTCTCCTTCACTATCACAATTCAAAAATCGAGATCTATTTGAGAGGGTAATGTCTGAGATCTATTTGAGAGAGTAATATATTTTCAAAGTTTGATATTATGTTTTGCATTTTCTATTGCATTCCTTAATGTTTACTTTTTGTTTAGGATTTTAGGCTTTGATTTTCTGGGTTTACACATATGGGCTGCTCCCTCTCTGTCAGGTAAGACTACTCTTTCTCGGTACTAGTTGTGAGCTGACGTTATATTTTTTTTCTAGAGAAAACTGAAAATCTAGAGAAAAATAGAAGACATGGAAGAAAGTGAGCTCTAAAGCTCGTTCTTTGACTGTGATACTCATTGCATCTTATATTAGCAGGTATAATCTAGTTGACCCTAGTACGATTTTCTTCTTCTTCCATTCCTTTTTCATTATCGTTTTTGGGTTTTGGGTTTTGTTTTCTGTGAAATATTGTTATATCTTGCTTAATTTGAACGATTATTAGTGGGTTTTAAGCTTTTATTGGAGTTCATATCATTGCTTAATTTGATCGTTTTGGGATGGACAGCTTGGGAATTTAATATCTTTAGTGTGAATTAAGTGTATATGAAGTTTTTGAGACATGGGTGTTGCTTCTATTCTTGACATGTCTTTGATTTTCTGAAATTGGATATTTTGGTTTTCCACTACGTGGGTCTCTCAGTTTTGAGGTAGTTGTGTATTAACTTGTGTTGTAGTATCATTTGGGTTTCTGGGTTCGGACATGACGATAATAGATACATTTGGTATCTGTTATGATGCATTTTATATCTACTATGATGCATTTGCTATCTATTATGATGCATTTTCTATGTGTTATGATACATTTGGTATCTCTTTATGATCCATTTGGTATCTATTATGATGCATTTGCTATATGTTATGATGCATTTGCTATATGTTATGATGCATTTAGTATCTATTATGATGCATTTGTTATATGTTATGATGCATTGGACTATATTCATTATGCATGGTTAGTTGGTATTTGTTATGGTTCATTGGACGATAAAAATTATGGATGCTCAGTTGGTTCGTTTTCTATATGTCATGATGCAATAATTATGGATGCTCAGTAGTATGTCCCTATGCAGAAATATGTTGCAATAGATATGATCTCATTCAGAAATTAAAATCATTTTCTTGTTGATGCTGGGACATTGGAGGTTAGCACTGAAAAGGACGACTTTTTTTATTTTTGGGCAGCCAAACTATGTCTTTTATTTCCATTTGTAAATTATTGTTTGGTTAATGTAATGCATGTGTTGTGGCAGGATTCTATCAAGTATTGAAGGAGAAGAGCAAACACTTTGACGAAAATGTGAGTGACAACAAGAGCTTGATTATCAATGTTGAGTTATCCAAGTATTTGAGGAGAGGAGGAAACGCCTTGAAGAGAAGCAAAAAAAAAAGAAAGCGAAGTTCATGGAGAAAAAGAGTTATCCAAGTATTGGAGGAGAGGAAGAAAGTGAAATCATAATTACACAAAGGAGAGACAGGCAATGTGGAGAGAAGATACAGGCAGCAAGCGTTTGTGTGTCCACATGTCTAGCAAGTAATGGGATTGTAAATAACATTCCTCTGTTGAGGAATTTAGGTACTAAATAATTACTTGGGATGGGTATGTTTTTATGCTATCAACAAATAATAACTTGAGATGGGTACTAAATAATATTATGCATGTGCCGTCTTCAAAAACCAAGTTAATGCTAATACTATATGTGGTTAAACCAAAGCAACAAGAGGACAAAACTAGTCAAACAGCAAGGACAAGAAAATAAACCAAAGCAACAAGAAGATATGTTGAAATCAACCATGTCGTCTTGAGTCTCACGATTAAAGGATAAAGAAACCGAAACCAAGGATAAAGAAACCGAAACCAACCCCAAACCCACCACTGGGATACATGGGGAATCACTTTCAATATTATGTTTGTAAACTGATCAAGAAACCGAAACCAAGGACAAAGAAACCGAAACCAACCCCAAACCCACCACTGGGATACATGGGGAATCACTTTCAATATTCTGTTTGTAAACTGATCAACTCACATCATCGTAATCAAAACAAAACAGTGTTGCATGTGTGTTCACACAATTGGTAATACCTCTCAAGTTCAAAATTGAGGCAGTTAAACATTCAGCCATAAGCATACATCTATATATTGTAGCATTGATGTAAACACATTATGATACAAAACCACATTACAATAAACACATTATGATACTCATATAGATATGTGTTTATTGTATCATAATGTGATGTAACTCTCGACAAATAGCCACAAGACACCAATTAAAGCACTCAAGCACTCATTCCATCTTTGGCTCTGATTTGACCAGAAAATTCCTAGCTTCATCATCCCTAACTTCACTGCATTGGGAACATATAGGAACAAAAATTCAAATAAATGACTGCGAAAGAAATGAGAAAGATACAAAAACTGTAATTGACTTGAAAACAAGCACTTGAATAACCGGAAAGAGCATAAGAGCACGAAACCTGTCTATAGCTTCTGTCTTTGAAATCAAGGTGAGCTCTTTGGATGCAAGAAATTCACAGAAACTCCTGAGGGCTTTCTCCTGGCAGAATATACATAGAGTGCGCAGAAAATCATTGAACTTTTTCGATTCCTCCTGAGAGGACAAATTTTCTGAGGTTAATATGCAATTGTCAGGTAAGCCACAGCTGTCAAAGCACACCAGTACAACTAAACTAAAATGACACTAAGTACGATATCCACCTCATTATGTAAGATTAATTTACTCATTACTCACAAGGAGCCAAGCAAATTTTCTTTTATGGGGAGAGGAAAGGTCCTTTTTTCAGTTAGGGTTTTCACCCACATGAATTATTTCTGTTTTTCCTTTTCAATTTTAGGAATTATGTACCCGCTTAACAAAGAACCTAATCTGGAGAATACAATTCCTTCACATCTCTGCTTGAAACAAAAGGGAAAAACATATGCCCACAGAGTCGACACAAAATATTCCCAAAGTCGAAATCATGAAATCTTAACAGCAAATAAAAAGGAAACTGGACATTTAATGAAAACAACGGGGAAATAGAAATTTTCTTCACTCACTTCATCGGCTCGAAGACCAAACAACAGGCAATACCTGTCACTCTTCAATGATTCCACAAACTATAACATTAAAGGAAATAAATCAAATAATAATCACAAGTTTCCTCAGTTCATACTAGAAATCATTTCTCTAGGAAACCCAATATAATTTTTTTATTTTCTTTACAAATAAACCAAATATGACGTTGCCTTGCCTTTGGAGCTAGTAACCAGGAGAGGTAAGACCCAGAAAAGAGCAGTTTCTTGAACTTTTGGGTTTCAGAGAAACATCAATTTTAAAAAATTCAACCCCAAGCAGAATCATAATGCCTACCCACCAACAAATTAAACCAGAAAATTAAGCAATTGAAGCCAATTTGTATTTTTGCAAACACAACTAGTACGGAGAAAGAGTAATCTTACCTACACAGAGAGGGAGGAGGAGCCCATATGTGTAAACCCAGAAAATCAAAGCCCTAAAATCCTAAACAGAAATTAAACATTAAGGAATGCAATAGAAAATGCAAAACATAATATCAAAGTTTGAAAATATAGACTCTCAAATAGATCTCGATTTTTGAATTGTGATATGGAGGGAGAGAGAGAGAGAGAGAGAGAGAGAGAGAGAGAGAGAGAGAGAGAGAGAGAGAGGACGACGGTGAGGGAGATTGAGGCAGAGAAACTGAGAGAGCAAGAGAGAGATGGAGAGAGAGAGAGAGAGAGGAGGAGGGGGAAACGGGGGGGGGAAAGAGAGAGGGAGTTCCAGAGATAGGTATCGATTCTGACCAAAGAAACTAGGAGATGGTACTAAGAGGAGAATATGTTTGAGATGAACAAGAGGGAGTCTGAAAAAAATGAAATCAATAAAAAAACAAAAGGCGCGACTGGAAGGAAGAAAGGCGGGACTGGAAAAGGCGCGCCAGGGCATGTGGGGCTAAGGGGAACTGGAGCGTACCCAATTCTATTGTAAGCTTGTTTCTTTCTCTCTAGCCGTTCAGATCAGATCGGTGGCTGAGATTAATTCCTCACATAAAGTTCTCACTTAGTGGTATCAATAGAGCCCAGCCGTAAAGTTTTATGTGACATTTGGTTTGGCGTCTTGCATGTGAAGAATAAGCATATGACTTTGATCTAGGCCCAACTCAATATTGGGCTATTCAAACAGGCCCAAAATCAAATAATGGGCTTTTTAAATCGGCCAAAATTCTGAAACATCACTATTCAAATTTTGAAGCCCAATTAGGCCCAATTCGTACACAGTGTCAGTGTGCCTCCCTTATCGTTAAAGAAGCCCTAACAAAACAGACCCGAGCTCTCTCTCTCCTGCTATGATGCATCTTCTTCAGTCTTTCTTCCATCTCCTGCTCGCCAGTGGCCCCAGGTACTGATTAAAGTTTTCATTTTGTGAGTTGGGTCTGTCAATTTTGAACTTTTCTTTGTTGCTTTTGCATCTAAACTCGTTTTTGCTTCTGTTTGGCTTAATGGGCATTTGCGAATTGTTCATTTCATTTTCATTTCGGGCATTTTTTTATATAGATTCTGCTTGCTGATTTATTTGTGAAAGCATTGATTTGTGTTTGGAAATGGGATATAGTTCATTGTGTTTGCCGCTTTCCGCACATAATTAGTAGGTTGACTGGTTAATGCTTTTCCATCTCCCACAGTTCTACTTCTTCTCAAACTTTGAACTTTGGCAGAAATGAAAGGTGTTCGATTTGCTTTGCGATCCTTCAACGATGGCGTTTCACGCCGATTTCATCAGCCACATATGAGAACCCTCTCCACAAATGTAACATCAGGTACTTCTCTGTACAGTTCCGTGCGCAGGACCCTGTTGGTGCCATTTTTCCATATGGTTTTGATAATTTATGAGTTGAAATTTTGTTTGAATCTGCATGAGTAGTATGGAAATAGATTTTTCTTTTGGAGGTTAAACTTAGGATTTGGTTTGTTGTTTCTTGTAATATAGCTTCTCTATTCCAACAATTACTCAATCTAACTACAAATAAAAGCTTGACACATTAGCTTTTTTCTGTGTTAGGCGGTGAAGTGGATGATAAGAACAATCCTAATTCATTTGAATCTCCGGATGAGTTTGAGCGGCGTATTTTCGGTGAAACTTCTGGGGGTAATTTTAAATCAGATGCCTTTTTCACGAAGCTTGATAGGCTCGGGATGGGTCGTGATGGACAGGGTTTCAATCCTTCTGGAGGAGGTGGAAGTGGAAGTGGTTCTCATATACTCGATGGCTTAGATGAAAGTTTTAACACATTATCAGATGGAATGGATGGAAAATTAGAGAAAGCAGCCACCGACTTTGATATTGATTACGCGGAAATAAATCAAGAGGACTATTCTTACAGACCAGATGTGAATTTTGAGCTAGGAATGACTTACGACCTTAAAGTATGTAGAGGAGCAACTTCCCTTTCTTTTCTGCCTTTTCACTTTTATGTTATTGTTATAATTACAGCTTGCAATTATTTTGTGGTGTTATAAATGTATAACCTGCATTTGAGATTTGTTTGTCCTGAGTGGAAAAAGAATACAAGTTAGCCTGTCCTGCCTTACCACTGAACCATAATATTTTGCCACAGTGTTGTTCTCTTTATGCCTCGTTTGTCTTTAGATATCCCTGTCTCATGTACGCACCATGTGGCTCTATGCAGGATCTTGATCTTACTAAGCCAGGAGTGCGTAAGTTTACCCCAAGGGATGAATTTGAAGTAACTACAAAGGAAGTTCTTAGAAAAGCTGATTTCAGGGTATGTGCACTTGTCAGTTTCTCCAATGTATGCATATAGGATCCTTGTTGCTTTGTATATGTTTGGCTGTTTGGTGAAATGTAAAGGATTGTTTTTATAGTTGATGCCCCTATACCTATTTTCCCTGATACGCATAAATAGAAGATGAGGACTAAAATTATGCAAAGTAGATTTATCCAATTTTTTTAAAGGGATAGTCTATCTTGAGTGAGACTCAGTTTCAGAATTAAAGATCTAGATATTATGATATTTTGAGCTTGCTGGCTCAGTGGTTGTGAATGAGCTGCATATTGGCAGGTTATTGCACTTGATTGCCTTAAGGCCTGTTTGATAACCATTTCAATTTTAAGTTTTAGTTTTCATTTTTTGTGCTAGAGTATAGAGGAAAATGAGAGTGAGGATGGGAGTTGGGATGAGATTGAGAGAGGATGAGAGGGGAGGATGGGAGGGAGGAGTAACAAAAGTGAAAAAAAAACTTGAAAGTGAAAACAATTTCAAATAGATTTCAGTTTTTAGTTTTTGTTTTCACTTTTGTTACTCTTCCCTCCCATCCTCCCCTCTCATCCTCTATACTCTAGCACAAAAGATGAAAATTAAAAACAAAAATTGAAATGGTTATCAAACGGGCCCTTAGGTTTTCTTAGTTAATTTTCAGAATATTCTATATTCTTTATTGAATTCATCAATTGCAACTAATTTTGATTATTAGAAAACTTAAGTTAAAAACTCTGGGCAGGTTGTTGTGATTTCATTATTACTCTCTCTTCTGCTACTAGACATTGAAATGTAGGTTTAGCTGTCCTTTTTTGTCCCTTGCATCCATTGAGATCTGAAATCCTTTATCTTGTTTCGCTGGTTTTACTGGTGTGCTTGCTTATCTTATTACGTCTCTGAATCCCAATTTTAAATGTCAAATTTTGTTGTTTATGCTTTTGATTTTTGATCCTTTGGATGCATTCTTGCACCAACTGTATTGTTCTGTGCAGAATGTGAGATTCCTGGCAAATTTCTTAACGGATGCTGGAATTCTCATCAAAAGAAGCAAGGTAAAATTGAATGCATGCTGAATGACCTGAACTTTGTTGAAGCTGCATTGAAATACTTTTAAGTTCAATTGTTCCTTGTGTAGACTGGGATCAGCGCCAAGGCCCAGAGGAAGGTCGCTAGGGAAATCAAAACAGCTCGAGCTTTTGGTTTAATGCCTTTCACAACAATGGGGACAAAGTCATTTGTTTTTGGGAAAACTATGGAGGCTCTCGATCAAGATTATGAATACGAAAGTTATGATAACCCAATGGATGCCGATGGAAAAGACCCCCTGGGGCCCTTTTAGCTTGTACGGAGGGGATCTTGAATCAGCAGAATTCAGTTCACAGCACAACTACAAACCTGCCCCTATCCCCACAAGAATATACAGAAGGAGAAGAAAATGATGGGAAAAGATGGGTTCTTATTTAAGGTGAATTCCGGGATGTTGGTAACTCCATGTTTCTGGTTGGTACGTAGGTTAATTCGTTTTTATTTTTTGTAGTTGTTATACATTCACTGTAATAACAGCCCAAGTAATTCCCCTTCGTATTTCAAGCCTATTGGGTTTTGGGTTTTCTTATCCAGTAGTTTGCCAATTTGCTGAACTAAGATGAATATTTTGGTACTCTAGTATATACATAATTAAGTTCAAGCGAAGATTGTACGGAGGAACTTCAGAAACAAGTTTGCCCTATAAAGTCAGGAATTTGATGAGGTGATTGACATGCAATATTTTTCTTCTACGTCATGTTGGAGCTTTGGCTCAATTATGAAAAACCATATTCCTATAGTCCTCGTGAGTTTACGGAAAAGATGCATTTATATTTTTGCATCCTTTTCATTACTATTTGTAATTGGTTTCAGTTGAATGAGGTTCTTTCCTTTCGATTGAAAAAGGAGAAGAAAAAACCGAATAAAACCGATTTTAAATTAAAAAAACCTTTATCATAAACCTAGTTGTCGACAGCCTTTAAATTTAGTGGCATTTTAGTCTCCCTTAAAATCATATAGTACTGCTGGAGGGTTAAGGGTTGCTTTCATAGCTCAAGTTTGTGATGAATTATTCTCCTCGCATCTATTAAGAAAAAAAAAAGAAGAAAAAAAGGAAGAAACTTAGCCCTTAAACAGTAAACCAATTATCGTTGTTACTCCCAAAATCCTTCACCAAGTTAAGATTTGATTCTCTCGTGACCAAAGTAGCTGATAACAAAGTAAGTTTAGGTTTATCCATTGCATCTCCATCTCTCAATATTCTAACAACAAAGCTCAGGCTTAATTACTCGAACCACTATTAGAGACCAAAACTAGCTGATTGTTTATTAAGAAATTTTGTGCAAGACCCCTTCAACAACAAGCAATTCCAATTTAGCTTACCTTAACTCTTTCATGCCTCAGTAAAACATTTCATATTTTTTTTCTAATTATATTTGTTAAAACCGTATGAGATTACATTCTCTTCTCAAACAGTCCGATAGTTTTTTTTTTTTTTTACTGTGCCTAAAATCAGTGATCTATGACACATTTTGTTTTTCACTGTCCGATAGTTTTTTCAAAAAAAAAGCACATGCAATACAGTAAAGAAATTTTAATTCTCCTGAGTCTGAGGGATTTTCCTCTTCTGCTAGCTAGGCAAGGCAACAACATAACCAATCTAAAGGGACCACATGCTCCACAGCCTGCTTATTATATTCTCTCTCATTTCTACCATTGTCACCTTCTTCCCTAACCCAAATGCTCCTCTCACTCCCTCTCTCTCCCAATGAAGAAAAAAAAACCAGAAACCTCCACTTACCCATTACCCAAATCTTCATAAATGACACTTGTACATCCACCATCTTCTCTTATTATCACCATCATCTTCACAGCCTTCGTATCTTCACTGACACCACATGATAGGGTGGTCCATGGCCTTGGCTTAGCTTCTACCACAGCCATCACATATGGCACTTCCACTGTTTGTGGCATTGTGGCAGACAACCCTACACAGAGCATACAATGCTACCAAAACATTCAGACCATTTCAGTCCAGCCCATTGTTTCTTTTGAAGCCATCTCTGGGGGCAAGACCTTCTTCTGTGGCCTCAGGTCTGGTGGCTTTAGCCTTCTCTGTTGGGACACCAGCTTATCTAGCTCAAGTAGGTTCCAACCTAAACGCATATATCACAGTGACACAATAGCCTTGACTGATCTGGCTGTAGGTGATGCGCAAGTTTGTGCCAGAGAGGTCAACTCTAGAATTGTCAGGTGCTGGAGAGGAGGAGATGGCACAAGAGGGTCTTTGTTTCCCTCACCTGGGGAAGCATTGGACTTTTATACAATCACATCTGGAAGGGGGTTTACATGTGGGATTTTGGTGAATGGTAGCAGAGTTCTGTGTTGGGGTCAGAGTAGTGTTGGAGCTGAGATTCAAACAGGGTTTGAGAATGTGTTGATGTCAAGCCTAGTTGTTGGAGAGTCTCATGCTTGTGGGTTGAGTGTGAATGGAGCTTTGGTCTGTAAAGGGAACAACGATTCCGGGCAATTGAATGTACCTTCAAGTACTTCAGCTTTTGAGTTTTCAGGCCTTGCACTGGGATCAAATTTTACTTGTGCTATTCGTCGAAGAAGTGGCTTTGTTGTATGCTGGGGAGGAAGAAACAGATTTGAATATCACAGTGATGCTATTGTAAATGTTTCATTTGAGTTGATTGATGCAGGTTTGGATTTTCTTTGTGGCTTGACAACAAGTAATTTATCAATGATTTGTTGGGGACCAGGCTGGTCTAGTTCTCAGAATGATCTTCCACTAGGAATGATTGTTCCTGGTCCATGTGTACAAGGTCCATGTAGTAGCTGTGGTGTGTACCTGAATTCGGAGACTCTTTGCGGTGGTTCTGGGAAAATCTGCAAATCATGCCAGATTGAACTTCCAATTGCAGTGCCGTTGCCCCCAATAAATCAGCCGCCACCACAAGGTTCAGCACCGGCTTCTTCATCATCCATAACCAGAAAGAGGCTTTTGTTGGCGTTTGCAATAGTTGGATCCGTTGGGGCTTTTGCAGGGCTCTGCACTATTATCTTTTGCCTATGGACTAGAAAATGTGGTTCTTGGTTTAACCATCATGATACTGTGCAACCCACAAGTGCTGTTGCCCCCAATGCAGGTTCTGCAGTTGGGATTGAAAATGATCCTAATGCTCCACCTTCAAGATCAAGTTCCATCAAGGGCTATATAAGCGGCTCATCATCAAAGCATGGAGACAAGACTGAGTCATTTCACCTAGCAGAGCTTTCCGCTGCTACCAAGCACTTCTCATCAGAAAACAAGATTGGTGCTGGGAGCTTTGGTACTGTCTATAAAGGCAAGCTCTCGGATGGTCGCGAAGTGGCCATCAAGAGGGGAGACACTAGTACCAAGACCAATAAATTTCAGGAGAAAGAGAGCGCATTTGATTCCGAATTAGCATTGCTGTCCCGGCTTCACCACAAGCACTTAGTGAAGTTAGTGGGATCCTGTGAAGAGAAGGATGAGAGACTTTTGGTTTACGAGTACATGTGCAACGGTTCACTTCATGATCACTTGCATAACAAGAAAAATGTTGAGAGAAGTAGCAGCATTGTGAATTCTTGGAGAATGAGGGTAAAAATTGCATTGGATGCAGCCAGGGGAATTGAGTATCTGCACAATTATGCAGTGCCAACAATAATTCACAGGGACATTAAGTCCTCAAACATTCTTTTGGATGAAAATTGGCTTGCAAGAGTATCTGATTTTGGACTGTCATTACTGGGACCGGAATCTGACCAAGAGATCGTGTCATCGAAGGCGGTTGGAACAGTTGGCTACATTGATCCTGAGTACTTTGTATCAAATGTTTTGACAGCAAAGAGTGATGTCTATGGCTTTGGGGTGGTGTTATTGGAGCTTTTGACAGGTAAGAGGGCTGTGTTCAGACTCAGTGAAGAGGGAACAGGTCCAATGGGGGTTGTGGAGTATGCCGGGCCGCGGTTGATGGCGGGGGAGCTGCAAAGCATTTTGGATCAAAGGGTGGTGCCGCCAGATCCGAATGAAGCTGAAGCAGTTGAGCTGGTGGCGTATACTGCCAGGCATTGTGTGAACTTGGAGGGGAAGGAAAGGCCTAGTATGACTGACATTGTTGCCAATTTGGAAAGGGCACTTGCTCTTTGTGAGGATGAACGTTTTAGCTTCTCTACCACCACAATTTCCCTCCCTTCATTGTGAAATTTCATCCAAAAACAGTATTCATTTATTTATTTTTCCTTATTAATTCTATACCAAATTTTTTTTCTTCACCATTTCGGCTTATTCTTAGTTTCACGATTTTTGCTATGGTAAAGATTAAGGAATGCCATAAAAGTGCGAATACATACACTTTTATCTCACAATCATCTCATCATATGAGTGAGACGTCATGAATAATTGTAAAAAAGGGGCGTATACGACGGTCCACTATAAAGTTATTGCTAACTTTAACGTACACAATAGGCCAGTGGTCTGGTCACTTGCATGATGGCCCTATCTTCTTGGTTGAGGTGAATGGTATCTCTCATCTCTTGCCTCCTGAATGTTGGCTGGTCCGGGAGGCAGTGGGGCATGAAGATTTTACCAGTGATTCCAATCAAAAGCATTATCCTATTCCTATATAGTGGGATCTTTGATCACCTTAGTGTACATTTTTTGGAATTCTAGTTACTTTAGCCAGGTAAAATGACCACTCTTTGCAAACCATCACACGATGTTGTTTTAGAAAATTAATTAGCTTCCACAGAAAATCATATAAAGGGTGCCAGTGGTTGCCTCCTTGTCTCTCAACAATCATATAAAACGGTTTCGTAGTTGTTTTTTATTTCGTTGGAGGATGTTTTAAATTTGATTTACGTGAATGTAAAATTGTTACATATGCGTGATTTGATCAAGGCATTGTGAAGGTTTAATTTTGATATACGTGTTATCATGTTGTAAAAATAGTCTTACAAATATTAATATTCTATAGTTTATAAATAAATAAATAAATAAAGTCTTTTAATGGCACTCCGTTAACAATTTTCTGAAAGAAAAAAAATGTATGGCTTTTAAATATGCAAATTTTAATTTTGTACTTACTGTTTGAAATCATTTTGTTTTTTCAACAAAAATAAATTAGGAAATATTGGCTTTTGAGTTTTGAATCCCAAGTTGACCCCAAAAAAGAAAAAGAAAAAGAAAAAAGACTAGTGAGTCACAGCTAGTTGTAAAACGCGGGGTCTGAGGCGGCCGCACCGTTTGATCACAGGCTGTACAACAGCTGGGTGCTGATGAAATGACGAACGTGGGATTATAAAATAGGCATAACTTTTGGTTAATTAATTATGTGAAGCAATAGGAAACAATAACCTATTACCAATGTGATCAAGACATGGACATTCAAATCATTGTTTTATTAAGTTGTATTAGGTGGCTTCATTACATAAAAATTAAGAGACACATGAGGATGTCAAAGGTTAATCATTGTCCACCCTCCCCTTTGAATAAAAAAAAAAGACAGGTTCAATGTTACTATTTACCATAGGCCATAGGCACAATTTTTAGCACATATTGTCGGTGCACGCGAATATCACA
The DNA here is from genome assembly GCA_018703695.1 of Prunus fruticosa. NCBI lineage: Eukaryota > Viridiplantae > Streptophyta > Magnoliopsida > Rosales > Rosaceae > Prunus > Prunus fruticosa. The sequence goes on from CM031922.1 coordinate 6,174,213, forward strand.
ATGTGTTGACTTATGTGTAGTGGATTATCCTAAACATAACTCGTATAATATATTAAAAGTAACATATATGATTGTACTTGTTACATAAAGTTAGCTGTGAATAATATATAGTGAGTTGATTTCTCACTCCTTTTTCGTTCACTTACACTTTATCGTTGGAAATTGTATGTTATAGTAAAACTTATTAAAAAAACATAAAAGAGTGTAAGTAGACAAAAAAAAGTGGAAAAATTAGCACCTTAATATATGTGACATATAACACTTATAGAGCATCAATAAATAATGCACCATTAATGGCGACGAAGAAAATTGCACTCCGTGTTTGATTAACTAGCTCTTTATCTAGTTATACTTTTGTTTCCATTGTTGAAAGATATGCCAAATCCAAATAATTAAAAAAACTTATTCTCATGTTTGGAATTGAAAGATTCTCACACATGTGGCTAAGATAAATAGAATTTATTGTGTATTAGCAGCAGATGGAAGTTTAGCATGTAATATTGAACATGGATTACAGGAGAGGCAGAGCATGAGAAAGCAAAGCAATACTTAATAATTTAATCAGCATAGTCAAGTTCAAATCTCATCAGAAGCCTCACAGATTTATATTTTTGGCCTCTTCTATTATGCAGAGGAACAGCTCGGATCCCAGTTCTGAGCTCTGGAATTGGGAGACATGTTTGGCCACCGAAGTCATGTTTCCCAGAAGTGTCATATTCTTTGACTTCAACTCGAAGCACAGCCAGTTCTGGAACTCTCAACGGGAAGATGAACTCCTTGTTCCATACTGGTACCCACTGGTCCTCAATTGGCTCGGTTTCCATCATTTTTGTATCATTTGGCACTCCAGCAATTCCAACCTACAAACACACCAAATTAAGCTCTGTTACCAGACTGTTAATCTGAACCATACCATATGTGCGTTCAAACAAAAATACATTAATCAGTTGTCTAGATTGTTGCTTTGACAACATACCATGTCAGACTGTCTGTAACACAAGAACATTTTACTCTGTTACATATACCGGTAAAGTTCTCTTACTAGGTACAAATGTAGAATTACGTTCAGATTATTATGCAAACAACATAATATGTCAGAGTATCTGTCTGAAGAGAACATTTATAGGGGATGTATGTTAGAATGAACATTTTGGTAACATACCCTCACATAAAAGTCCGGAGGAGAATAACGATCAAAGTGTGTGTGGTGGAAATCTGAATGCCAGCCTTCACCCATGTATACTTTTACCTGCTTGTGAACAAGAAGGTTATGGAGAAAGTTCATGTATATGCATATATATTTGAAAATAATAAGATAAAGTGGCATGGTTACAAGTTTAATCAGAGATTCAAAGCACCTTCAAATAAGTCTTGACTGGTAAGGGTTCATTAGGATCAAAAGCCTCATTATTTGGGCCAAGGGCCAGTAAAAAATCAGGTTTTTTCACATAACCACAGCCTCCATTGGCTCTGAACATTCCGTCCATGATCCAAAGGTACTTTCCATGTCCCTTTGAGAAGAAAATCACCATTGTAAGATAAGCAGGAATTGAGGTGAAGTAAAAGCAGAATTCCCAGAAAACAACTATAAGCTAGTTATTGAAAAAGTTCGCTAAAATTTACAAAAGAAGCCTAACTTGCATATTGAATGCCACCATTTGAGCTCCATGGGTCCATCCAAGCATGGGATCATAATTTGATGAGTCTAAACGTGTACCCTTAGGATATACCCTTAACAAATTTCTTTGTGTAAACCTAGAGAAAGATGAATTTAAACACAACTGATCATTTAGATGGTGAAGAACATTAAGAATTTAAGAGTAGTTAACATGAAAACCAGTGTAATGTCACCTGACAATATCCGATCCACGGGTTCTCGTTTCATTTTCCAGTTCTTGCTCACTCAAGCTAAGACGCCGGACCTTAATTGGATCGATATGCCATATATCAAGCCCACCTTTCGGCTTCCCTGCATGAATTGCAATTAACTGCTTATATTCTGGAATGGCATTCTCCTCATCTTCATCTTGATCATCTTGTTCATTGTCCTGCTTTCAAGTGTGTAATGATATATTAAAAGGGTACATGATTCTTGGTTCACTAAGCAAATGTGTTAGCACAATGTACACTAGTGTTCACATGCACCTTAATACCTTGTTATCAGTGGCTCCCGATTCCCTAGGTCTCTGAGATTCATGATACTCCGGTGGCTTGGTCGAAATCAGAATCCTTCTCTTCAATGAGTCAGGTGAAGGGAATTCCATTATGAATTCTGAACGAGGGCTGTATAGCATGTTTCCAAATGTTTCTGTGACCATCTACAATCACATTTGAAAAAAGAAGAAGTTCAAATCACAATTGAAGTGGTGAATATCATAAGATGGGAAGGCTAATTAAGGTATGAATTCCTATTCACCTTGGCCACTTTAGCTTGAAGATTTGAAGGTAGGTGGTCTTCAAATGTTATGACAACAGGGTATTCAGAAGCAGTAAAAGCATGATCCTTTATAGCCCGCAAACATTTGATGAGTTCCACTGGACTAGTAAGAGTCCTAAAGGTTCAAAGAGATCAAATTTTGTTATGCAAATATGACTAACTAGCTTGGACTGAGAATTAATAGTTTTCCAACCAAGACCATGTTCATAATTGAGTTTGAGAGCAACCACAAATTAAATTCATACCCTCCGTGACGGACCTCCACGCCATTTTTCTTAGAATTCGGCCACAAATCTAATTCGATAACTCTAACGCCTTGTAGCAGTGCGTTTATAATAGGGTGGACACTGCTGTCACTGCTGACTTGATTTCCTGTTAAGTAGGAGTTGTGGCCGGTAAATAGAAAATAATGAGCCAATGGCGCATTCATGTCTTGGTGCACCTGAATCCAAACACAGTTGTTCTCAATTTTTAGATCATTAAGATGCATAAACTAATGCAGAAACTGCACACTAATATTTTTTTTTTTCAATCATCTTCATAGTTTGCATGTTCCTTAAATGTATAAATAAGTTAGAAAGTTTCATCACTCTGAACAGTGAATGCTTTACTCAATATATGAAATTGAAACAACACAAAGTTTGATGAAATTACCTTAGAATAGAAAGGAGGATTAAGGTCACCAAGGAGATACCGAAAGAAGGCATCGAGATGGAGACCCTTTCTTTGAAAGATGTTGAGATGCTTGAGACTGTTGAAAATGGTCTGAGCATCCTCCTTGGTGGCATTGGGTTCTCCTTGAAACTCAATCAGAAAATTCTGAAGGTTATCGATCGTTATGGTGCCATTTTCGGCGTACTGATTAAACAGGTTCTTTATATCTTCAGGAGGCTCAGCCACCTTGAGCCTAAATATTCTCTTGAAGCAGAAGCAGACCTTGAAAGACTGCTTATTGGACATTTTTGAAACTGGCAGCTTGTGATGATGCCAATAGTTTCTCTAGATTCTGTTTATATGAAGAGAGAAAGGACGAATTTCATTAAGTACATCACAGCCTTTTGTGCATGAAGAGACTTACCGTGGAACTCGCATACATCAACGGCTGACAAGCATTTGGAATTTCCTGACAATAACTTATAATTTGCTTGAAATTCTTAGGCCTGGCTTTGCAGCAAAGTCAGAATCTGTGCTCATGCAAAACTTTAAATTGACAACACTCCACATTCCCTACTCTTTATGTAATTAATGTCATTTATACACGCTATTGTTAGTATTGTATGGCAATTCGTATCTCAACCCAACTTTTTCTTGGTCCACAAATAAAGAGAATGCTTCTCTCATACCTGGCTTTCTCGTCTGTACATTCTCTTTTGTCGGTGCAAATTGCCTAAAAAGATCTATATATATACCCTTGCTTTCTTTTTAGATCATTAACCAGACTATGTAACCAAAACATATCTATGCCATGGAAAGTAAATTTTCTTTTACTGAATTACATGACACGTTATCACCGGCCTGTACTCGAGCTATGTGATTGAAAGTTGAGTTGTTAATTTCTTCAATCTGGACAACGTTGCTACTGCAATTGTGGGGTAGGAGAAGGAAAAGTTTGACAACCAGGTTGAAAGTTGAGTTTCACCTAAACCCTATTAGATTTTGTCCATTTGATCTGCAGGTTGAACGGTGCCTTTATTGAGTTATACCAAAGATGGAATTGTCCCTTGAACATAATTGAGAAAAAGAAAAAGGGAAAAAGGAAAAGGCCAAAAAAAAAAGCCTGTCATTATATGCTTCTATAGACCATCCACTTCCAAAAAGGAAAAAAAATAAAGGGAGGGAGAGAGAGTACCAAACAATCTTTTACAATGAGCAAAATAAACAAAACTTATAGCAGAACTACAGGGGGCAACAGAATAAAAATGAACCGAGGACAATTCGATGAGCATAACCAAATGCTCAGATGAACTCAAATTGCATTAGAAGCCTTACTGAGTTGTATTTCGTTCCTTTACGGTCAAAGAGAGGGACTGCACGAATCCCTTGTCTCAATTCAGACACTGGCAAACAGGTTTGGCCACCAAAGTCATCCTTCTCAGACATGTCATACTCATGTACCTCAACTCGAAGCAAAGCCAATTCAGGAACCCTCAATGGAAATGTAAACTCTTCCTCCCAGACTGGTGTCCAATCATCCTCCTTTTTCTTAGTTTTCTTCATTATTTCATCAGCTGGAACTCCTGCTATGCCAACCTGCCTCACAGATTAAATGGTAAATAGAAGCACTAAGAAGTGTGCATCACTGCATTATTATTAATCAAGCACTTTAAAAGCATACATTATTTGGTTTACCAGTAGACTGACCAAGGTAATCATTTGAAAATAAAACACAGACCATCTTACCCTAGTGTAGAAATCCGGTGGGGAATATATATCGAAGTGTGTTTGTTTGAAATCCAAATGCCATCCATCTCCCATATATACTTTCACCTGTCAAGAAACATAATTAGTTTAAGAGTCTTTTAAACGAGAGGAGATAAAAAACAGTCTTGACAATCAACGTACTTACAACTTTACATCCAGAGAAAAGGAACAGAAAATGTGCTCACCTTTAAAGTCTTTTTTACTGGCAATTTTGCCTTAGGATCAAAGATCTGATTATCTGACTCGTTCATAAAAAAATCAGGCTTTTTCACATAACCACAACCCCCATTGGCTCTAAACATCCCATGCATCAGCCAAAGAGATCTACCATATCCCTGCCATTGGACCAGAGAAATGTTCATTTTCTGACTCAAAAATGCTACCAGTTTTCTTATCTTGAAATAACATTGCAAAGCATTATCTTGGTAACAGGGAAGAAAAAATACAATCAAAACAGGAGAAGGATATAAGAAAAAGAAAATAACTTTTTTTCGGGACAGAAAGGAAAAAACTTTAAACAACCTGCATATTGAATGCAACCATTTGAGCTCCATGCATCCAACCAATAAGTGGCTTGTAGTTGGAGGAGTTGAACCGAGTACCTTTTGGGTACACCCTTAAAATGTTCTTCTGGGTGAATCTATGAATAACATTGTTACAGTTTATAGTTGTTCAGTTGGATAACATAGATCAAATACCAAGTAAAAGAAGATTTCACAATTGAATTCATCACATGAGGGAATCATTCGGCACCTCATTGTGCTAGGAAAACAAAACGTACCTAACAACATCTGTTCCATGAGATTCAGCAGCCTTTTCAAGTGCTTGTTCACTCAAGCTAAGGCGTCTAACTTTATCAAGTTCAACTTTTAGTGCCTCCTTTAGACCACCCTTGGGTTTCCCAGCATGGATTGTAATTAGACGTTTGTATTCATGTTCTCCTGATGAGAACGATCCACGATTACTGTGACTGTTATCCTCACTTGAATCACTGTCACTCTGCAAGACAATAGAGAAAAATTTAATCACCCAAGGGCAGGACATCAAGCATAAGTGATGCTAGCGGTAAATATTTTTTTCTCGAAACACACCGTGTCATCATCTTCATGTTCTTCTGTAAGGTCTGAGGGTTCTTTCCCCCATAAGTCTTCCTCACTCTTATGTGCGTCATGTTCCTTTTCATTGACAGTTTTAGCCTTGCGGTACTCCTCAGGAGGTTTGGTAGAAATAATAATTCGATACTTAAGTTCTTCCGGTGAAGGTAACTCTTTCAAACAATCAGATTCAGGGTAAAACAACATCTCACCAAATGTCTGAATGAGCATCTGGAAATGAAGAAATTTGCAAATTTTAAACAGTAATTATAGTAAGAACATGATTTATTACTCATAGATAAGAAAAAAAGAAAAGAAAATCACCTGTGCTACTTTAGCTTGGAGATCAGGAGTAAGATGGTCTTCAAGAGTTATGATGACAGGGTATGGAGATTCAGAAAATGCATGCTCTTGAATTGATTTCAAGCATTTAATAAGCTCCACAGGGGTTGTCAAAGTCCTAGATTCACAAATACACACTTTGAATATCAATCCCATGAGTTGGAACACTAGGATTTTATAGAAATATCAACTAAGAACAGCAACAAAAAGTATCTAGGCTGAAAAGAGAATACTTTAAAACAGAGTTGCCTATCTTCAAGCTTACTTAGGATACACAGGCTTACATATATTCAATGAAACTCATGATCATTAAGACGATTTCACTTTGAAGTCCGACGAGGTACCATTAGGAGATAATTAGAGTTACCTTCCATGAAGAACATGCACATTGTCCTTTGTGGAATTTGGCCAAATATCAAGCTCCACCACTCTTACACCTCTCTTGAGTGCCTTTATGATTGGAACATCACTGCAGTCACTGCTGAGCTGATTTCCAGTCAGGTATGAATTATGACCTGTATATATGTAATAATGGGACAATGGAGCTGTCATATCCTGATGAACCTGAAACAAAATAACAAAAGCAGAAATTTACAAATTGTCTCAACCAAAATAGACGAAATACAAAAATGCACTTGTTCATTAAAGAAAACCCTTCTTTAATGAATTCATGATCAATAAAACAGGGCCACAAATTTGCTAATGAATTCAAGTAAAGTAGCCCAAGAATTTAAATGTCAAGATATTTCATATGCTGATGAGCATTGCTAGATTATGAGCTATCTATGACAAGTCTCTAGCAGCATGTTGTACACGTGTCAAACCGGAATTTGTCTGAAAGGAAGATTCTTCCACTCAAGCTAGCTATGAGCTAACGGAGTTTCAATATTTTCATTCTTGCAGTTTCCTATACTTTCTCGGGAAACAAACAAAACCCAGAAAAGAAAAACCCAATACCTGATCTCGAATGGGGGGGTTGAGATCGGGAGAGAACAAGTAATGGTGGAAGTCGTCGAGGGTGAGAGTGCGCCTGCTGATCAACTTGGCAATGTGGTGCCTCTTCTGCAGCACCTGCTCCACGATCCGCTCGGCGTTAGACTCAGCCGCGCCGCCGTCTGCCTGAAATTCCAGCAAGAAACGCTGCAGCTGCTCTGCTGTCATGTGGGTCCCTCCCTCGGCGTACTTGTTGAATACCTCCTTGACGTCCCGCGGTGGCTCTGCCTCCGTCACCCTGAACTTCCTCGTGAAGCACATGCACATCCTGTAACTCCCCATCGACCTTAACCAATAATTTACACAACAAAAATCAGAGCTTTTGAGAAATGGCGGACAGGACAGAGAGAGAGGTTTAGGAATGAGCTTTGGGGGGTTTATATTCTTTATTTATGGAATTGTGATCGTCAGATGAAGTTAGACAGACGACAGCCTTTTTATATTCTTTATTTATGCAAAAATTTGCCGTTTTGTTTGGCGCCTTTTTGGTTTTATTTATCCTTTTTTTAGCTTTTTAAATCATCGCGTATTAATTTTGATTGATGTTGACGGTTGTTTAATTAGATTTATAAATTTTCTCCATGGAGGAATATCATACGAACTATTAACAACTCTTGAGCCACGAAATTAATTGAGTCAACGGTTAAGAATTGTTTCCGTGTGATTGTATTAATTAGATTTAATCACAACCAACGTGTAAATATTTTTATCAACGATTCACATTAGGGTGAAGCGTAGACTCAATAAGAAGTCAAGAAAGAAGTTTATCTGTCCATGAGAAAAGATGGAGATTTGATAATGTAGAGACAGGACAGGTAGTCAAAGACTTCTTCTATTTTTTTAATTAAAGAAAATTTATCACGAGATGCACGTTGGTTTTCTTTTACTGAGCCATGCAATAATGAAACACCAGAGTGAGTAAAGACCACCCACCCAAAGGTACGTCTGGCCCGTTCCACCTGGTTTTATAAACTAACATTATCTTTGGCGTCAATTAGCAAAGAGAAAAATTAAAAACAATAAGAAATGATGTAATAATCAAATGATTCGAATACAAATAGAACAATCGATTGGCTTGGTGATAGGATCATTTTTTTTTGACACTATGTGTATAGAGGAGGATTGAACTCGAACATAATCCAGCTACTTTAGCCAATTGACCTAACTAGTGGCGGAGTCATTTAAGGCCAATGATAGCCTTCCTCTTAATTTTCTAAATTCCTATATATATATTTACATATGTTGTTTTGGATAAATAGTAAGAGGAAGCTCGAATCTGTATATATTTTTCAAACTGATATTCACATTTTTGCCTCCATAACTTCATAATTCTAGCTCCGCTCCTGGACCACATTCACAGTGATAGGACCATTAAATGTGTGGAAACAAAAAATGGTTTTTTCCATTGGAATGAGGAGAACCAAATACTCTCAGATGAACTGAAATCGCATTAGAAGCCTTATTGTGTTGTATTTGTTTCCTTTACGGTCAAAGAGAGGGACTGCGCGAATCCCTTGTTTCAATTCAGAGATTGGGAAACAAGTTTGGCCACCAAAGTCATCCTTCTCAGAAAGGTCATGCTCATGAACCTCAACTCGAAGCAAAGCCAACTCGGGAACTTTCAGTTGAAATGTAAACTCTTCCTCCCATGAAGGTGTCCAGATGTTCTCTTTTTTCTTGGTTTGTTTCATTATTTCATCTGCTGGCACTCCTGCTATGCCAACCTGTACAGATATTGTTAGCCATTAAATACAAGCCCTAATTATTTATTGTTAACCAAGCGCTTAAAAGCATACATAATTAATTATTTGGTTTACCAGTAGGTTAACTGACCAAGGTAATAATAATACATATCTGAAAGTGAAACACAGACCATATATCTTTTTATCTTATTTTGTCATTCGTTATGGAGGGGGAGGGGGGAGTATTATATTAGGTATGGAGGGGGAGGGGGGAGTATTATATTAGGTTGTCTAAAGATTGTCTCCAACGTGAATCAAACCCGTGTGGGCTTACCCTAGTATAGAAATCAGGAGGGTAATATAAATCGAAGTGTGTGTGTTTGAAATCCAAATGCCAACCATCTCCCATTTACACTTTCACCTGTCAAGAAACATAACTGACTTTAAGATTCTTGTAAAAATCAGGTTAATTCCAACTTCACATGCAGTAAAAGAAAAAGGAAGAGAAAATGTGATCACTCTTAAAGTCTTCTTTACTGGCAAGTTTGCCTTAGGATAAAAAACCTGATTATCTAAATCCTTCATAACAAAATCAGGCTTTTTTACATAACCACAACCCCCATTGGCTCTAAACATCCCTTGCATCAGCCAAAGATATCTACCATATTCCTGCCATTGAAACCAGAGAAATGTTATGATCGTTGGAGGAAATAAAACTAAAAGAAAAAGAAAAAAGAACATATTTTTTCAGGAAGACTGAAAGAAATTAGAACTTTAACAAACCTGCATGTTGAATGCAACCATTTGAGCGCCATGCATCCAACCAATAAGCGGCTTGTAGTTGGAGGAGTTAAACCGAGTACCTTTTGGATAAACCCTTAAAATGTTCTTCTGGGTAAATCTGTGAACAAAAATTGAAGTATATATTCGGTTCAAAAGCATTGATTAAATACCAAGTAAAAGATGTCATTGTGATAGAGAAAAAAAACAGAGTACCTAACAATATCCGTTCCATAAGATTCAGCAGCCTTTTCAAGTGCTTGTTCACTCAAGCTAAGGCGTCTAACTTTGTTAAGCTCAATTTTCAGTACCTCCTTTAAACCACCCTTTGGTTTTCCGGCATGGATAGCGATTAGATGTTTGTATTCGCGTGCTCCTGGTGAGGACAATCCACCAATATTGCCGCCATTGTTATCCTCACTTGAATCACTATCACTCTGCAAGGTAATAGAGAAAAATTAATCACCTAAGAGTTATGGCATTAAGCATGTAATTGGAGTTAGCATGTTCATTTAAAACACACCGTATCATCATCTTCTTCACGTTCATCTGTATTAAGCTCTGATGGGTCCTTCCTCCATAAGTCTTCTTCCTCACTCTTATGTAAGTCATCTCCCTTTCCGTTCGCAGTTTGAGCCTTACGGTACTCCTGAGGAGGTTTCGTAGAAATAATAATTCGGTACTTGAGTTGTTCCAGTGATGGAAACTCTTTCAAAGATTCTGATTCGGGGTAGAACAACATATCCTCAAATGTCTCAATGAGCATCTGGAAAAGCAAAAGAAAAAAAATTGCAGATTTAAAATAGTGATTTTAATAAGAGAAGGTGATTTATTAGAACTGATAGGATAAATAGAAAATCACCTGTGCTACTTTAGCTTGGAGATTCGGGGTAAGGTGGTCTTCAAGGGTTATGATGACAGGGTATGGAGATTCAGAAAATGCATGTTCTTTAATCGATTTCAAGCATTTAATAAGTTCCACAGGAGTTGTCCAGGTCCTAGATTCACAACAAGACACTTTGAATTAATATTTATCTACTGAAATTAGAATGCTTCAAAAATCAATGTTGGAGGTAGATTGGAGATAATTAGAGAATTTACCTTCCATGAAGAACATGCACATTGTCCTTTGCGGAATTTGGCCAAATATCAAGCTCCACCACTCTTACACCTCTCTGAGTGCCTCTATGATTGGAACATCACTGCAGTCGCTGCTGAGCTGATTTCCGGTCAGGTATGAATTATGACCTGTGTATATGTAGTAATGGGACAGTGGAGCTGTCATATCCTGATGAACCTGAAACAAAATATGCAAAGCAGAAATTTAAAAAAACGAAATTAAAAATGCACAAGATGCAGTAAGACCTCATAATCAAGAAAACAGAGGCACAAATTTGCTAATGAATTCAATTAAACTAGCCCAAGAAGTTAAATCTCAAGATATTTGATATGCTGATGAGCATTGCTAGATTATGAGCTATCTATGACAAGTCTCTAGCAGCATGTTGCACATGTGTCAAACTGGAATTCTTCCACTCAAGCTAGCTAGCTAACAGAGTTTCAATATGTACATTCTTTAAGTTTCCTATACTTTCTCGGGAAACAAACAAAACCCAGAAAAGGAAACCCAATTAGTAAACAAAAAGAGTGAATTAATTACAGAAGAGCTAGCTACTACTTGAGCTCGAATAGGTGGGTTGAGATCGGGAGAGAACAAGTAATGGTGAAAGTCGTCGAGGGTGAGAAGAGTGCGCCTGCTGATCAACTTGGCAATGTTGTGCCCCTTCTGCAGTACCTGCTCCACGATCCGCTCGGCTTCGGACAAGGACGTGCTGCCGCCCTCCGCCTGAAGCTCCACCAAGAAATGCCGCAGCTGTTCGGCTGTCATGTGGGTCCCGTCCTCCGCGTACTTGTTGAATGTCTCCTTGACTTCCGACGGCGGCTCTGCCTCCGTCACCCTGAACTTCCTTGTGAATTGTGAAGCATAAGCACATCCTATAACTCCCCATCTATCTTAAACAGAACGGAGAGAGAGAGAGAGACGTTTTAGGAATGTAATTAGGACTGTGTTTGATCAAGTTATAGACGACAGTCTTTTTATATTCTTTCTGTATTGATCCTTGCCGTTCTTGTTTGGCGCCTTATTTTTATTTGCATTAAAGTTGTTAAATTGTGATGACTTTGATGTATGACTGTATTGTTGCACCACTCCCACTAGGTTGGAATATATGCACTAACGCCAGTCGTGCGTGAACGAGAATAAGTATTTTTTCACAATCACTCATGCCTAAGTAATTTGAAGATATAAAGGACGTGGAGTGGCCTAAGTAGTTTGCCCTCCTCGCCCTTATCACCCAGCTGGTCTGGATTCGAACCTCCCTTTAAAAGGACAATGTTGGCTCCTGACATTCAGGAGCCATCTCTCAAGGCCTTTTAAAAATACCGTGTTTTTTTTCTTTTTTCTGTTTCCTCTCTCTCTCACCCACTCCCTCTCCTCCCCACTCTCTCTCTCTCTCCCCGTCTCCTTCCCTCTGCACTCTTTATTTCACCCTTTTTTTTTTGTTTCACTGCTCTCCCTCTCTCTCCCCCACTCTCCTCTCCTCCCCCTCTCTTTCTTTCACTTCTCCCTCTCTCCTCTCTCCCAGCTATGTCTTCTCTTTCCCTTTTCTTCCACCTTCCCAATTTCCAAACTCATCAATAAATTAAATTAAAATGAGGTAATGAGTGTTTAGGTGATGATTGGGAGATGATGGGAAGATGGGCTGATTATTTCACTTAATATCTTAATTGTTAAAATGAGGTTTTTGTGTTTGGTTTGATGGGCGTGGGAAGGAGGGGCTGAAATTTATTTAAGAGTTGCAGAGGAGAGAGAGGGGGGATGAGAGAGTGAGTGGGGAGGAGAGAAGTGGGTGAGAGATGAGGGAACAAATGAAAAAAGAAAAAGAAACAAGTGAAAAAAAGAAAAGAAAATGTCATTTTTTAAAGGCGTTTGTTTCTCTTTGGCTTTTAAAATAGAATATCGTTGTAACTCAAAAAGGGTCATTTGAAGATATAATTTAGACAAAGTTTACAGTGATCGACGCCCCACACGTGCAAGTCTTTTTCATGTCTAGTTTTATTGTTGTAATAGTCTCATGCATTGTCTCACCATATCAACGGTTCACAATCGTCTGTACACATGCGAGAGTAATTAGGTCTAAGCACAATTAGAAGCTAAGAAAGAAGTCAATGATGTCCCTCAGAAAAAGAAGACCGACAATAACCTCCTTTCTTCTTTTTCTGCTTCTTTTTTTTTGTTTAAATTTTTAAAATTTAAAATTTAAAATTTAAAGAAAAATAAGGTTTATTACGACATGAAGGGACACGTGGGTTTCTTTTAATGGAGTGATTATAGAAGTCTACAGACTGAGCTATGCAATAAACAAAGACCAAATTAAAAGATTGACTTGATTAACAAAAGGAAAAGAGTATTAAAATTAAGGTTGGTGTCTCTGAGCTAATTATAACAAAATTAAGGTTGATCGGAAATGGGCAAAACTATAAACATGCTACTGGAAGCCCTTTATGGTAGCACTCCAGAATTTGTTCCATTAATTACAATAATCTTCAGAGGAAATTAGATGGTAATGCATGCTTGATGCGTCTTAAGTCCTCAGCTATCTCAAAATGAAAGTCTTCGGTTTTGTCGGTTATGCGTCTATCTCTCTAATCACTGGTTATATGGTAGATTCTCTCTAAGCCCCGGAACCCAACCCAAGCCAACCCACTTGAAATTCATCAAACATTTTCATAGCTAACAGACTGAAAGGGGCAGACTGCATCAAGCCCTACATGAGATAACGAAATGATGCTGCTACCTGCTGCTACACAGAATCGCAGATAATTAGCATATTTTGGTAAGTATGTAGAAAGCCAGCTATATGTGTTTTTCATATGGGTCCAGCCACGTTATTTAAAAATTTGAGGGGTTTTCACCACAGGCCCAACAACACTACAGATCTGGATCAGCAGCCTTTAAACTTGGCCCAAAAAACCCAAACACAAACTCAGTTTTCTTTCTTCCTTTTACTGAGAGTCGCGAAAGCACTTCTATTCATAATCGTTACCACACTAGACGATTAAAAATTCATGTGCTATTTCCTTCTCCAGAAAGCACATTGGCGAGGACGAAGAGACGGTGTAATGTTATCGACCTGTTCGACATGGCCTGAAACACATAGCCAAATATAGACATAAAGAAATACCTGACCCAAAAACCAAAGACTTTTGATGCATAAAAGGTGCACATTGGCTAGGACGATCGGAAAGCATAATGTGGTAACCAACATTGAGATCATAAATCAGCATCTCTCTGAGACTCAAACCACTGAGCTCCATGATTTAACATGATCCTAAAAAAGACTGCATCAATTGATAGTGTTCAATGGATAGAGCTGCATCAACTGCACATTGCAATGAACTTGCAATGTTTCTCGTTAATTTCCAACAAATCCATCCATTAATCTTTATAATCATTATAGTAGAATTGGATGAATATATCTTGCAAATTGCAATGAACTAAGACAAATAGAACTTGAGAATCCAAATGACAGTGATTCTAATAATATTGTTGCCTTGCCTACGTCTATAAAAGAAAGAAAGAAAACCCAGCAATAAATCCAAGAGTAAAATTACTCTCTTGAGCCATGAAAGTAAAATTACCACAGCTAATGAATCCAACATGAAAAAATGGTATGTATGGGGCAATGTTCATGTTCTTCTAAAAAGAGGGGCTTTTAGCCTTTAGCCCTTTGGGCTTCACCCAAAAGCTCCAAAATTCAACTCACCAAATTCAGTCTGACCGAAACGCGTACCGCTCAACCTTCTCGTCGTTCAGATTAATCCCAACCATGGCCTCACCCAATCCACAGCTTATCTCAGCCAGCACATCTGGGTCACTATAATGGGTCGAAGCCTGCACAATAGCCCGAGCCCTCCGGCCGGGTCACCACTCTTAAACACACCCGACCCGACGAAAATCCCATCGCACCCCAACTGCATCATCAATGCCGCGTCGGCAGGCGTTGCCACGCCACCGGCGGCGAACTGCACCACCGGCAGCCTCCCGAGCTGCTTCGTCTGCATCATGAGATCGTACGGCGCAGCGATTCTCTTCGCGTACGCGAACACCTCGTCGTCGTCCATGTTCCGCAAAACCCTGATGTCCCCCATCACTTGCCTCACGTGCCTCACGGCCTCGACGATGTTTCCGGTGCCGGCCTCCCCCTTCGTCCGGATCATCGCGGCACCCTCCCGGATCCGGCGAAGCGCCTCGCCGAGGTTCCTGCAGCCGCAGACGAACGGGACGCGGAAGTTGTGCTTGTTGATGTGGTGCTCGTCGTCGGCGAGGGTCAGGACCTCGCTCTCGTCCACGTAGTCGACGCCGATGGCCTCGAGGATTTGGGCCTCGACGAAGTGGCCGATGCGAGCTTTGGCCATGACGGGGATGGTGACGGAGCGCTTGATCTCCTTGATGAGTTGCGGGTCGGACATTCGGGCAACGCCGCCCTGCGATCGGATGTCGGCGGGGACGCGCTCAAGGGCCATGACGGCGCATGCGCCGGCCTCCTCTACGATGCGGGCCTGCGCGGGGTTGACGACGTCCATGATGACGCCGCCGCGGAGCATTTGGGCGAGGCCAACTTTGACGGAGAATGGGGAGGATTTGGTCGTGGTTTCGTATATGGCGCCTTTGCCGTAGACGGTGACTACACCGCTGCTGTCAGCCATTTTTGGGAAATTGGGAAGGTGAGATCGCGAAGAAGAAGGAAGGTGGTGGAGAGTGGAGAGTAAGTGGAGAGAGACGGAGAAGAAGATGATGATGTCGATATGGGAAATGGAAATTGGATAAAATAATGGCTTCGGGACTAGTTTTGATTAGTTAAATAAAGGCAAAACGATAGTCGTAGTCCGTGGTTTCCAACTTTTACGATTAAGGTGCTGTGGTTTCAATTTCGTCACTTTTGCCATTGTGGTTTAGAATCCAAACAATTCGAGGACACTTCTCAATTTTCGTTAGATTCCTTTGAGTTCTGTTAGGCCATCAGCTGTTGCCGTTAGTTATTAAATAAGTGTGTAATTACAAAAACAGTAAAATATTAATAATAACAAAAATAATAAAAAATAAAAAATGAAGAGCCTTGCATTGCTCTATAGTAAGTTGCAGAGTGAGTGATTGCGTCTTCTCTGAGAAGCCAGCACCCAAAAATATTCAGAGAAAAAGAAAAGCTTTGAGAGAGCTCAGATTGTAGTAGAATACAATACAAGATTCAATAATTGCCTACTTCTCCAAGCCAAAGCCATCATTTTTGCTATTTGGATGCTGAACCTCATACTGGTCATCATCACCACACCAACTCCATACTTTTTCCATTAAAGCTTTCACGCCATTTCCCATGAGAAATTTGTAGCTTCCTCTCACGGAAAAGTGTTTTCTCCAACCTCTTCTTCCCTAAAAGCTCAACCTTTCTCTCTGCTATAAAACCCACAACACAAAGTCCTCTTCTTTCACACCAAAGCCTTTTCTCAACCAATCATCCTCTCTCTCTCTCACTCCTTCTCAGCCAGAAAACCACAGAACCTAGAAAAATGAATTAAACCAGAAAACTCAGAAAAAAGAATTAATCAAACCCAGAAAAACAAAATAATTAAAGAAATAAATTAACGAAACCCAGAAAAAGAAAAAAAAAATCCAGCTTTGGTTTGATTTCGAGGAGTTGAAGAAGAATGGCTAATGGGGTTTGAAAAAGGAATGCACAGCTTTGATCTCTTTCTCCATTTCTCCCCAATCCAACTTTGACCCCACTCTCCCTTTCTCCCTTCCTTAACCCACCCTCCACCCTCTCCTCCGTCAG
The DNA here is from genome assembly GCA_018703695.1 of Prunus fruticosa. Classification (NCBI taxonomy): domain Eukaryota; kingdom Viridiplantae; phylum Streptophyta; class Magnoliopsida; order Rosales; family Rosaceae; genus Prunus; species Prunus fruticosa. Next base: position 6,190,855 of record CM031922.1, read on the forward strand.
CCTCCAGCCATTGCCTCCCAAACAATCGCGCCTCACCTCAAGATCTCCTCGGCTCAACCCCAGAAAACAAATGCTGGATCGCTCCTCACCTCTGTGCGACTTCTCGGAGGCGAAATCGTGAATTAAGAGCTGTGAATGTCGTCGACCACCAGAACATCCGACGGGTCGAACTCCGCGGGTCCCACAACCCCACCCACCCTGACGCATCTCTCGTCTCTCTCTTCCCACCCCCGACGCACCTCCATCCCCAATCAACCCCAATCTGCCCCCATATTTGGAAACCCAGATTTGGAACCGAACTTAAAAAGTCAATTACAACTGGATTTTAACTAGAAATCCAAATTTAAAACAAAAACAAAAGAAATTGATTAACTCCGGTAAATTGAAGCGTTTTGGATGAGAGTTTGGGAGAGAGATTGGCTGGGTTGGTGGGGTGTGGGAGGGGGCACTCGTGGCTGGACGAAGAGTTTCGATTTGACCGTAATGCCCCTCCATGTGAGGGGCACGTGCTATGCCCTAATAGAACTAACAGAAATTCTGACGGAAATTGAGAAGTGTCCTCGAATTGCTTGGATTCTTAAACCACAGTGGCAAAAGTGACGAAATTAAAACCACAGGGACCTTAGTGGTAAAAGTTAGAAACCACAGGGACTACAAGTGTCGTTTTGCCTTAAATAAATCCCCAACCCCAACTCTTTGGATGTATCCAATTTTAATTTTTAAAGATTATTTTTAAATGAATGACTTTTCTAGAGTTACAAATTCTTAATGATTTTTACATATTTTTAAGGTAAAGTGACAAACTTTCATATACTTTTGTCATAGAGTTTTATAGACTTTTAAATACTTATTTTTATATTTATTTTACAAATAGCATTTATCTATGTTGAATTAACTAGTCGGCATACAATTACGTAAAAGCAAAGAATAGTTGTCCTTAACATTAGAAAATGATAAAAATGACAAAGGTTCCATTCATTTCAATAACGTTGAATAAACCACAATATAAATTCCTTTAGAAATTCCAATGTTCATTATCGTTGAGTTGCGTTATTATCTTGCATGGCATTTCTCCACGTGTCAAAAGTTATACCAACTCTCTATTTATTAGCATTCTCTCATTGTTGTTCTTGAATTTCAAAGACTTGTTCCACATTATCTCCTTCATTCCTTGGTAATAGTGAAGATGATGAAGACTCGTTCTTTGGTTCAATAGGAAATTCATCAGAACGATATTCCCTTCGAAGAAAATTATGTAGTCCCTGCAATTACATTGTATAATATATAATGTGGTTGCCTCTGTTTAGTATGTGGTTGCCTCTGTTTAGTAAAGAATGCACTTGAAATTGCATGAGACACACCATTTATTTAAATATGTTCCAACAACTCAGAGATATCATATTTGATGTATATGAAACAAACTTTAAAACTTTAAATATGTTCCCAATAGAAAATGGTCAGATTACAAGAGTCTATATTCCATCAATTCTCCTAGCCCAATACGTGATCAAATTGAGAATATTATATGAAAAAATTATCTACCTAACGAATTATGGGTAAAGAAACAATACCTAAATAATAAATTAATGAGTTTAGGGGCAAAAAATAATAATATAATATATTGTATACAAACATATAAGCATACAGGAAATTGTGACTCTTATAAAGAAAGAGGCATCTCTATTTTTGGCAACTCCAATTTTCTTTTTCAAATTTTCCTAAAGTATGGGTTTTCTTATTCATCATAAAAGAAAGTAAAAGAGTTGAATGGAACTTAGATTTTACATGTAAAAATTGAATAGTGTTTAGTTTTTAAATTTGGGACGTCTTTGAGAAGAGAAGTATAATTAGATTAAGAATTAGTTAATAAATAATATTAAATTTATGATTTCCATATTTTACTACATTAGCGTTCTTTCTTTCTTACAAGCATACAGGAATGCCTCTTTAAAAAACAAAAGCAAATAAATGTTAAAAGTTATGACTTGCCAAACTCCAATGGCAAACAAAATGCGGATTTGGCCTTTATTATCTTCTTTTCTTCTTCCCTTCGAGTAAAGTAATGACATGGTGACCAAGAATAGTTTTCAAGGGAAGAAAATAATGACAAAGTATTTTATTGTTGTATGTGTCTTTTTCCAGTCCCAAATGTTGTGCACCAATGCTATACTCTTTACACGCAAAACAATAATTAAGGGGGAAGAAAACCCTACTTCAGGGGTCATCTAAGACTACCCACCAACTAAAAACTCTATAAAATTATGATTATATAAAACTATGGCAGCATCCTAGTTTAATCGTCTCCGTTCTTTTGGATTCATATCCTCCACAGCCTCCATTACTTCCTTCTTTTTCTGCCTCCATCTCTTGATGAGATTACTATCGGCCGACTGGAGAGTGCAGGGGGGGCTAGCAGAAGGGTATGCAGTTGTCTTTTCAAAAAACTGCCTCTGTTTCGGGTCGGCAAGACAAATCAGGGATTCCGCACACACTTCCAGAGCAGAATCTGGAGGGACTGGCTTGAAGTCCAGCAGCTTCGAGTACTCTGTGATGAGGTGAAACATGTAATCATAGACCCTGTCCATGCTTAGGCTTTCCATAAAATCTTGCCCTCTTTGTCCTATTTCCTTAGCCTGTTCAGCCATTTGGGAATATTGTAGCCACGATTATGTTCTTTTCGTGAAAAATATAAGGTTAAAGAGGGAGAGGGGAAGGAACGGAATTGTACCATAACGATGGAAAGTGTTACACAATGTAACAACATAATGTACAGCATAACTAGCAATCGATACGTACCTCAGATTGGTGTCCATGGGCCCAGTCAACAGCAGACTTTATGGACGGGCATATAGCATTGGGAGAGATAGGCCAATAGTTAACCCTAGGAATGAGACCACGGCTGAAGAAATCCTCATATTGTGGGGTTATTATTAATGTAAGAGAACCACATGATACAATATATTTCAAGCTCACGGACCAAGCATAGCCTTCTGCATAGATTTTATACCTTCAACAGGAGGAAAATATTTGTGAGATGCAGGATCGGAGCCACATGCTAATTAGATAAGAAGATAATAAATCAATGCAATATAACCATATACAACAGTTAGTCACCAACCAAGAAGAAAGAGGAGTGAAAGTTTTATGGATGGTCGCAATAGTCAAGGTCCAGTTAGATAAGAAGACAGCATGCAATGGAGAATGTCTAAGTCCTCTTTGAAAGTTAAAGAATGCCCCCAAAAGGGGAATTTTGAACTTCAAAACTATAATCTGAAAACGGCATCCTTTTTGTGTTTTGATACTAAGGAGGACAAAAAATGGCATCATTTTCATAGATAACGAAAACTGAACTTAGATAGACAAAAGCAAAAGAAAAAATCCTCTAAGGACTACAAAACAGAGACAACAGATGATCTGTGTGACCATATATTATGCTAATAACTGATCAAGCTGCTTCTTCGTAGCTAACCAGTCAGACTATCTAATGAGAATATGATGATAGGCTATCACTTTTACGAGCTGTGCTCACCGATGATTACACTGATTAGACAGTTTGGACTGCTCAAAACCGGCTCTTGCTTCCGCTTCCCAATCCTATAATGTATATTAGAAAGACAATGTCAGGATTGGTCCTAGGCCTATTAAATCCAGAGTTCAAGTTAAAGAGATATCAACATTTGCAATTTTTAATTCAACCTGACGCATAATCTGTGCTCTCCACGTCTTAGTGTCGTTACAGTTAAGTAACTCTGTACGAACAGGGGAACTAACATCTGGGTTTCCTTTCCAATACGCGAAAGGCTCCTTCTTTCTCCAACTTCTTTCCTTAGAACCCCGTTTGATATTTCGGAACTGCTCATTCCAGGGATAAATATGTAGCTCCGGCCTGTGCAGTAATCATAGACTATAAAGACAATCAGCACAAATAAAACCATAACCAGGCATTTGAAGCCCACATAAAAGCAACATTTTCATGCTACTTAGTACAAGTTTAGCAAACTATGTCAATCCTGGAAAATTCCATTTATGACAGCGGTGATTGATCCACCTAAAATGGGGACAGCGTAAAATTGATGCAAGCATACACTAATTTACAATTTCTTATAGCAACTCAAGCATACACAAACAAATCATAAATGTAGGTTCTTTCCCATTGAGTCACTGGCAATGCGTATAAAACAAGCATAATTACCCACATAAAAAAACTGTAAATTTGAAAAGACAACAATAATAAATGTAGAAGACGATAATCAAAGACTGATGATTCTTACCAACCCCAGAAAGACCAATCAGGAAATGGGATATCAAAGTGATCTTCATCCGTACAGTACCGGAAAAGTGGCAAAGGCATTGATTCATGCTCGGTCCGGTTAATAATGGGCTTGTCCATACAATCAAACATGATATCCACATCTGGAACCCGATCCGGGTACCTCGCAAGGAGCTGCAGCAAACCCCAAATGGTGAACATGGCTCGGCTCTGCACACAAGCCCAGTACAAATCCACATACAGCTTCCCGCCAACAATCACCACACGAAACGCAGCGTACTGCTTAGCCGCCTCCAGATGGGCCGCGGAGATCCGGGTTCGGGCCCACGGCTCCAGATCGTGGTGGATCCATCGGAAGAAATTGGGGCATTTTGAGGCTTTCGCGCTGGACGAAGGAGGACGACGCCGTTCAGCGATGTCGTTGTTTCTGTAGCGGCAAGCGAGGTAGGAGCAGTGGATGAGCTTGTAGGCTCGGTCGTGGAGGGCCTCGTCGGAGAAGGTCTTGGGAGGGAAGAGGTGCCATGGCGTCGGGTCGAGGTTGTGGCCCGCCAATGTCTTCGTCTGAGTGGCGAAGTCGTCCACCTGTTCGACAAAATGCCCAAACGCATTGAGACTGAGAAACAAGAACAAACAATGAAGACGCAGAAAACGACGCGGCGTTTAAAAACCTTGTAGACAATGACAATGAGAGAGAGGAGGGATAAGGCGACGACGGATGGAAGGATGTAAGTGGGCGAGCGAGCGGTGGCTCTTGGAGCCATAGTCCGATGAGGTGGCGGTGGATGAGTGGTGGTGCTGCTGCTGCATTGTCTTTTCTTCTGTCGCCTTGTAAATTTGTAATCTGTCGTCACCTGGGGATGGGATGAGCTCCTTGGTTTTTCGCTTCTGCTGGGACCCACTCAGCACTCGTGTTTGCCACGTGGGTGGATTTTAATAGCTTCCTGACCCGTTTTCTCCTCGTTTGTGTTTCGCGGGAAAAATGAATGGTGTGGGACCCTCTGCGCAATAAACTGGTGATTTCATGAATCAATACTTTCATTTCGTACCAAGAAAATTCTTCGGACACTAAACAATAGTTTATGCAGACGTGGTTAAGTCAATTTGTAACCGGCAAAATTGTCTTTCCTTGAAGTAGGTCTGCAGTGTTCCATTCTGTTGTATTCGAGTTCGAATTCCTTGAAGGGAATTACAATTTTGATCCTTGTGGTTTTGATAATTTTATTTATTTGTTTTGGTTTTGTGGGTTTATTTTTTATTTTGTCAAAGTTAGGAAGAGAAAATGAAATCTGACAAACTACAAAAGTGTCTTGTAAATTCAAATAGTTTATTGTATATTGAACCCAACATTGGTTTTTAATTTGTTTTGTTATATCTGGAAAATTACATGTGTGAGATATACACAATACTGGAAAATCAAGCTACAATATTGATACAGAGAAAAATCCCAAACTTCAGAATAAGGGAAAGTAAACTGCATTATGTTGCCAACCTCCTCAAAAGCTTCATGTGAAAACCGTAAGAATTGTACAAACAAAAAGAAAAGAAAGAAAAGAAGGAGAAAAGAAAAGTCTCATATTACAATACAAATCACAACTTCATCTGTTAGTGAAAAATATCCACAATGGACCATTAAGAAGTATGGTGCAAGGGAGCTCCTACAAACTTGGCTCACTTATATACACAGCTCAGACTGTAAAGATCTTCTTCACTTTCTTCATCATTCTACGGCATATGGGACAAGTACCCACCTCTTCGGCAATCCTGCACGGTGAATCCACTAATTAGAATCTAACGCTTCTTTGATTTAGCAGAAGTTACAATGATTTGATTAATATTAGTGATTATGCTTAACAAGGTATGGTGTATTATGTTGCATAAGAGGCATGATGTAGATTCACATACCTTGTTCCACAAGTAAAACAGGCAGCACAGTGACCACAAGGAAGAAAGAAGCAATCTCTTGGACCATCAAAGCAAATAACACAAAGACGCTGAGTGTTGTTGTTATCCCCTTCATTTATTGACTTTCCTACAAGGGAACTCACTTCAAGGCTCTCTTCCAAATCTTCTTCGTTATTTGAAACAGATTCATAGGATGAACCCCAACTCAAAACATCGTCATCTTTCGGTGAAAGCAATGGGGTTTGTTCGGATTCTGCCTCCCCTGCTTGAAATTCTGTTCTGTCTTCACCAGAGTTTTGGAATATGTTACAAAATCTAAAGGCCATTAAGAGGAGCACAGTCATCACACCTATATGCGAACATAGAGGTAGGTGTTAGTAGACCTTTTCATTTTCATTTTTTATCAGTTTTATGAGAAGTATATGAAGGCAAACAAAAGTGACCTGATCCAAGAAAATACATGATCCATCGTGGTCCATAAGAGAGTCTGATGTACCAGTCATCGTCTGGGACACCCTAGAAGAATCATGACTGAAGATTAAAGATACATGATTCGGATTCAAAGAACACATTTATCGTGACAAAGTATTGGAAGCTACATTCATGACCTAAAAGGGGCAGAAGAGAAAGAAAACTAGCAAAGGAGAGTCTTTTGCATTACCTCTTTAGGACCTGGAGAAGTTATAACAACAGCACTTGCCCCCAAGAGGGAAAGCTTTAAGCTACATAATTGGTTATCTAAGGAGCATTTGTAATACGCCTCGGTTGTGTTATAATGAACAGATTTGATATTGAATTCCAACTCTACCTGTTGGAAGGTCAATAAAGCTGTTAATGGTTATTTATGCACATATAATTATATACAACAGATCATACACATTTGAATAATTACCTCAACATCCTCAGGGTTCAAGTTCCCTACTGCAATATAATAATTAGAAGACTTTGGAATTTCCTGCTGGATCTTACCACTTTCTGTGAAGAAACCAGGTTGCTTAGAACAATCTAATTGGTGCTAAAAGGGAGGATAAAGCATTGATTGATGAAGCTCACCATAAATTATATTCCAAGACAATGTTGCGTTACCATATGATGGATCCTCTATCCACTCAGCCATGCTTTCACTACCTGCAGGTTCAGATGAAAGTTTTCAATACACCAAAACACATTTGAGTTCTTCTACCACTCCCACCACCACCACCCCCGAAAAAAAGAGAAGAAAACCAAAAAAACAAAAGGCTCCCTCCTACAATAAGGGCTAGATAATAAACCTGCAGTAGAGACATTTGGCCTCAGGGGAAAGCGGTTTAGTTTCAAGAGCAGCAGAGGAAGCAAGACACAGAAATTGGAGAAGTTTTGAAGTGTCACTAATAGGATGCAATTTCTTTAAAAGTACTTGATTATCAGTCCTAGTCTCGAGAACATATATCCAAGTTTGCAATCTTATAAAGGTATTTGATGATTGTTGGCATGACCTTTAGATGATTGTAGCAAAGAAGCTGCTACAGAACATTATTCCAATTCTTCAACTAATTGATTTGACATCAAGCCTAGACCTTGATACCATAAAGTTTAGATAACCATAGAGGAGGAGGTACTTCAATCATAATAACAAAATTTCCCAAATTTGAAGAGCAGAAGTTGGGAATTACCTTGTGCGACTACAAGGGTTAAAGGCAAGGAACTTGTAGGTTTTACATGGTAAAAAATATCTATTCTAGACCCTTTGTTTAGAAAGTATATCCATTCCTGTTGCATGAAAAGAATAGAAATTTTATCCCTTCAATCAAAACATATGAAGAAACAAAATTTGAGTGAAGATGAGAGAAGAGGAGAAGAGAAGAAACTGTAGATACTATACGGTAAATGGCAAACATGTTACCTTGTGATAATTGGCTGGCACAAGTGTATCATGTGTTTCAGTCCAATCTATTTCAACATCCAGGGGAGGAGGTTTGTGAAATCCATATAACATTGGCCCAGGTTTTGGCTCATCAAGTTCTTGTGCCTGTTTATAGACTAAATGAGTTTACTGCACACTAACAGCTGCAGCAGAAAGGAAAAAGCAAAAAAAGGAGGTAAAATGAGAATTATGAGATTGAATCACCTTAATGGATTGCACAAAGAAGGGATTAGGTTGTATCAGGAGTGAACAATTCGGCCCCAATTTCAAATCGGCTGATCCATAAAAACCGAGTATCAAAGTCATGGATGCTGCCGGTGACGAAAATCGAAACCACAAGCAATCCAAGCAAACCAAATGAGTTAGATGCTCAAGTCATTAGTAAATGAGTTCATTATGTAACAACAACAGAAGGAAAACTTCAAAAGAAGAAGAAAAAAAAGTACGAGTTAGGCTATTCTTGTCTGCTTGGAACACATGGGAAAAACCAATACAGCAAAATGAAAACCTTTCAGATCATTTCAGACCATTTATGAAAGAACCAAATTCAACCCTATCCTTAAATGCACATGGCACAAGCGAATTGGATTGATTGGTTTCTGGAAATGATTTTTTTTTTTTTTTTTGGGGACAAAGCAACGCCCAAAACTAGTAAAGGATGGAAAGGGAAACTGACCAAAGAACCAAAACGTGACAAGCACAACAAGGCAAGACCAAACATCATCCTTCATCTCGGATGCTGCTACATCAGACACCAACAAATTCACATGATAAGTAAAAGTCCTAGAAATCCTCTGCTGCTGCTGTTGTTGTTGTGGCTGCTGTTCAATATGATTGTGTTGGCTCTGCTCATCAGAAATATCATCCCCATTTTGAGGCCTGATATTTTCTTCATCTTGCACCTGTGAGCTAGATGGTGAAGAAGAAGAAGAAGAAGAAGAAGATGGAACAGAAACATGTTGACCCTGATCTGGTTCTGGGTTTTCCATTCTGAACACAAAAAACAACCAAAATTGATTATCTTTGGCTTTTTTTGTTTTGTTTTGGTAAGTGAAAGAAAAGAACTACAACCGGAAACCACGACGGCACGCAGGCCCTAACAAGTCAAAATAAAACGAAACCGAGCAACTCAAAGGAAGGCCCCGATCCCACAAATGGCTGTTATTATTATACATAGCAATTAGCAAAGAAGCAAAATTATTAAACAAAGTTATATTAATATTTTGAAAAAAAAGCACTCACCTTGAGGAATGTAGTGGAAGTAGTCGGCCATTGAAGATGGAAAGGCGGTGGTGAAGAGGCTCTGACACTCTCACCAAGAAGTCCTCTTTCTGATTTCCTCCTTTGGTTTTCGGTACTCCATCGGGAATGGTAGTTGGGGCGTGACGGTTAGTTTATGTGTTTTAAATGCTTGATTTTTCACTTTAGATGTGGGTCTTGTCTTGTGGTCCCACAAAGTGGTCGGTCAACGAGCTTGAAATGGTGTGGTTGATAGGGTCCCATAATTCTTTTTGTTTATTTATGAATGTCAAACTTTTTATGAATTGTCATGTTGTTTTGGATTGGTAGTTGGGGTATAATTTTTAGGACTATATGATAGCACAACTTGAACACGATAATGCAAAGGTTGATCACAACTTCTATGCAAATCTAGTTACTTTATGAATGTTTCCATTTGCTTTTAAGGGAAAAAAGTTTTCTTTTTTGGGAAATTGAATAAAGATTAAAATAAAGGTTTAAGAAAGGATGTTGATTTTCTCACTACTTACACCACATTTTGTTTTTAGTACTTTTTATTATATCATACAAGAAGAGAATGTGCAAGTGGACAAAATAGCAGTTGGAAAATCAACTACTTTTAAGAAAAGAGATATGTCAATGAGGTCTAGTCCAATAAAATATAATATTAACTTGCACACCAGTGTTCGCCTCATATTTAGACCCTTATAAGCATAATCACTAATCAATAAGTCAATGCCCTTTGTAGGGGTTTTTTTCTTCCGTCAGCAGTTGGCTGGGCTGATGAAGTTGTCCCCTTTGTCTAGAGCTTCGAAAATTAAGCCCCAAAATGCTTCGAAAAGGGCAGCAAGGCCTTATGAAGTATTTTTGTTATCTTCACCAACAAAAATAACAGCAACTTACAGATAATTTCTTCATGCTTACAGATAAAATCTTGGGTTTGGCATGAGAGGCATGTGGCATGGAAGCAAAATCAACATGAGTTTAGCACTGAGGGAAAATTAAGTATTTCTAGGGGAAATATGGGGTATTAAGGTAGGAGAGGAAAGGGTTTTGCAGAGAGGTCTGGTTGAGATTGAGGGAAAAAGAGAAATGGGTGACTTGAGTATCACTTCCGGCAGCTCGTCGGTAACTTCTAGCAGCCTCCCAGAAGAGGAAAAAATGAGGGGAATACGGGTGATAGACCGGCAAAGCACGAAAATTACCTGAGCTTGGAGGTAGGAGATGAAGCTTGCTCTCCCCAGTGTGTGTTGTGGTTGGTAGAGAGGGGTCCTATTTATAGCTGTTGGGATTTGCTCTTCTCCAAGAAACCCTAATGGTTTCCTCCCAATCTAGCTAAGCTTTCCTCCTTCATTCTTCTCCTCCCTCTTGACTTACCTTATGGTGGCAACAATTAGCTATGCCCAATCCCACAAAATCAGACTTTTGGGGGCTCAAGGCTCCCTCCCTTGGCTGCTTCAGAGGAGAGCCTCTATTTTCACTCATCTTCTTTATCTTCTTTCTTCCTTTTTCCATAGCCAAATTTGATGAAGGAAAGAAACTGGGTTTGTATGCTGGTTCAAGGGATGGCATCCCTCCTTGCGTGCTAATATCTCTTGGTTCATTGAAGGATTTTTGCTTGGAACTTGCTCCCCCATGTGCTGGAACCTCCAGCGCTTTATTCAATAAACCTTCAGACCTCCCCCTTCGTAGCTTTTGTTCTCCCAGCCAACTGGGGTAGTTGTATGGGCCAAGATGGCTCATTAAGTAAGTGGGCTTTTTGGTTGAGTCAATATGCTACTTTTTGATTGGGCCATTTTCATTAAACGTTTGGGCTTTTGGTAAGGTTCATAGGCTATTTTGACTGGGCTATTTCTTCCTCTTGTGCTCACCCACATGTTTGGGCCTAAGAAATGGGCTTGAGTCCGGAGGCTCCCAAGCGACTCAGGGCTTCCATTTCTCGGCCCATCAATGGGCCTCATGTTGATTTATTACCATCCATACCACAACCCACTCAAGCAAGCCTCGGGCATTTGAGTGGCTTGGACCCACTTAAGCTTGTAGCGCGACGTGTTACTTATTTGCTTGGCGTGGCATGTGTGCAAGCGTGTATGACGAACTTTCGCGTGCCCTAATCGGACTTCTTCTCGGTAAGGTATTGCATTGGGCCAAGAATTTTTTTGGACTTAACCGTGGATTTTTTGGGCCTCAACACCCTTTTTCACTCAGTTAGCAGTGCTTTCATTATTCCATGTAAGGAGACAATCCTTATTCTTGCAAATTACAATTCAACACATATACAAGAAAAATTACCAAAACCGCAAATTTTATTTGTTTGCACTCAGTGTCTATAATTGGAAAGTATGAGTTACTACTTCCCTTTCCAAGAGAATGCGATTACAGTTGATATTGACAAACAAAAAAAGAGTATTGTTGATTATCGCTAATTCTCAAAAAAAGAAGAAGAAGGGAGTTTTATAAAAATACCCAAAATGGGGGCTGAAATTATAAAAATACCCAACACCCAAAACACTTTATAAACATACCCAAAACCCATCATTATACACACTCAAAACCCATTTATAAACATACCCAAAAAATATACAATTGTTGATTGTGTGGTTGATTTTGGGTATGTTTCTATGTTTAAATAGTATTTGGGTATTTTTATAAATACATGTATAGGATTGGGTATTTTTATAAATATCTCTAAAAAAAAAATAGAGTATTGTTGACAGAATCGAAAACTATGACGCATGTAGGCCCAAAATGCATCCCACCACACCAATCAGCCCTAGGCCCAAAATAGCTCTCAGAAATCGGCCCGTATCCATTGACATCAAACTAGTTTGAGACTGTCGACGGCACCATAGACGGCTCAACCAATCGCATTCAACCAAAACACCAAAATTTCCTACGTGTCGAAATCGTATTGGCTGGGACACTGAACCCTAAGACTCCTCTATAGAATGAATGTGCATTTCATCAGTACCAAATCAATGAATCTGAGAGAGAGACAGAAACACTGAGACTTCGAAGAACTCAAGAAGCAAGAGATGGCTCGGACGACGTCGTTTTTGCTCTGCACCCTGGTCCTCTTCGGAACCTTAGCTCTTATCCAGGTGAATTTTTTTGATATTAGCTTAATTCCTTATCACAGTCTCACTCTGATCCAATTGCAAACTATTGGGTATATTATTTTTTTTTCTGTAATTTTTTAAATACATAAACTTGGTTAAAATCAGTGATTGATGAAGTGGGTTGATGATCATTCAGGCAAAGAAGTCAAAGGAGGATCTGAAGGAAGTAACCCACAAAGTTTTCTTTGATGTTGAGATAGCTGGCAAGCCTGCTGGTATGTTTTTACTTTGTAATCTAATTTGTTGATTAGATTGTAAAACAAAATTTGACCCATCACTCAAAATTCAATGATTTTAAGTGGCTGCTCCCAAATTTGATATTGGTATAATATGATAATATACAAGCCCAATAGGGAACTGAAAGGTGATCATTTCTGTAGAGGTGGGAATGTGGTTATGTTCATAGAGTGTTGGCAAATGAAAATTGGGGATTCCAAAGTGATGATTTAGAGGTATTTTTGTTTTGGCTAACAGATATTGATACTGTTCTGATCACTGGGTTTCAGGTCGGGTTGTAATCGGTCTCTTTGGGAAGACGGTTCCCAAGACTGCAGGTATTGTAGTGAATAATCACTCATTTTGGATGGATTCTGTGTTCAAAGCTACATTTGCAGGACATTACTAACTTATTCCTTTTTTTTTTTCAGAAAATTTTCGAGCTCTTTGCACAGGTAACCAGCCAGTGCCACTCATCTTCATTTCCTTGTATATAGCATAATAAATTATATGCGGTATCTACTTTTTGGGGTTTATCATCAGAAATGGATATAAAATGAAATTTGGTTAAGGCCTCAAGCTTGCTAACAACTGGACGTTTACAATGGGAGGATGCATATAATTGGTAGATATATAGAAATCTTCCTGTATTCTGTACTGCCCCAAAACAGTAGAGATTAGGAAGTAGTACGAGTTACAGAGGAATGTTTGCTTGTATCCCCTTGGAAACTGTTATTCAATATAGAAGTTGCTTATATATATATATATTCTTTGTAATGTTGTTCGTTTCCTTTTTGTTTTCCATATAATTTCAGGGGAGAAGGGCATTGGAAAGAGTGGAAAACCTCTCCATTTCAAGGGTAGCAAATTTCATAGGATTATACCCAGTTTCATGATTCAGGGAGGTGATTTCACACTTGGTGATGGAAGAGGTGGAGAATCAATTTACGGAGAGAAGTTTGCTGATGAGAATTTCAAGCTGAAGCACACTGCCCCAGGTAGACAAATAATACAACTCCTTCCTCGCCCCCTCCCCCCCCCCCCCCCCCCCCCTTTTTTATTCTCTGAATGGAATAGATGTGAACAAAAATCACTTGACTCTTGTGTACAGGGCTTTTGTCAATGGCAAATGCTGGTTCCGACACCAATGGTTCACAGTTCTTCATCACAACTGTGACAACTAACTGGTAATTTAATGTGCATCCATGCATACTTGTAAAAGAGAAAAAACTTCTAAAACAACTATCGTCTGCTACTTGATGCATGGTTTCCTCACCTTACATATTTGCATCTTTGCACTCATTCGAATTGGGGTTGAACTACCGACTTCATCAGGAGTTGCTCTGAAGTTTCTGAACTAATATTCGAATCCCTATTTACAGGTTGGATGGCAGACATGTTGTATTTGGAAAGGTGCTGTCTGGAATGGATGTGGTTTACAAGATTGAAGCCGAAGGAAATCAGAATGGCACACCCAAGAGCAAAGTCGTGATCGCAGACAGTGGCGAACTTCCTCTCTAGATGTTGCTATCTTTCTCCATATACTGAGTGATAGTAGTTGTAACTGTTCTACTTATCCTTAATTTTCCACTTTTGAGATCGCTGAAGATGTTATAACTAATGTACCAATAGATTTCTTAATTTGAAGTGGATATCTCAAGCTCTTCTTTTTGGGAGAGGATCCTCTTTTCTCCTCTCCTTCCAAACTCTCCTAACCTTGCCAACCTTTTAACAACAAAGTGCTACGTTTCAAGTACGAAATCGTGAGGCTGTGAAATCCAGCAAGATCATCGAAAACCCCCAACCCACCTTTTTGTTATGGTAACCCATTATGTTGAGCCTGGATCTGTTTCTAAATATCAAAATGTTGGTGGAAAGAAGGGTTGAGAGCTCTGTGGTTGTGGGTTTTCTAGCCTGTCGGTGAGAGGGTGATGGCTACTTTCTTGCACGTCTATTTTCCAATGACACGATTTTAAAGAGGATTGGTCGTGGACTGTTCAAGAAAGTTTGGCTCTTTGATGAACAAGCCGACGCTGGGGTTTATTAACAAAGTTCTTTCTAAAGAACCCAACAGAAAAATTATAATTAATATGAGTTCGTAGGATGTAATTTTAATTACTTGGTTTTTTTTATGGTTCAAAATTTAGATAGGTTAGGAGATTAAGGTGATTAGGAGAGGATTCCGAATCCCTTTTTCTTTTTATTTAATCAGCATGATATAGTTTATTTTATTTCTTAAATTTAGGTTACAGGTTCCTTTTGTTATGGAGCCTCACAAATTTTTAGCCTGTAATATAATAAAGTGATTCAAAAAAAAAAAAAAAAAGAAGAAGAGATAAGTGCCAACATAAAATAAAGATTCAAAACAGGAATCCGAGACCCAACATAATTAGGAAAACAACAAGTGATAAAATAAAAGATTCAAAACGGAAATCCGAGACCCAACATAACTAGGAAAACAACACCACCCCATGCTTATGCTTATAAATCACTCACAAGCAAACACAAAGTCAAGTCAGTCTTTCTTCCTCCTTTTCTGTTCAAAGATTTAAGCAGAGAGAGAGAGAGAGAGCGTGAATTGCTTTCAAATAGGCTAACAATGACTAATTATAGTGGTAATCGGCTGGTGGGTTTTAGGTTTCACCCTACCGATCAAGAACTCATCAGTTACTTCCTCTACAAGAAAGCGATAGCCAAGGAGCCATTAATGGCGTCATACAGCAACATTGTGCATGACTTCAATCTTTTGGGAGAAACAGAGCCCTGGGTGGTCTGGGATATCTTCGGAGGGCCTGACCTCATTGACGAAGACTTGTATTTCTTCTCGGAGCTCAAGAATTTAAGCCCAAAGGGTTCGCGCATTAAACGCAAGATTGAGGCCGGAGGTACTTGGAGCGAAGCCTTCTCCAAAAAGGTTTACGACGAGACGACTGGAAACCTTATCGGGCGAAAAAGGAATTTGCGGTACGAGAACGAAGGGTGCGAGCACCACGGCAAGTGGCTGTTAGAAGAATATAGTCTTGTTGATCAAGAGACACAAAAGATTGTGCTATGCCGACTTAAAAAGAACAACAGGGTTTGGAACAAAATAAATAATTCAACTCAAGAATTGAAGGAGAAACCCTCAAACAAGAAGGCAAGAAAAGGATTGGGATCACCAAAGATCGAGGATGAGGAACCACACAGAACTTCTGGCCGAAGTAGCGTCTATAATAATCTTGATCAAGAGCTGATAATCGATACTAATTATAATGCGATTTCGAATAATATTTGTGGTGATAATCAAGATAACATGTTGATGACCAGTGACTTTGCGTCTGATCCGGTATGCTTCGACTATGGTGGTCTGACTGATGAAGAATATGTTTTTGACGTCAATGAATTGTTGGCAACAGTAGAGCCACAACCATTGTCAATGGAGTTGCCTCAGATGCCTGAAACCCTAGAGCCTTTGCTAAGTTCTGGGCTTGGTGATGATAGGGAAGTGGAAGCTTGGAACTCAAGTGGTCTGGAGAATGTATATGGAACCAACAAAAAGACGACATCACATATTGGTTCAACAATTACAAAATATTTTGAAAATTTGTAAGAAATTTTTTAATGATTGTGAATTTTCCTTTCTTAGTACACTAGAGGCACATTGTAATTTCCTTCTTGGTATATATGATAGTTCTTTTAATTTCATATTCTTCTTTAGTTCATATAGTTTCTTCGGTATATATGACAGTTCTATATTATTTTTTAAGAGTGCTGCTATTTCCACCCCCTCTCATATTTCCCCACCCACCATATAAATTTTAAAAAATATAATCCTATCTTTCCACCCACCATTAATCCTAAAATACCCTTTAATTATTATTTTCTCTTTATCAAATTTAATAATTTAAAACATAAAAAAAGAAGCTTAATGGAACTTAACAATTAACTCATACTATCGTTATTCTTTTTTTCTTTTCTTTTTTCTTCCTTTCTTTCTCTGCGGTTTCTCCACCCAATTGTATAGGTTTTTTTTTATCCCTCATCCTTTCTCTAAGTTTGGTTGGTTTTGGTGGTGGCTTGAGAAAATTCAGGGTTGGGACCCGAGAATTGGAGGGTGGTCTCATTGTTGAGTTGGAGGGTTTGTTAGGAGAGGTTGTACGAAGCAATGACAAATGTAGATGGCGTATAAGAAGACATGGCTGAGAAAGAAAGGTCACCTTAGATTGAATTAAATTGAATTTGAACGATTTTGATTATTATGTAAAGATCAGTTAAGCCATTATAAAGAGAGTACAAAAAAAAACTTCTATTTTGGAGAGTTTGTTTAGGGTTTAGGAAGGAAGAAGGAAAAATCAAACCTCTACAATTGGGTGGAGAAGCTGTAAGTATAAGAAATAAGTATTTAAAAAAAAAAAAAAAAGAAGAAGACTAAACTGATTGGGGGAGATATTGACCAAAAAAAAAAACGATTGAACAAAACAAACATGAAAAGGGGAGAGGTTGAAGAGATAGGAAAAAAAAAAAAAACAAAAAGTAAATGACGGCAGGAGTTAAGGTTCAAATTGTTAAGTTGCATTAGAGATATTTTTTTCTTTTTTATTATGAAAAAATTTCAATATGTTAGATTAAATTTTAATGAGGTGGCATAAGTCCTTAAAAGTTATTTTACAAAGGACTACATTTGTCCTTAAAATTTTGAAGATAAGATGGGTGGGAAAATAGAACAAGAAGTGGAAATAATAGCACTCTTTTTTAATGACAGAAAGAAGTTGAGATAATAAATGTAATTGGATGAGGAAGAATACAAAAGGCAACTTTTGAAATTAAAATCGAAGAATGGTAGACTCGAGCTTAGCCAAGTTGGCCACAACAGAAACAATAAAAATAACAGAGAATTTTTAGTTTTAATTCTCCTTTATCTCTCTACTCTCTCCAATGAATTAAAAAAAATAAAAAATACAAGAAAATACAAAATTAAAAACACAAAACCGTATGAAACAAGGGATATGTATGTATTTGATGGAGTGTATCAGGTCATTGACAACTAAGTTAAATTACAGAGTTTTTTTCTCAAGTTATATACATGCCCTACACACGGTAAGTACAAGGAGCAACTTGAGCTAAGCTTGGACTTTTTCAAATAAATAATTTAGCCACCTAAGGTATGGTATGTAAAATGATGAATATCAACATCTGAGAAACCTGATCGACCTTCAACATTACATTCACTACACTATCCCTAACAGCTGTGACAACAAACAATGACCCGAAACACAACCTGTGGATGGTTTTACATAAACTAGTCTTCATTACGGTTTAATTCGCTCATTCCGGCAAAGGGATCATACTCAGTAACTATGTTAAAGGGGGTTACTCAGGATCACTCTCCAAATCTAGAAAGCTGAACTCTTTCTGTGCACCTAGCTTGATTAATACCGTTCCCCGATTCTCTTCACTCCATTTTATACCTTCATTCTCAATAAGTTTGATGACCTGTGCAAGGCAAACAGTTAGGTAATGTATCATGTATACATACGAGGATTTTGTCCCTATAAAGCTGAAGATTAAAAAAATTCAATGAAAAACATACGTTTCTTTTTTGCTAAAAAAATATTAAAAGATGGAAAGGTCAAATTCACTAGCACTTACAAATATGGCACCATCATCAGTTAAAAGAACATTTTATTTGCACATAAATTAACAAAGGCACCAGTTTGATCATTTTTATATGCATTTTAAAACCACCAAGGCCTGATTTTCCAACAAATTTAATGCAATGGAGCAGCTAAACCCATACCGATTGCTTCAGCTTTGACTTTCCAACACCATGTGACCCACACCCTGTGATGACCCTGAGGAATTGAACCGCTGGACCAGACAGAAAAGTAATTAAACTCAAAATACCTAACAATTTATCAGAGCAAATTTGTTTTAAAATGAGAAAGTGGGGTAGAAAACACTTACATTGTGCATATGTTCCGAATAAGAGATGGATTTTTAAAAGCTTCATTGCTTGTTTGACATGTTGTCCATGCAAATCAATTGTTATCACATTTTCTATGTCCTTGTTTCTGCAGATTATAACATTAGTTTAGTTTGTCTACAAAGAAAAAGGTAGAGTTGAAAAAGGCAACGAATATATCATGCCAACCTAGCTTTAAAGATATCCTGGCTTGCCCTTTCATCAGCCTCTCGGGCCAACTTTGTCTGTACCTTCCCCTGGCCAAATGCAAGATAAGGTCAGGTAAATATCTCAACTTGATAACAAAACAAGAAAAAAGAAGAACGACAACAGCTTCCATGAGGGTTGGCCCTCTAGAAAATACAAACAAACTTAAAGTGACAAATAGAGTGGGCATCTAGGGGACTTAGCCTAGGTGGTTGATTGTTAAATCATTAAGTTTGTATAATGATTTTATCCTAGACCATTGAGCAGCCTACTAGCCCTCATATAAGGAAATTGATAGGGAAAAAAACCAACGAAAGCGCAAACAGCACACTTTAGCTATTGTCAAATATTTACTAATAATTTCGATAGGAAGTCCAAACATCTATCTTACACATTGTGCCTACCACTCCTCCATAATCATGCATGCCTCAAATTACATCATTATAAAACAATCCAGTGAAAGCACACCTCCCAAACAACAACCTTACATCATTATAAAACAATCCAATGAAAGCATACCACCCAAACAACAACCTTACATCATTATAAAACGATCCAATGAAAGCACACCTCCCAATCAACAAACTTGCAATATTATGCTCTTAAAGAAGTACAGACCTGGTCAGCGAGGTAACCTGCGTATTCCCGTGATCCTTTTGAATATGCCGTTGCAGCCTGTAGATAAATGCGCTCTTGTCAGAAGTTACTAAAATAACCAATAAAAGTAAGGTGCTAAAACCATCTTACTTTCTGATAATGCGACCTCACTGAATCCCAGTGCTCCTTTGCAGTTCCTCTGAATGCATGATACTCGTCTCCTTTAACTAAATGAAAAAGGAAACAGAAAAACATAAGAATAAATGCAACTACACTGCTATAGTTGGGTAAATAACCGTTCATTAAAAAGTAGACAAAAGAAGCATTAAAAAAATGAAACCTTAATTATGAGGAAATTAATCACTAATCTAAGAGGAAACAAGTCCTTCGTACAAGAGAAGATGCAATTTCAAAGGAAACATCAGGAAATCAAAGTTCAATACCAAAGGTGTCCTTCTGTGCTTCTGCAGAGCTAGAAGTGCAAACATCAAACCCGGGTGCCAATGATTGTAACTTATTTACAACATTCTTCCAATTCATGGCTGTTGGTTCATATTCAGGACTCTTGGAGATGTTAAACAAAGATTCCAACACCTTTTGAGGGAGTTCTGCTGGAGTACTTCTTGGGCTGACGGGTGATTGAGCTTCAGAACTGGCAAGAACCTTTGCATAATTCCTAAAACGAAGAAAGCAACTTAGCTTGTGAGACCAGGCTCTACACTTCTAACATTCTCACAGCGAGAATGACATTTAGCCTCAAATAAAGGGACCTAAACAAGCTTTATGCCATGACATATTTGCCTAATCTGCATAATAGCATATAAATGGTATATGAAATACTTACTACCATAAGTGGCACACACTGAATGAATCCAGATAGAAAAATATGTATATGTATGGTTTGAGACAAATATGAATGGTATCTCCTGGAATTACCCCAAGAGTGAAAAAACGAAAGGACTAAAACTCCAATGACTTAAGCTGCTTTACAAAAGTTTCTCCTCATAAAAAACTAACATCATATGCTATCCAAATACATAGGCTCTTCAAGCAAGTTTTAACATAAAATTACAATGTACATCCTTGATTCAAGATGGCTAATTGGCATAAAAAGCAGTGTTCCTAACCATCAAAATCCTACACTGCCACACAACACCTAATAGATGCCATGCCAAAAGAGAAAAAGGGGAGGGGGAGAGAGAGAGAGAGAGAGAGCAAATAAAAAGATTATCACTATAACTATACTGTATACTCAAAATGAAATTATCAAGGATTTCATTGGGTTAAGAAAAGAAAGAGAAGAAAAATGGAAAACAGAAGCGCCGAATTAGAATAATTTACCGGCAAGTATATCCGGAATACCATATATTATCCTGGAGCTCGCTTTCAGATGAATGAGAAGTGCAATCAGATGCCCTATCTGTCAGCTGTCACAAAATTCCATAATCAATATAGACAAAGCACAAAACCAACTATTATGAATGTCAAAAAGAAAAGTATATGTAAAAAATTTAGTGGCCAACATATGTATAAAAATAATTCACAAAAAAGTTAAATAAACTAAACTATCAATCATTATCCTTCATAAGCCCATACAGCAAAGCCACTCACTAGTCTCTTACAGAAGACAGCATAAACATCTCAATTTCAGTAAGACAACACTCTGGAAAATGTATCAACTACATCCTACTAAATTAAGAAAGAACAAGAAAAGGGGTGGGGGATGTTCGCTGCAAATTCACAATCGGATGATGTAGACACATCTAAATAACACTATGTTAGTCATGTATATTTGACATGAGTTCAACCAACCCAAACCCTCCACAAACTCAGTCCCCTACTCGTCAAGATGTGAACAGAGGAGTCTTTATTCTAACATAGGGTAAATACAAAAGTAACTTCTGGTGAGGGACTGATAAGAAAAACTATCTTAGCAAAAAGACAAGGAAAAGAAAGCCTCTAGATGGTCCTGAATAGTAAGAAACTAAAGGCAGTCATATCAACAAAAAGCAAACCACCAGAAGCACAAACCTACAGACTCACACCATAACAAATATGAGTGCCACCAGAAACTTGTGCAGTTAAACTCTGCATATCAACTATCAAAAAATAATGTTGAGAATAATAAAGTGACACAATACTATTGAACGAAAAAGAACCAAAAGCACAACCCGACAAGTTTATACTATTATGTTTAACAACAATGCCTTGACACAAAATAAAGAGCACAAAATATAGTACTTACAGTATCAGACTGATCGATGCGATATCTACCATCTCCTTTAAAAATCAAACTATTGTTAGAACTACTACTGGACTGTTCAGACGAGGAAGAAGATACATCAAGTAATGCATCCAAGGCCTGGAGAAGCATATAAATGGTCATTAGATTATAACAGAAAACCCAGTAGGTTCAAATAGGAATTTTCTTTTAGCTCGAACAAAATTTCCATAATGCTCATGCCCCTGGCGAATGTTCCATAAATATCTTAAGCACTCAGTGAAACATGATACAAACTCTATACACGCTAGCCACAACTAACTCATCTTCAAACCGACATATGCAAGCCCTTAGAAGAGAGAAAAAAAATGATAAGCTCCGACTCACAATGCTCTTAGTACCTTTTCAACATCATACCCACACTGACCTGCAAAAACAAACTTTCAGGTCATGCAACAGCATACAACATATCCTACTCTACTCGACTCAACTCAACTCAAACTTACAGAACAAAAGACCTTAAAAATAAAAATAAACAGTAAAAAAAAAAAATCTACAGGGCTTCGCTTCAGTTAGTACGTAAATCATAGTGCACTATACATACTACAATTTGAATAACTTAGCTCGGAAATAAAATAAAAAATTAGTGGCTACTCACACAGGACATCTCTAACAACAGCCAAGCTTAGCTCAGACTCATCTCCAAGCATAGAGCAAAGGAACTGCTCGGCTTCTTCTTCCCCAGCAGCAACTCCATTACCAAAACCCTTCAGCTTCGTCATCGTCGACCATGAACCCCTCCTAGGATTCGAGCTCACGTAATCTTTACCCAAAACTGTCGATACCGTTCCCGCGGCCGCCACAACCCTCTTCTGCTTACCCCTAAAACCCTTCTCGCTCACTAAATTCTGAATACAGCCTGACTCGAACCCTTCTGACGAACCCGAGCCCGAGCTCGAGCCCCAACTCGAACCCGCATCCGATGCAGAAACGCCACTCGTTGTGGAACTCGTGAACGGCTCTTCGGAGCTTTCAGCCACAGTTCGCTCCAAAATCTCTGCGGCTTTGTTCGGGTCACCGTTGGCTTCGCGATACGCAGAAACGGCGTCGTCGAGTGAAACCGAGGAGAAGACCTCTGTAAGCCCGCGGATCACCTTCTGGCCTTCGTCTTCTTTGGCGACTGGCTTCGGATCTACCGAGCTCTTCTTCTTCCTTCTCCTCTTCGTGTGCTTCATCGATGCAGATATAGCTAGGGTTTGACGTAACCAAGAGAATCGGAAATGATAATTATAATGATGAATAAAACCCTAGCGTGAGAATAGAATACGATCAGGGATGATTTTGTTTCCGAGAGGATTAGGGTTTCTGAGATAGGTCGGTGCACCGGGGGAGGATCGGATCAGAAACCCTAAATTGGAGAGGCAGAGAGGGGGCACAGATGGAGAATTAGAGAAGGGAGCTTGGCTAATTTGGGGATTTCTGAAAATAACAGGAGGAGAAGTTGGTGGTGGTGATGGTTGGCGAATGGTTGACAGGGATTCATTTTTGTTTTGTTTTTTCGGGGACGACCTTTTGGAATTCTGAAGCTAAGTAATAAAAAGGGAAAAGGATTGGACTCAGCCATTTTATGGGATATGTGGGCCCCATTTCTAACACCAATAGTGAAATTCTCATATAATGGTTATATTATAACGGGGATATTACTTTTTCTATCTTGACCAATAATGCAATAGCATAAGATTAGTTTTCCACATATTATTGTATAATTCACCAAGCAAAATAGTACTATCTCGTATATGTAAGATTTTTTTACAATTAATAGCTGCTCGTGACACATCAGCCAATACATGTGGCAACGTCGATGGAAATAAACGGTCGAGTTAATTAAATTGGGAGTGTACCGAAAAAAAAGAAGCGACCGTTTACTTAATGACGATTTTTGATCCCGTATTGACCATTTAAATTAGGAAAACAAAGACGTCCACATCCCTAATTTTAAGAAAAATGTTAAGGAGATCAACTTGGATACCAACTCTCTAATAGAGCATGAGACCCATTGTATTGGTGGGCTCCACCTCTATTAGAGAATTGGTACACAGTTGGTATTCAAGTTGATCTCCCTAGCATGACCCTAATTTTAATGACAAGTTTACAAGTAATAGGGGTAGTTTTGGTTGCTAATAGGTAGCTGTTTTTTTTAATATAAAAAAACCTTTTTAATAGGATGGGCTCGTGCCGCAAAATAGCCAAAACCCCAACTCGACACAGCTTGATGGCCCGGAACTCCCATCCCAGCCCAGTCCAAAATGGTCCGAGCAGGTACGGAATCATGCTAATTCAAAACTGGGTCGGACTTGAACAAACCATGCCCTTACCAATAGACCTGGGCACGGTTCGGGTCAGGTTGAATTTTAAGTGACCCATGAGCCGAACCGAGTAAGATATCGATTCTCGGATTGAATCGGATTCAAATTGAAAGCCGAAAATGGGCCGAATTGGGCAACCCAACAGACTCCGGTTCGGTTCAGATTTTTTGGTCGGTTTTGGGCTTTAGCCCACTACTAGTTATTTTTAAGCCCAAATCACTTTTTTGAGCCAAAATCTTTTTTTTTTGGGGTCAAATTGCCAAAACCTAATTAGTTTATTTATTCAAAAGCCCAATTTTGTTAGTTTCTTCCACAATACCAATTTTTCAAACAGGCCATCCATTAAAGCCCACTTCATTTTTCCTTACCCAAATCCTGTAAATTCAACTCAATTATAACCTTTTTTTTTTAAAGTTTCTAAACTAAATCACAATCACAAGCATCATTCTTACATCCCATGACAAAAAATGCAAGCAAAGTACCAAATTATATTTTACAACCCATGACAAAAAATACAAGCAAAACACCAAATTAAATTTTAAATACCAAACAGATTCACTCGTATGATTGTATCAGTTAAGGGAGCTGCAAAAAAAAATACACTTGTATCAGTTTAAAATCACTCACCAAACAACCAGAATCATACTCCAACTCGATAGTTAATTTCACCCAAAAAATAAGTGTCTGCAGTTTCTGTCTGAAATCATTTAAACTGATCAAAACAAGTTATAGCACCTCAATCGACTCAAATACACAGATCAAAACACTTCTCAATTAGTTATCATTCAAAACATCTTATAAGCTCTGTTCCAAAGCAAAGAAAACCAAAGCAAACTAGATTCATCCAAAATGAAAGAATGAGTAAATTAATGAATGAACATTACAGGCTTGTAAGATTTGGAGGTAGCTTATTTAAATCATAAGAAAACAACTAAGCCAGCAGTTTAAGAGAAAGTCGATTTCTTGGGATTTTTCCCTCATCACCTAAATCAATAATCACAAATTAGTGTCCCAATAAATTGAATTAATTTTGAACAATTTGCAGATGCCAAAGATATTTTTTCCTCTCTCTTATGATTTCAGAAGGTGATGAACAACAAAGCAAAGAGTTGTAATGACATAACATACAATTTATTCAAATTAGTGTCACTCAACAATCAATTCATATTTTTAAACATTCCTTCATCATATTTTTAAAAATAATCCACATATGCACTATTTCGGCTGTTTCATGAATCATGGCACTGAAAATTCATCTAGCATAATGTGGCTGTAGCACAATGGGCAGGAACCCAACTCCAAATAATTAATAATATATGAAAGTAGTGTAGTAGCGAGGGAATTAAAAGAAGGGGCTTACTTCTTCAAGAACCTCAGCCATTACTACATTTGTATATTCATAACTTCATTTTAAACAACATTTTACTACCAAAAAGAATACCTGCCAATACACGGAAATAAAATTAAAACAGAAATTATATTTGTTATATATCTTCCAGCTTTTACACAATCCAATCTTAAGAAAGAACAATATACCTGGAAGTAGAAATGAATTAAAAATCCATTAATTAGAGCCATGAAATCTGACATTCTCCTCTACATGTGAAATTTCTTCTTCTTTTTCTGGAAAGCATTTGATCTACAGAGTATATACTATGATTAGTAACAGTGATGTACAAAGGACGTATGACATACAATACGATAATTATAAACTAAATTGAGAAACCAAATCCTTTGGAATATGCTGCATAACCAATTCTTTTTTCCTGTTCTTTGGTAGATAATCAGAGTTTAAGCCCTTTGAAAGAAAAGAAAAAAAAAACCAAAACTGAAAGCCCAAAAAAAAAATCAGCAACGAAGAGAAATTTCTGTTCTTTTGGCAGATCATCAGAGTTTAAGCCCTTTAAAGTAAAAAAAAGCGCCAAAACAAAAATCAGCAAAGAAGAGAAAGTTCCAAGACACACACAAATCACCAAATCTGACAAATACAGCACAGGTGTTAGGAACAGAGTTCCACCTTTCTTTCAACTTCAGTTTTTTCCCAAACTTCAGCTGGTTACTGTGAAAACAAAACCAAAGAACCATCAGTTTTCAAAACCCAGATAGATACCAAAACTATCATAAATGATAAATCACATTAATAATTAGTAATTTTTGAAATATAATCAGTAACCCAGAACCCAGATAGATAGCAAAACTATATTGAAAGCTCACCTGCGAAACTTAGATGGATGGCCTTCTTCTCCCACGCTCTCTAAACTATCATAAATGATAAATCACATTAATAATTAGTAATTTTTGAAATATAATCAGTAACCCAGAACCCAGATAGATAGCAAAACTATATTGAAAGCTCACCTGCGAAACTTAGATGAATGGCCTTCTTCTCCCACGCTCTCTCAGCTCTCTCTCTTGAGGCTGAGGTGGGTCGAGAGAGAGAGAGAGCTGAGGCGGGTCGAGCTCGAGAGAGAGAGAGAGAGAGAGAGATCTGAGGCTGGTCGAGCTCAAGAGAGAGAGAGAGGTGAGGCGCCGCTTGGTTTAGGTCAAAAACGAAAAGAAAAAAACAAAGAGAAGACTCAGACTGAGTGAGAGAGAGAGAGAGAGACTGAGAAATAGCGTGCGTGTGTGTGAGGGTTACAGCAAAAAAAAAATTGCGTAAGGGATCTGGTGTGCAAGCATTCACACTTCTTCTTTTTTCGGCCAATCACATGAGGCCACGTGTAAAATATATATATATATTTATATATTGACCGGTTCGGTTCAGGTCCACCGGTTCTGAAAAAATTAGAACCGAGAGCCGAACCGTTGACCTTCGGTTCGGTTCAGGTCTAGATTTGACTTTTTCAATTTGGTCAAAAAATGCTTTTTTTCGGTTCGATTTGGGTTGGTTCTGGTTCCTCTGCCTTGATCGATTTATCGGTTTTTATGCCCACCCCTACTTACCAAGCCTGAATTTGTCCATCTCAATTAACACATTCGAATCTTCGATCTTATAAAAGCATCCACAGTGAGGAGTGTATTTTCGGGGGTGTAAAGCCACTTTTACATCCCCTTTATACCTCCGAGAGGTGTAAATACGCTTTTTGCTCTAATGGGGGGTATATTTTCGGGGGTGTAAAACCACTTTTCTCCATTTTTCCTCTCCTTTTTGCAGCTTGGTCCTACCTGCAAAAGATGTAAAAAAAAGATGTACAATTGCATCTAAATATACATCTCAAGGTGGTGATGTAATTATACATTCATATACACCCCTCAATTGCGGGTGATTCCGATCACAACGGGTGTATATTTAACATACACCCCTTTATACACCCCCCAACAAAAATTGTGGATGCTCTAAGAGAGACTTGCCAAGGAAAAACATGCAGAAACCATTGTTATTGCAACCAGATGGATAAATTGCGCACATTTTTCTTGTCTTTTACGAACAGTGAAAACTTCTCTCCTTCAGTGAAAGCATTTTTCATTTTTACTGTTCTACATTGATCTAAAGAGTGTAAAGATACAAGCATCTGGGATCAGAAATGTTGCATTGCATTCGCAGCCTACGCCATCCAAATAGATTTCTACATTACACATTATTTGATACACCATAAGATATGGATGGGGAGATTTGCCAGTCACACTCTCAAGATTCACGGTTTACTTTCAACGTCGACTGTTTTAATTGCCTCCTCGTAGACAGAGCCAGTTAACGATTTAGGCTGTGTCGTGTATTGACAGAGGACAACCTGCTCTGTGGGTTTGGAAGGAGAACTTGGCAGATCCCATTGAGGTTCATGAGCAAGGCATTTTGTTGTCTGCTTAGCTACTCCAAGAGATGCATGAAATTGTTCTTGTCCTGCTACGTTCACAAACCTAAACTTGTCATCTTTTCTTTCATAACAGTTGATACACTGCATTTTTCTTCTCTGGACCTCTTCCCGAGCTCTCTGGAAGATAAAAGGAGAGCGCAAACAATGAGATATTTCTAAAAGAGAACATTCTCAGTTCACTATGGAAACAATCAGTTAATAGTTACATAAAGGAGATGAAAATCCAAAACAGAATAAATTTGAGCACAAATAGAACCACATACTGAGCCTTGTGCCCTTCTTACTTAATCATAGTCACTCTATTTAGTGATGCCCTTATTCTCATGTTTCACAATAACCATTGCACTACGACAATGCATACAAATTTTCAGCTTGTACAAAATTAACAATAGCAGAACAAAGAAGCTAGTATGGCATGTAAAATACTGTAAATGTTTTGAAGTGCTTATGAAAAGAATTCCCTATACATCTTCCCTGTAGGACTTGTCCAGAAGAACTTTATACCTCATGACTATTATGAGAAGTAGCATCTCGTTTACCAGAGCAAAATATTTCATGACAGACACTAAAGAACATCGAGTCACATCTCCAACAGAATAACGACATGCAAGGTTAAGTGTTGCATACTGCACAATACAACCTACGGATCTCCATCCATCAACTACAACTGTTAGTAAACTACAATGTTCGGAGCTACTTGAAGAACTTCTACCCATTATCCATACCTGAACATGTGATCAACACCTCTCATCTACATATAACTCAATACTCCCCAGTGCACCAAGTTGGATATCCAAATTGCACAAAGGGTTATGCCTCGTTTTCAGAAATTATTATCAACTCTATATTTCAGAGCAAAATCAATTCTATCATGTCAAAATACCATTAGTACCATAATCATAAATCGCATATAAGATTTCACCTATACCAAACTTTCGAGACGATAGTAGGGGCATCAAAGCTAAGCAGCCATATACATCAACTAAATAAAACTAAAGCAATCAGCGAGAGATTATTTGTAAGGACAAATGAGACAAACCTGTAGCAATCTGAAATCGAACTTGGGCAGTCCAATTTGTCCAACAGTCAATGACCCGAACAAGTTCCCAAGCAATGCAGCATCAGGCACAGTTAACCCATTAACAAGCCCAGCAACAAACCCACCTAAGAAACTGTCTCCGGCACCCGTCGGATCAACCTGGTTCGTCGGAAAAGGCCCAACTTCCACTTCCCCATCTCTCCAATACACTCTGCACCCGCGCCTCCCGTTCGTCACAACAACACAGCAGAGCTTCCTCACTTCCTCAACCTCCATGAACAAGGCCTCTTCCGCCGACGCCTTTAAGAACCCAATTCGCGGCAATAGGTGGAAGAAACCACTCTCTTTCAAAGCCACATGCTTCACAGTCCCATCGACGCCATCGAAAGCTCGGATCAGAGCCTGGATGTCCACAAACACAGTGTTGCAAATCTCAAGCAGCTTCTCCATCGTCTCGACCGTGACCTCCCCTCCGACCCCGACCGCCATTCCGAAATCAAACCTGGATTCGGGGAGATCCGAAGGCTTAATCGGGTCGCAGGAGCTGACCCGTTTCAGAACCCGGTCCTGGCGGCCGTCGCCGTCGACGCCCGAATCGAAATGCGCGTGGAACAGAGTGGTTTTGCAATTGGGTACAACAATGGGGTCACGAGGAACCGAGTACGCGAAGTCGAAGCCGACTTTGGAGACCAGATTGTAGGGAACGGACAGGCCATCGAAGACGTTGGAGATGAAAGAGGCTGCCCCACCGAGAGTCTCGGCCAAAACGACGCCGTCCTTGATGAGAACGTCGTGGCAATAGTTGCCGGAGACTAGCACTCGGTGAGTGGAATTGGGTTGGTTTCGGTCTCGAGCCATGTGGGGTTTGGTGGGTTGGGATTCGATTGTGTGATTTCAGGATCATGGGTGAGAAAGAAGAAGAAGAAGAAAAAAAGTTAGGGTTTGAGAGGCGCCATTAAAGAAATGAGGAGAGAGAGAGATAGATATTTAAGAGATGACGATGGACGCAGAATGAAGACAAAGTTCGGTTTGGGTTGGCAAATTGTACGTGCAGGTGTCGCTAGGAAGAAGACGCGCAATGCGCTGCGCACCAGAATATAGAGATGATATGAGAGAGGGGGAAAGATGGAGAGGACTTGAAGCATATTTATAGTGTGCATGGATGGAGAGATCAATGGGTTGGGGGAGGAAGCTGACTGTTGTCGGTGATGGTCTCTCCTCCGTCCTTTGCTTACTTTGATTTGCGGAATTGGGACCATTGGCAACTGCCACTATGATTTGTTTATCCAAAATATATACTTATTAATTTCTTAGATATTAAAAATCATTACTGTCATCTTTGATTAAATTATCTTTTTGGGTCCAAGCTTGACATTATAAAGCCCAATGGTACAAAGAAGGACTCAATATACTAGGTCCAACAACACAAACGCCCCACAACACAAACACTTCAAGAAGAACCCTAAGACATCCTATTTCAAATAGATTGGAGTACTGCCCTTGTCTTTTGTTGGCAAACTTATAAATTCTGGGATTTAGGAAAATACTTGCCTCCTCAGGAATTAGGAACTCCTACTTTCCTGCTAATCACAGTTTGATATGTAAGAATGCCTCCTTCAAGGGAGGGAAGCAGTGTCTAGGGATTTTGTTTACTAAATTGGACGACATGTCAATATATTGTGTCTTACAAGGATGAGATCCATAAAGACTGATTTATACATGATTCCAATTCCGTTCACGCCAAGCCACTAAACAATGCCTAAAAGCTCTACTAAGTGTCAAAACAAGAAGAGAAAAGTCTTTGTAACAATCCAAAAGTACAACCTCATTCTCAAGGTCACTTATATCGCGACTCTACAATATCACTATTCATTAATTATTCTAACTTTGGCATCAAAGAGTATCACTATACATTACTTATTCTACCTTTGGCATCAAAGAGTCTTTAGCTAACACCACATCAGTGTTCCTCAAATCACGGAAATTGGTCCTTTGTGCAAGATATTGAGCATAGAGGACCAGCTCAATAATCGAGCAGAATTTTACTTAGGTTCGAGCAAGAACATCATTGAGAGCCTGCTAGGACAGCCATTATTAACAGGCCAAATTTAAGTATCAAGGTCCTAATGGACGACCTCACCACTTTAGGACCACCCCATGGAAGAACTCCTCCCTTCGTAGGAGATCCTGGAAAATATTCAAAAAATACATGTACTAAAGTGCTAACTAAGCAGAGCATAAAGCGGTAATCATAACGGAACATCCATCGGGTATTTGCTGCTGTTCTACAAGCTTACGCAATTGGCTAATAGCTATCATCCAACGAGGGGGATGGGAATGCGATTCCAGATCACTTACAACCCTCTGAAATGGCCTAGTGTGTCACAAATTGCACTACTTTAGAATACGATTCTTATTTGAACTCCAAACGCTACCTCTGACTCTAAAGTAAACCATTTGAGACCCACATAATACAATAAAAGGAAAAGAAAAAAAAAGTGGAGCAAATCCTTTTCGGGCCACTCTTTAACTTCAGAAAGTTTTTCCAAGAAGATGGTGTTTTTCTTCTTCTCCTTTGGTCACTTTTTAAAGCTAAAAGGTACGGGCTTTCCAACCCTGGCAATTTCATCTTTATTTTCGAACCTTCCAAATGAAATCTAAACATATATTTACAGGATGATTCAATGCCCAACATTCTCATGTAGACTTTAAATTTTCACAACAGAGCAGGGTGGGGCATTTACTATATGATAAAACATGTCTGCTGAAAGAATGCAAACTCTAACTCCTTCCAAGTCTTGTGTACTAGATATTCGCAAACTTCTTTACCTCTTTTAATTGCATTTATAACATAAAAAAGAGATGGATTTGGCAGTGTCATTGCAGTAAAGTGGGGAAGCAGACACTGGAAGATGAATTGCACAAAATCTAGGTTGGTTACTTTACATTTATAAACAAGAAACAACAGACTGTAAGTAGTATTGAAGTTCGTACAGAGATTGCATGAAGCCTAGTTGGCCAGCTAATCAAATTGTCTTATTTACTAGATGTTGGTCAGGATGCTATACCAGGCTAATGCAGGCAACTACTGCAGCATACCAAGCTCATCAATCAGAGCGGATGCCACCCATAAAGGTCCTCGGATCAGGGCAGCCTCCATTGAACTGGGCTTGTGAAAAGTCAAAACCAGGGTTCTGCAACAAAAAAAAATAACAAACTATATTACCAGGAAAGTCATATAAGGGCAAATTTGGTTAAGGTTCATTTGATCTGTACAAATTCATTTCCATAAAAGAGCCCTTTTCTGTTTAAGATAACTAGAATAAAACTAATTTGTAGGCCATAAAGCAACAACCAAATGGAAGATGTCAGGAACAAATAATTACATCTAATGTAAACACCATGCCCTTTAAGATCCTGCATCAACATTTCATATCGATAGAAAATCAGAAGGCTAATTTTGAACCTCTAGTTAGTCAAGACTACTACTGTGTATAGGGAAAATCATGCGAAAAACGTTCTCATCTCTTCCTGACGAGTAAAATGCAACATATGCAGAATCTTGGGCACAATTAACAATAAAATTGCCACGTGTTAATTAAAGAAATCCTAGTAAAACCACCTAACAATATTAGTTGCACTTAGCAAGCACCATCTGCTAATCATTAGTAACAGTAAGATAATCAGCTAGCTTCACATTCAGTTCATCAATTCAAACACTAAAACATAGTTCCATACAACGAGAATAAGATGCATAAGTGTAATTCACCTCTTCTTGAAATCTCTGAAGCATGAGGCGCTTCTGCTCAAGGTCAGTGGAGTAAGGATCTAGCTGACCCTCCCCCACTATAGGTGAAGCCCATGTCTGCCCTTTGTCCCTCTTTTGCAGTGTAATGTGCATTATATCATCCTCTACCAAAATATTTATTTTAAAAAAAATCAGCATAATTCAAATTTATGAAGAATAAAAAAACAGAGAATATAAGGGAAAAAAGAAAACTAACACTAATTACCTAGTGTCCAGAAAGAACAGTCTGTCTTCACTGGGCTAGTAAGATCATGCTGTACAATCCGCATACGAAACACACCGTTTAAACCACCTATCAAAAACTTCATTTTTCGAGGAAATAAATCAAATGGAACTGAATTACTTACATTGAGGTAGGGAGGATTGCCTTTGATGCCGACTTCGACGTGCTTCGACTGGATTTTGCAAAAAAATTGCTTTGAAGGAACATTTGGGGGCAGATTTATGTACATGTTCACCTCCTCTAGGGTTTGGTCCCATTCAAACACCTTCTGACCTAAGAATTTGAATCCGCACACAAATTTCAGTCACTGAAAACCAAAATAAAATGCAAAAGCCGTGAAAGGAAAGAGATTTACCATTGTGAACGAAGCTGTGGCGCTTCTCTGGAGCCAATTTCTCGGCCATTTGGGTCGATAGGGTTTGCTTATGCTCTGCGTTTTGGGTCCTCTGTTCGCGCGCTTGTCTTCCTCTTTGTCTTTGTTTCTTGAAGCTTCTATTCTAATGCGAAAGTTGGAGATTCTTAAAACTGACCCTAACATTTGTGAATTTTATGTTTAATGCCCCTTTACTTTTGTGAATCATTTTTTTTGTACAAAAAATTTCGTCATTTCCATTATTGCCACATTTTACTATATTCTTTCCCCTTCTGTTTATAATTGTGGAACTTGGGTCTTCCTAGAACATCAACACCTCTCATATGATCATATCCACCACCTATTCACTGAAATTGTGAATGTGCACCATATCCACCACTTATTTAATGAAATTTGTGAATGCACATGTACATGCACACGGATTAAGTAAATTCAAGCATTTTGTTTTTGTAAGACATTAAAATTAGGAGTCTCGAGTTTAGAACTTGCATCATGCTCATTTTACTACTACTGAGCCACCTGAAGTTTGTAGAATATCTGTGATGTGCAAGGAAATAATAACCATTTGGAAAACCTTGTAAGGATTGTCGAGTTCTACGAACATTAGACATGTAAGGAAAAAAAGACATGAATCAAATGGTCTAGTGATACTTTTCTTCATAATGTTGGAGGATATTCCCACATCTCCATTAATTTTATTAAAAAACATACAAAATAATGACATAAATGAGATAAATAATGCGTATATAGCGACATGTTTGTAGTTTATGATCAATTGTGTCGTAATATGCATGGCATGGCACCACTAAAATACGTACAAAAGAGACCCATTAGGATTGCTTTACATTATATGAGTACTAATTTGATTTTGCATGGGTTAGCCAATACAGTTCCATTTTGGAGTGTAAAAACGAGAGAGTATGTCTTTGAGGAAACTTCGCCCAGTATTTTCTTTTGGCCAAGAATATCTGCCCAATCAGTTTATGGGTTTTTTCTTCTTTTCTTTTTTTGTGGGTTTGATCAAAGTGTAAAAGAAATGACAACCGTTTGATTCCTTTCGAGGAAAAGGCTTGAAAATTCCACGAAAGTTCTGACTCTGTGGGTACATCACCTCTTCTCTGTATGTACATGTTTCTCTCACATCTGTACATATTGCTTGCTTGCTTCCATTGAAGCATACTGAAAGATGCAGGTAGAAGCTAGCAGCTAGCTTAACCAATGACACAAACTGAGTGTAGATGCAAAACCCAAAAGAGACAATTGGACATAATATTATTAAACAAATATATTTTGTCATCGAGTCACTGCCACTGGCAAGTGTGGCGGGTAAAGGGTAAAGGGTAAAGGATAGAGAAGAGAGCTTTGCATGCAGTACTCTCCAAGTGTTGATAAAATTCATGCATGTTTCCACATCAATCTGCTGATATATATCACTTTTGATACAAATCAGCTCCAAAGAAATATATACACAAATATAATTTTCTTCAGAATTAAAGTCTAATAACCTTTTCGTTACTCTCCCGGGAGGTCCTAGGCACAAGCAGATAAGACGGCCGCCACCTAAATTGGGAGGTCCTAGACACAAGCAGAAAAGATGTCTAAGATTCGAATCCCCAGGCCATTTGTGTTGTGTGTATGTGAGAGAAACTCTCTTCCCTCTTAGTTCAGACTATCGCTTGTACTAAAAAAAAAAAATTTCAATTAACCTAATTGAATCAATTAGGAAATTGAAAAAGATACAGTAGTAAAACTTGATTATGTAAAGTTAATTGATACTTTTGAATCAAAAAATGTACTTTTGAATTAAAAATAATATACAAATGATGTTTTGATGCATTTTATAAACTTGTTGTGTAAATTACATATTGATTTTTTTTTAATTACAGTTGTGAATTTGAGTTCATATAATATTTTTTTAACTTACCGAAAAAAATCACATAAATATACGTATAAAGTAGAAGGTCCCATTTAGAAAGTTCACCAAAGGCCTCCAAAACGTTTTAGTAGTCATCCACTGACATTAAGAATTTAAACATATACCTTCATCTAATAAATAATTGCATTGATCCTACGTTTACTCTTTTTATATGTAATTTGTGTGTGCTTATTGAGTATACAAGTAATATTAAGAAAGGAGTAAAATTCTTGAGTAATTACCTTCATATATAGTTATACTTTTGTAACTGAAACTTTTGTCCGCGTTTTGGGCCTCTCCTAAATTGCTTTTGAGTTGCGTTCACATGTATGCAACCCAAAGGACTAATGCGAAAATCCAGTCGTAATACAAAATTTAAAGGGTGTCAAATCTCGTTTTATTTTATTTTTCAGGTTTAAAAAAAAATTATTAAAAAAAATTATTAAAATAAAAGTCTAAATTAAAGGGGAGGAAAATTTCTTATACACACACAAATAATGTCATAGGAATTCGAAAGGTTAAACTTCTTATCTGCAAATTAAGATCATTTTTCTCTTTTTGTTTGGACTTTGCCCCTTATTTTACCCAAAAAAAAAATCAAAAACAAAATCCGATGCACATATTCATCCACATTTTCATTTTTGCCAACCAATTGCGGATGAATATATGTGCATGTTTTTTGTTGCCATCCGGCTACGCCGCTTGTAACTCCACCTGCTGATTGAGTACGTGGTATCCATGCAAGAGTATAGAAACAAACGTGAGAAAATTCCAGGAAGTTGCCATGCCCACTTATATTATTTATCTCCACGACCCATTTTTTCTTCACAGAGAGAGAGAGGTAGTTAGTCAAGAAACTGAAAGAGAGAGTCTCTAGCTACCATGGAAGAATCACAGAACAACATAGAGAATGGGATCATTAGTGATAATTATAAGGGATTATTAGACAATAATCACAAGGAGCAGTGGGCTAATCATATTAATGGATCAAGAACACCACCACAAAACATGGCAGCCTCCATGGTCCGCAAGAAATCCGACCCGATACTTGTTTCCAATGTTCGCTTCCAAATGCTCAGAAGTTTGCTCAACAATTTGCAAGAGGTGGTTCTTGGCACCAAGCTTGCTCTGCTCTTCCCTGCCATTCCCCTTGCAATCGCGGCTGATTTTTATCACTTTGGAAGAGTAAGTCTCAGGCAAACTATTTTGATATTCCCTTATTTTTCTTATGATTTATTTATTTTTTTGTTTGTAAATTAATGATCATTTTCCTTAATTTGATTGTTCTTGTGCAAAATGTAGCCTTGGATTTTCGCTTTGAGCTTGCTTGGACTCACCCCGCTTGCTGAACGTGTCAGCTTCCTCACTGAGTAAGTTTTTTTTTCTTCTAATTAATTATTATTTACCATATATATAATTATTATTTTTCTAACATTGTTATTACCTATTTTGTATGTACCAAAAAAAAACTCAGACAAATTGCTTACTTCACTGGTCCAACAGGTAACAATCTCAGTTAATTATAAATTAATTAGAATGTTTATTTATTTATAATGATAATATTTTTGTGAATAATGATGATTTTGATTTAAATTTACAGTGGGAGGCCTTCTTAATGCAACATGTGGCAATGCAACAGAGATGATAATCGCATTATTTGCTCTTCGCCAAAACAAAATCGACGTTGTGAAGTACTCTCTATTGGGTTCCATTCTCTCCAACCTCCTCCTTGTGCTTGGGAGCTCTCTCCTCTGCGGGGGTTTGGCCAACCTGAAAAAAGAACAAAGATATGATAGAGTAAGCAAAAAAATAATTAATTTAATTTAATTTATTAATTTTCTGTAATTAAATTTTGTGCGCGCGGCTTGAATTGAAACAGAAACAGGCTGATGTGAATTCACTCCTGCTGCTGCTGGGGTTGCTTTGCCACATGCTGCCACTGTTGTTCAGATACGCGTCGGGGCTGAACAATCCCTTTGCCACCAACACTCTCCAGTTGTCTAGAATAAGCAGCATTTGTATGCTTATAGCATATGTTGCCTATATCTTCTTCCAGTTGAAAACCCACCGCCAGTTTTTTGAATCACAAGAGGTAGTAGTGATCTTAGTAGCATGTTTAATCCATAATGTAAAAAACATATTAAGTTTATATGCGTTAACAATAAAACCCATCATTATTAATATCCATTCCTTAAACAAAACAAAAAAACTCTTCAGTTTGGACAAGGCGTAAGCTTTCCTCTCACAATCATCTTGCCATGTGAATGGTGTTAGGTAAATGTAAGAGCGAGGGTGTATGAAGAGAATAAATTAATTTGCTCACCACCACATTATTTGTTATTAGATGAATTTGATTTTTGAAAACCGTGCAGTGAATGCTAGTCGTACTACATTTATATATCTCATTGTGTATCACCTTTTTAATAAACGTGGACTCCATTGTATTGGTGGGCTCCATAAATGTGGTATGCAAATGTGGCATGCATAGCATTGCTCATAGACTAAATCAAACTCATTCAACGACACGACCATTTAATGGTGATGAGCAAACTATTCTCCGTATATGATCATTTCACTCCAAAAATTATCAATCATCCTCACTTGCATAATGTGACTTCCACAATATTATGGTCCTAATAACCCATATGAGAAAATTAGAATTAAAATTAAGAAAAGATTATGAAAGCACATATTCCATATATTTCCTCTGTTTCCATAGCTTTCACATACTAGCATATATGTAATATATATGAGTTCCTTTTGGAACAAGTCACCAGTCCATAGACCAATCTTTTTGGGACATAAAACTAGTTTTATAAATAATATAAAAGTCACAATTTGTAACATTGGCTAGTGATTAGCTTGTTTCAATGCCAATGAACAGGGAGATGAAGATGAAGAAGAAGAAAAAGCAGTGATAGGATTTTGGAGTGCATTCAGTTGGTTGGTTGGTATGACAATTATCATAGCTCTGTTGTCTGAGTATGTTGTGGGAACAATTGAGGTATATATTAGATAGGCCTGATCATTATACTAATTTTTGGTTAAAATTCCTTGATGGTGACTTTTGAAGCATAAATTATTGCATATATCAGTACCTAATTATATACATTTTGCCTCAATTAGGCTGCATCAAATTCTTGGGGCATTTCTGTGACCTTCATCAGCATTATTTTGCTACCTATTGTGGGGAATGCTGCAGAACATGCTGGATCAATCATCTTTGCTCTCAAGAACAAGTTGGTATGTTACAGCAACAAAAATCACTCTAATTTCCCTTTTAGATATTACATTGGTCTGAAATCTGATTGCCCAATCTCTGATTTTTATGCAGGACATATCTTTGGGTGTTGCTTTGGGTTCTGCATCTCAAATTTCCATGTTTGTGGTAAGATTTAAAGTATACCAAGTCACATAACAGAGAAAATATTTGTTTCAAATTCTCTTATAAGAAAACCCAATTGCCTATCTTCTTTTTTTCAGGTCCCTTTAAGTGTGATTGTTGCCTGGATAATGGGTGTCCAAATGGATCTTGATTTCAATCTCCTTGAAACTGGTTCTCTTGCTTTCACTATAATTATCACAGCCTTCACATTGCAGGTTTTCTCCTAATCCACCCCCTTTGTTTTCACTTTTTGTTCTTGTTTTTTTAGCTGAGAAAATGCCTTCTTCTGTTATTGTCCAGGATGGAACATCACATTATCTGAAAGGGGTCATTCTTTTCCTGTGCTACATTATTATTGCTGCTTGCTTTTTTGTTGACAAAATTCCCATGAGTAAGTATTTACCCTAAATTTATAAGGTACTAATTAAGAGGAACCAACATTAAGCTTGTGATTATGTTATACTAATTAAGGACATTATGGATTTTGATGACAGATGAAACAACTGTGGGCAATTTGGGAACTGTACTTGAACCGTCCTCAGGAGTCTTGGTTGCTTGATTAGCTTGGCATCCCAAAATAAAAGTTGAGATCTGTTAAGCATCCATTTTGGTTAAGAGTTGAGATGGGGTGTGTTCTTCTCAAGAAGCAAGGACTCTTGGAAATGAATGGAAGTTCCCCTCTGAAGATGTTTGCTTCATTTTGGTTAAACTGGTGGCAAATTGGCAAGTGTTTTTATATTCAATATTTGACTTTTCTCTCTGTGACCAGAGAGCATGTATTTGATATTTAAGCAAATATGTGGGTGAAGCAGAGGGAAATGCAGCTATGTCTTCTTTTGGTGGCAATAATAGCATGGAAATAAACAACTCTAGATTGGAGTTCAACTTTGCTTGTTTAAATAAATGCTATGAAATGTCACAGGTTTGACAAACTGTCATTATATAATTTACCATTGCAGGAAATTATTCACATTACTTCTTTTCTGTTGGAATTTAGGAGGTATGATGTGTGTTGCTCTGATACCACTTGTTAGTTTTAAGTGATTAAGGGGTTTAGGACAATAGACAATAGTTGAAATAAAGTAATTTTATTGCATTGGAGGAGAATGGTACATAGCTTGGTGTAGGTTAATTGGCCTCATTCTTAGCTTATTGACTTATTGGTCACCACACTTAGTTGCTTGAGCTCTTGTCTTCAAGCGTCTTCCATAGGTTGGGTAGCTCACCTGTAGTTCCCTAAGTTTTAGTGGTTAACTCCTACCACCTTTAATTGATTAGCTAGATAGCTAGCTTACTAGCTTTGATTTGGGTAGCATCTTTGCTCCCACATAGATTGGGAGTTCTATTAGTTGACTCCGCATCGTTTGGGAGTTCTTTTTGTTGACTTCACCTTTCATTGTAGGTTGCATGCCTATTTATAGATGATTGCTTGGGCACTTTCTCCCAACAACATGTTTGTAGTCATGCTCTAGAGATTTCTACCACTGTCGTACTTTAGCCATTCACTTGTCACTTTTTCTAGAATATTCTACCATATTCATTTTGCTTTGCCGCCATGCAACTTCTTTATTGTGAGCTCGACTTTTTCTAGAACTTTGTAGAACAAACGAGCATTAGTTTTTCAACACTTCTCCTTAATGCGCATTTGTGTTTCTCCGAGCATGCACCTCATGAAGCTAGCATTAATGAACATCTAGTTGATGTTGCAGCTCCGTGCTCGTGTGGCACTTTCTTCGTTCGTAGTTAGCTTGATAGTTCTTTGTCGACAATATTTTTTTCTTCTCAAAGCCCCTTTTTTTTTAAGCTTCAA
This sequence comes from Prunus fruticosa, assembly GCA_018703695.1. Classification (NCBI taxonomy): domain Eukaryota; kingdom Viridiplantae; phylum Streptophyta; class Magnoliopsida; order Rosales; family Rosaceae; genus Prunus; species Prunus fruticosa. The sequence goes on from CM031922.1 coordinate 6,231,204, forward strand.
CATTCGGGTTTTTTTTTTCTTTTATGGGTGCCTTATTTTTTTGCACACCCCACATGGAGGAAAGTTTTTCCTCTCATGTCCGTCTCTTTTATTTTTACTATCTCCTCCTCTAGGACTTTCTCTAGATCTCCATCCCCTTATCTAGATTTCTTGAAACTATGGGTGGGTATTCGAACCGAAGAACCAATCAATTGAACCAAACTGGGTTGGAAAAAACCAAAAAAATTCATGTTGACCAAAAAGTCAAACCAATTCAAAAAACCGAACCAGAGCATTTCCTATTCTGGTTCTATACCCCAACAAACCGAATCGGGCCAAACCGGACCGGCCAAATTAAAAAATATATAATTTTAATATTTATTTATATCAAATGCTATATTTTTAATCTCATAACTAATATTGACCCAAGCTCAATTTCAAAACATCTCTATTTTCTAACCCCAATATTTCTTTTGGTATGAAATTGAATAATTTGTTAATTTTTAAACCAAAAAAATAAAATTTCAGTTGAAATTTGTATAAAAATAATAATTTGAAGAAATAATAAAAATCTAGTTCAAAACCAAACTAGACCAAAATTGATTTAACCCAAATTGGGACAGTTTTATGAATTTTTATGTAAAAGCTGGACCAAATCGAACCAGATAAATAATACCGGTTTCAGTTCCAATTTGAGATGAATATCGGCCCGAATTTCGGACCGTACTCACCCCTACTTAAAACCTTGAATTAAGTGTTGAAAGCACGTAACTTGCTTCCTTAGAATCAGCCCATGCACCCAAAGTTGATCGAACATGGTTCTGATAGAGACTCAAGTCAGCCCTTACGCCCAAAGCAATCGAACCAGTTCTGATACCACTTGTTGGAATTTGGGAGGTGTGATATGTGTTGTTTTGATACCACTTGTTGGTTTTAAGTGATGAAGAGGTTTAGGACAATATGCAATAGTTAAAATAAAGTAATTTTATTATATTGGAAGAGAATAATACATAGCTTGGTGTAGGCTAATTGACCTCCTTCTTAGCTTATTGACTTATTAGTCACCACACTTGATTTAGATTAATTTGGGCTATTTGGCCCTAGCTTGAGCTCTTGTCTTCAAGCTTCTTCCATAGGTTGGGTAGCTCACCTGTAGTTCCCTCATGGATTAGGAGTTGTATTTGTAGCTTCTTTGCTCCCATATAGATTGGGAGTTCTATTTGTGAGAATCTGTAAATATATATAAATAATTATTCATACTACACATTAATTATTTATTAATATGAAAATTTCTTATTTAAATATTTATTTTGAAGACTTATATGTTATTAAATCTTAAGCCTAGTATGAGATTATCCCTTTAGTTGAAAGATGACACCATTTTTGTTTTCCACGTGTAGAGACTTAGAATTGGTTTTAATTGAATCATCATTGTCATGCCACCTTGCATGCTAGTAACAAGTGGTGTTGTGATATCATTGGCCAAAGGTGGATGACTCACATTATTCCCTTATTTTTCTATCTTATCTTTTGGTGGTGGTATTGTGATATCATTGGCCAAAGGGGGATGAGTCACATTATTCCCTCACTTTTCTATCTTATTTTTTGGTGGTTTAAAATATTGTATATATAAATATTATTTGGTTGCATCCATAGCCTCTCTCATGCTTCCTTACTTCAATCATTCATTCCAATCCTTTAAGTAAGATAGATTTCTACAATGAAGTAGAGATTGAGAGAGATATATATATATATAGTATGTTCTAAAAGTTCATACTTATCATACTTATCATGGTTATGTAGTATGTTCTAAAAGTTCTTATTTTGTGATAAATGTGAAAATCATGGGTTTATTCTATTTACAAACCTCTCTCTATTTTCAAGTCAAGCATGTCTAATTTGTGCAATATTTCACACAATATATATTATTTGGAGTTTTTGTGAAGTATGTATTATTCATGGAACATGAGAACTTTAGTGACGGGGTATCCGAAGGGTAAATGTACAGGACGGGGACATAGGGCAATGAGGTCAATAGGGGTCATGTACGGGGTACAATTTGTGAAGTATAACCAAGATATGAAGTAATGATGTGATATGATTTAGATTGTGTATCTTTTTATTATATTTTTCTAGATTGTGTAAAATGACATTGCTTAACTGACATATTACATAATTTACTGATTGAGCGGTGGTTTGCTCATCCCTCACCTATTTTGTTTTTCAGATCAATTAGTGGGCAAGACAAAGCCGAAACCAGAGAAATTGGATTAGTTTAGAGTGATAAACTTTTATTTATATCTTGTACACTTGTAAGATTATTATAATTTATATATAATAATAATGTATTTTAACTATTTTTTTAATTTTTATTATTTTTTTCTTTCAATTCACACACCCTGATTCTGGAATATTCTTTATTTTTAGATTGGCCGTGACATATTAGTTGACTCCACATCGTTTGGGAGTTCTTTTTATTGACTTCGTTGCATGATTGTTTGCCGACTTAGCCTTGGTCTATCGATTTGGGCACTTTCTCCCAACCACATGTTTGTAGTCATGCTCTAGGGATTTTTCTTCCACCACCATACTTTAGCCATTCACTTGTCACTTTTTCTAGAATATTCTAACATATTCATTTTGCTTGCCGCAACTTTTTTATTGTGAGCTCTTGACTTTTCTAGAACTTTGTAGAATAAATGAGCATTAGTTTTTCAACATTTTCCCCCACAAATTTTGTGCATCTTCTAACTTTGCTACTAGTTAATATGTCATGTTAAAATGAGCGTATTTGTGAAAAGCCCTTAAAAGAAAGTCTGGAGATTGCTTCCCCCTTAAGGACTGCTATTTTATATGTCTTTATGTTTCCAAACTACCATTCTAACTGCATTTGATCAAAAATCACTTATTCCTAGCACCAATCATTTCTTTATTTCTTTCTTTCTTTCTTTCTTCCTTCAGTTTTCATATAGGGGGCTTAGCTCAAGGACTCAAGGACTCAAGGACTCAAGGGTAGGCCTTAAATCATCAATGTCAGAAAATGTGTTTAGAAGATTATAAACTAAAGTAGAAGTATGATATATGTAGGATAATCCCATAAGAGTATTGGAAATGTATTATGATTAATAACCAATGATTATTTAAAGAAGAGGAAGCATGAAAGTCAAACTCTTGTTGTGAATGTGAAGTGTGTGAGTTCACCACCAAAATAAAGTCGTTAGCCCCACATTGATGGCCAAACTTAGATATCACAAAACCACTCAATATTATATTTTAAAACTTTAATGTAACCACAAAGCCAGCAATATAACGGCAAGGGTCACATTCTGCCGGCTGACTTGCCCATGTAATAGGCTTTGACGCCGCAATGAACTGGCATCTTGTAATGGATCTAACATAAGCCAAAAGATAAACAATATAAATAGCCATTAGCCATCAAAAGGAAGCCATTTAAATAAAGATGTTGCTCATCTTCATTACAAACAACTAGCATGCATCTTATTATAATTCAATTATTTTCTGTCGTAAAATGCAAGCTTGAAATTGTGCCAGAAACCCTCGAAAGCAGGGGATTTTATACTTCTAGTTGTTGATTTTAACCAAGCACTAGACCTTTTCAAAAACAGTGAGGTCAAAGTTTTACCCAAGAAAAGTTCTTGCATATAATAAGACTTCCAAACTCAAACTTGAGGCAGAGCTTCCATTTCTGTGTTAATGGCAGCTGAAGAAACTAAAAGACCAGAGGCAGCTAGCATTGAACATGTGGCAGCCATTTTTGGGGTTACAGGGCTAGTTGGGAAGGTGCTGGCCAAAGAGCTAATCTCAAAATCCAAATGGAAGGTTTATGGTATAGCTCGAAATCCGATGATCATATCGAATCAGCAATGTTCAAATTTCCATTTCATCCAATGTGATTTGCTAAACCCTTTGGAAACCCAGCAAAGGCTCTCATTGTTACAAGATGTGACTCATGTGTTTTGGGTCACTTGGGCAAGCCAATACCAGTTAGATAGCATTGAGTGTTGTGAACAAAACAAGGCAATGATGTCCAATGCCTTGAATGCCATCATCCCCATGGCCAAGGCATTGAAGCATGTTTCTCTTCAGACAGGGATGAAGCATTATGTGTCATTGCAGGGGCCTTTTGATGAAGCAGAAGCTCGGTACTACAACGAGAATGGGCCGAGAGTGAATGCAGGCTGCAATTTTTACTATGTGCTGGAAGACTTGCTCAAGGAGACGCTGGATGGTAAGATAGCTTGGTCTGTACACAGGCCTGGTTTGTTAATTGGTAGTTCTTCTAGGACTTTGTACAACTTTATGGGTAGTTTATGTGTTTACGGAGCCATTTGTAAGCATTTGAATCTTCCCTTTGTGTTTGGAGGGACAAAGAAGTGTTGGGAAGAGACCTGCATTGACGGCTCAGATGCAAGACTAGTAGCTAAACAACACATTTGGGCAGCCACCAATGATGATTTAAATGTACAATCCACTGATGGCCAGTCATTCAATGCAATCAATGGTCCAAGTTTTACATGGAAGGAGATCTGGACAGCACTTGCAGAAAAGTTTGGACTAGAAGTAGTACCCGAAAATGCATTTTCGGAGGACTTCTGGTATTTGAAAGCAATGGCTGACAAGAAAGAAGTTTGGAAAGAAATTGTAGCAAAGGAAGGGCTGATGCAAACTGAGATGGAAGATTTGGCCAATTGGGCATTCTTGGATGTCTTGTTTCGTTGTCCGTTTAAGCTATTGGGAACCCGAAACAAAGTTGATCAGCTTGGTTTTACTGTAAGGTATAAAACACTGGATTCAATCTTGTATTGGATAGATTGTATGAGAGATGAAAAATTAATACCTTAAAAGCTTATGCTTTTGATGCATTGTGGCTGAATGTGTGGAGCACCACAGACTTTTCCTTCAAGAAAAATGAAACTGCTGGAAGGCTGTACCTATACATGTTTCTTTGTTGACTGCCTATTTCTTCTTTCCTTATTTTATGATCATACAGGTTGTTTTGGGGAAATTGAATAATACAGATGCGTTGTTTTCTTCATAAGTGTCTCCTCTTTTTACTCATCTTGTCTTTGGGGTATTTGGTCAGCCAAAACCTCGCCTAGTTCCATGCCCCAGCCTCACTTTAACTGCACACGTAAATGGGGGCTGCACTGGCCTAAGTTTTATATTTTCTATGTGTCCTTTCTAAAAACTTGCAAGCAAGAGGTCTGAGGTTTGAACTCCCATGATATCTTAGTTGTATGTGTATGAGAAATCCCATTTTCCTTTAATTTAGACTATCACTTATACTAAAAAATAAAAAATATAGAATTTGAATATGTGTTCACCATTATTTTAGTATATTTGACACGTGTCCTATTTGTATAGGCTAAGGGGGTAGGCATCTCTCTGTCTTGACTTTTGCTTTTCTTTATACAGTTGACTAATCCAGGCCGTCTGTATAGAATACCTCCCTAAGATATGAACATGGAGCAAAGCATATTCTATTGGCTTACATGCTTTTAGTATATTTGTCACATGTCTTATCTGTGTGCTGATTGCACATAATTAGGCTAAGACTTGGCTTAACTCTTTTTATTTTGGTAGATGTATAGACAACTGGTTTTATTTGTCGTTTTCATATAGTTGACTAACTCATGCCTCCAAACCTCTGCTTCTGTTTCAAAAACTCTAGCTGTTAACAATCTCTCTTGGTGGTAATTTGAAAAAACCAAAAAAAAGAATAAAGCTCCTTCTGTAAGTCCTCAAAGAGGCCTTGATATGTCTTTGTTCTGGGATGAGGTAGCTTCCCCTGCCCCTAAACATTTTTTTATCAAAAGAAAAAAAAAAAAAAGACTTATACCTGAACTGCTTAACCGTACGTTAAACAAATGCGAGGCCGCTTAAGCCATAAGCATAGCAGAAAATATAAGCAGATAATCCTTGAGAGATGAAGAACAAGACAGCAAATCAGTTATGTCGTCTTTTTCTTCCTTATTAAACTATATGGGAAGCCAATGGATAACAGAATGTACAACTGACTGTAATTCTATACCATACTGCTAAAGTTCAATTGTTAGAGCTAAGGGGAAAACTGTAACTATCCTCAAGAATTCTAGTAATGAGAAGGGGAAAACTGTAATGTTTCTGACCAGCGCATGACATTGTGAAAAAATGAAGGTTTTTATTTCAGCAGATTGAAGAGCCTCCTCCTCCACTTGAGCTTTGATTTCTGCCAAAACTTTGACATGGACTTTAGTCTCTTTCTTGCGACATAGACGGACCGCTCTTTCAAGATTGTATGATGCGGGAAGGTCATGAAGTTGATATAAACCAAACCTCCACTCATCTTTTCTGAAAGTTGAGCAGTTTGACTGAGAAGGCAAAGACACCAAAGAAAAGGATGCAAAAGCCAACAAGCACAGCTGCTGAAACTCCAATCATCCCAGGACCATAGCCAAGACTGACTTCCAAATACTCCTTCACAGTGCCCTGAAATGTACCTTCCATCTTGGTCTCCACATCACCAAGTTGCGAAGTGATAATACCTCGAAGTGTCCATGCAACCGGACAGATGTAGTAAAACCAAATCCACCATCCTGGGATATGCTGAAATGAATTTTGAAGAAAAACCAAAGGTTGGTTAACAAGTGGGAAAAAGAAAAAATAGGTTTTCTGTTTTTTAAACAAAGGTATGAAATCAGACAACTTACTGGCTTTGGGACGAGAAACCCGGAGAGGAGGTTCCACAAAGAGTAGAAAGCAGAAGAAATGACAGCGGCCAGGTGTTGAGAAGGTGTAAGACCAACAGCCGCCATACCATAGAAGGTAAAGTAAGTGAATGTGAGGAACATGAACACAATATAGAGCAAAAATTTTCCTGCAACAGAGAACCAAACCGAAAATGTAATTTGAATTTTGAGTTGAAGTTTTCACTCACAGACTAAGAAAATAGTATCAGGTTATCATCTATTCCTTATCTTTTCTTTTTCCTCTTCTCTCCATTTTATAGATGAGAAACAGTATTGTAGGTAAGTCAGTCCCGCCTATGGCCCTGGGATGATTGGAGTTTCTGCAGCTGTACTTGTTGGCTTTTACATCCTTTTCTTTGGTGTCTTTCCCCTTGTTGCTCAACGTTCTGAAAAGATGAGTGGATGGTTGGGTTATATCAACTTCAAAACCTTCCACTCCAGATTGTATGATGCGGGAAGGTCATGAAGTTGATATAAACCAACCGTCCAGTCATCTTTTCAGAAAGTTGAGCAATTTGACTGAGAAGGCAAGATGCAAAAGCAACCAGCATAGCTGCTGAAACTCCAATCCCTAGGCCATAGCCAAGACTGACTTCCAAATACCCGTTCAGCGACTCCTCAAGTGTACAAGGTGTACAAGAATGTCAACAAACTATTGCTGCAAAATATATTTTTAAGAGTCTTTTTTTCAGAGAATAATGGAGAAGCAATGTAGGGAAAACTTGCTGGAATTGGATATTAAAATCTGCAGACGTTCCTACTCTATTTATAGAGATTCCTGCTCTCATAGATGAAAATTATCCTGTTGTAAGCAAAAAATTGTGAGCTAAACCAACCACTTATATAGAAAACCTAATCAAACCAAACTAAAAAGGAAAGATGATTACACCTTAGCTCAACCTATCTTCATAGTGTTGCCATGAATAGAAATAGGAGGCATTGGCTTAGGCCATATTGGTATGAAATGGGAAAACATCCCTTTCTTGGTGAACTCTTTAAAACCTAAAGACCATATTATTTATCCTACATTAACCAGTTCATGGAGCTGGAACACATGAGAAGAGAGAGAAAAATATTACTGTAATATCCTAGGATTTATTCTTCCAAGATTTTCTTTAAGTAGCATTGATTGTATTCTGTGCAATAATTTTGGGGCAGCTGAAGCAATATGAAAAGTTAAAATGGATGCTCAGCAAGCAACCTATAAAATCTACATGCTTCTTAAATTCTGGCCAGAGATATTAGTATAAGGTAAACCTATATCTAGCTTTAAAATGGTACCCTTCACAACCTAGTTCAACAAAGAAAGAACAGAACATTAATGATATTATCGCGGTTAAGGAAGAAATCAATTTGAAATATCACAAAGTGTATCAAAAGGAAACATTAGAAATCTTACGAAGTGTCCTTTCGAAGTTAACCATGAAGTAAGTGATTACGCCATATACTATTGTCTGTACAGCAATGTATGGGATCTCTACAAGGCCCTGCATGTCGTGAAGGCAAAGAAGTTATTTATATCAACTGTTCTTTCCTAAAATGCGCTTTGCTAATGTTTCCAGTATAATGGCACTTACCTGGGCTGATGCATAAGCTAATGGAGAATACATTCCGGCTGCTTTCTCTCGATAGAACACTGTCCTCTCAATTGAAACAATTGGTTGCACTGAAGAAGCATTATTGACCCCAAGAAACAAGCAAGCAGAATAAAGAGCTCCCATAACCATCATTAGTGCTTGAGGTGAGTCCCTATGGAATATTTATAGATTCAATTGTTCATAACTTTGTTAAGAAAATTGCAATAAAGGGGGAAAAAATTATTGACCTCATGTTCAAGTGGGAAGATGCATATACCATTGTCATATATGTGACATGTAAAGTTAAAAATCTGGGAATTCTTATTTCTTTGACTTTTGTCAGATCATGAATACTATAATAGGCTCATCATCTGGTCTTCCTCAACTTCAACACTCATATATTTCTATAAAGATTGCTACTACCAAATCCTTCCCGAGGGATCCATACCGAAGAATTTGCCTCCCCAAAATGTTAATAATGCTCTTAAGATCTAGGATCTATCCTTGACTGACATTCATCATTCCCAGGTAATTATTCCATCAAGTCTGCTTTGATGTAGAAACTTCAAAACTACGAGATATACCAAGCATCCAACTCAACAGGCTAGTGAATAATATGCAATTACAGTAAAGTGAGCTCACAGTCAAACAAATTTCAAATCTTACCATAACAGATACGATATGTACCTTTTTTTACCAATGTCCCAAAATGCCGAACCAAATATCAAGGCACTGATTGTCGTAAAGATTAACCTCATCGCATTATATTGTGGACTTCTCCAATATACAAGATTTTGTTTCCATAAGCAGATCCAAAACTGAGACAGCGTGTCTTGAGAATATTTGGAAGCAAACTTCAATGGTTCTGAGTCAGCTGGGGGAGTACTAAATTGCTTGATGGACTCTTCCACCTCCCTGAAGCAAGGAGGTAAAGACATTTATTAAACACTACTAATAATAAAATAATTGTAAGAATCAGTTCCCATTAAAGTTATTAACAATAATGAATAAAGAACTAGACAGAACCAGCAGAGGTCTTGGTCACACTACAAGCACAACATGAAACTAAAGTACCTGTATTGCTCTGAATTTCTGTAAATGTTAGCGAAGTCATCACCAATTCTCTCTTCACAAGCAGGAGTAGTAACCTCAAGCATCCACGTTGCCGGATTGTACCCGCTGGGAATTGGAGTTATTCCACTAAGTCCCTGCACACACAAAAGAATCATGAGGGAAAACTTGTCTTACGCAGACAATACAGTAGATTATTCCACTTTGACACAAGATTAAGTGGACCAATTAAATTGAGGATTAAGTAATACACATAGGTTTTTACAATGTTACCTGAAAATAGTTTATCATTGTCTGTGAGTGCAAACCAAGCTTTCCACCATATATAACTTGCCCCCCTCGTTTCATAAGAAGAAGCTGTACATAAAATCATCTTCAGAATTATAAGAAGATAGCGCATCATATGGTTTCATATGTGCTTTCTTTCTGCTGTAAGACAAGGATCAAACTAACCGCATCAAATGCCTCAAATATATCAATACTTGGCTGATGTATAGTGCAGACCACTGTTCTTCCTGTATCAACAGTATTACGAACAGTCCGCATCACAATGGCTGCTGCCCGTGCATCAAGTCCAGATGTAGGTTCATCCATAAAGATAATTGAAGGATTTGCAACAAGCTCCACAGCAATTGTTAAGCGTTTTCTTTGCTCTGTTGATAAGCCAGAACTGCCTGGCAAACCAACCAAAGCATGCCTCAGAGTATTAAGCTCTACTAATCTCATTACTTCTTCAACAAATTCCTGCAATGAAAAGTAGTAAAATTATGCCCAAAACAAATTGGAGAATTCAGGGAAAACAAAACAGATATGAACATCTAAAGTCGTATGCAGAAACTCACATGTCTTTTCTCTTTGCTGACTTCCTTTGGAAGGCGAAGAGCAGAAGAAAACCATAGAGATTCCTCAACTGTAACTTGAGGAGAATGTATGTCATTTTGCTCAACATATCCTGATATCCTGGCAAAAGTGCTTTGCTCTTTTGGGTAACCAGATATCTTTATATCTCCTTCTATGTATCCACCAGTTTTCCTTCCAGCAAGGACGTCCATCAAAGTGGTTTTTCCAGCTCCACTCGACCCAACTAAAGCAGTAAGAACACCTGGTGAGAATACTCCGCTCACACTTGACAAGAGTTGAAATGTATTAAATGGACTCATAAACACAACTTTTTTTCAAACTTACGATTTAGGTAGAGCAAGGCCATAGTCACAATGCTATTGAAAAGCACTGCATAAAGCAATAAAACAGCAACTCCAATCCAATACCAATAATCACCACTTGGTAAGCTGTGTGATTGGAGAACATTGTGCCCAATAGTGTTATCACCAATAGCAGATTTCTGTAAACAGTTTCCAGAACCAGTAGAATTAATGCATATGGTCCCGAACAAAATAAGGTACTAATGGATATTTTTATTAGTTGGTGAATTATTTGTTAATCTATCCATAAGTCTGAAGAGCATACCTTCATCCACCTTGTAGCAGAAAATTCATTGACAGAAATAGCACGTTGCCCATAAGATAGTGGTGATACCCAAAAGCCCCAAACCCACCATGGCTTAATGCTTGCTGAAGAAGAAAAAAACAAGAAAATTACCAAACCTAACCTTTTAGTTTAAATTCTAATTCTAACAAGTTAAATCAGTAATAATAACTAATGTCCTACTCATAAAAATGATTTAATACCTTTCGGAATGATGAATCCACCCAACAAAAATATAATTAGTAGTGCAGCTGATCCGAATGTATTGGCAATGACCATATCCCTTGTAATAGCTGCCATCATCCGAAAGAGACCCAAAGCCATTTGGTGCACTGAGAATAGTAAAAGCATGAAACGGAAAAACCTGAACATTGACAGAAAATAATGAGTATAGGAATAATTGTAAGAACATCTTCGAGCATATAAGTAAACTGAGGATACCTCCCAGCAGCTGGAGCAAAACCAACAGTGTAGTATACGACACAAGACCATACAACAGCTTCAATAACAGAGTATGGAACACGCAGAAGCCAACTAACTATAGACCATGCCCATGCAGGATGAAAGAAATTGTCCCTTTGCTTGTAAAAGACTGGAAGTCGCGATATCATAAGAGACAGCTCAGAAAATCCATTAAACATCATGTGCACCAACCCAAAAAACAAGCAAGAAAGATAAAGTTCGCCGTTTCCCTCATCTGTCGGGTGTAGTCTCGTTCGCAGAAACATTGTGCAAGTAACAAATCCAACAAATGCAACCTTTAACAGATATGAGATATAGAAAACTATGTTAAGAACAATTTATAATGGAAATGAAAATATGAAACTGCAAATAACACTTTATATATGCCTTTTAGAGAGAGTTATATATCAAGTCAAGTCCCTATTGGAACAAAACATCTTAAATTCCAACAAATATCTGACTTAGCATGTAGACAAGCAATGATATTTCTGATCAATAATTTGTAGACAAGAAAAAAGGACAGAAGTGACAGAGTAAAGCATACCTGGAACGTCCTAAATATGTAAAGAAACCTATGCCTGCTGATCAATAATATTTCTCGTGAAAAGCATGCTTTACAAAGCTCCCATCTTGTGACTGCATATTTTGATTTTGACAAAGCTGCAGGATGACTGGTAGACTTATCAAATGGATCAGAAAGCTCAGACTCCACACTCCTTCCAAATTTGGAATTTTTAAAGGCTTCAGCAATTTGTGGAACAGAAAGGTACACGTATGGTTTTGATTTATCAGCCCAGTACTGAGATTGATCCTTTCTAGAAGTCACCTGGAAATAGAAAAAAGTTATATCAATGCAAGCAGTTAAAAAAAATGAAATCATCAAAGTGTTGTTACAGGTATATATACCTCTTGAAGAAAATCTGCAACTCCCTTGCGTGGGGGTAGACGAAAGCCTAATGACTCAAAGAATTCCAATACTTGGGCTTGAGGGCCCTGATAAACCACATGCCCTTCTGATAACAGCACCAGATCATCAAACAGTTCAAATGTCTCAGGTGCAGGCTGAAGAAGAGCCATTAGTATAGTAGCATCCATTAGATGAACAAAATTCCGAAGGCATTTTACAATCTGGAATGTAGTAGAACTATCAAGTCCAGTAGAAATTTCATCCATAAATAGGGCCTTTCTTGGGCCAACAGCCATTTCTCCTGCAAATACATAGCAGAGTTTTTATAATTGATGAAGGTATGTTTCTATAATTGCAATTAAAACATGTGAAACGAACTCAAGAAAGCCTCAAGCATTTATTGGTTCTTATGAAGGAAAAAAAAAGAGCTTTTTGATCTTGGATTTACTTAGTTAGCAATTCTCCAGGAAAGTAGTCCAATAAAATAAAATCTATCCAGCCGAAGAACACTCTAGAGTTTCGGAATTTGCAACATAACTAAGCATAACACTAGATGACAATGACATGACATGCACTCAAATGGATTAATATCTTTACAAAACATTAGCATGCAGTTGAATGAGTACTTTCATATTCATGATATAAATAAATAAATAAATATATATATATATATATATATATATATATAAGAGAGAGAGAGAGAGAGAGAGAGAGAGAGAGAGAGACCTGTGGTAACTCTTTTCTTTTGTCCACCTGATACGCCTCTTAGCATGTCGTTTCCAACAATTGTCTCTGAACATACATCAAGACCAAGCACTTTCAAAACATAATCTGTGGAAACACTGTGCTTTTTACCGCCGACAGATGATGCCTGTATGTTCAAATTCATTACAAGAACAAATCAGAAAAATAAAAGAAAACCTTGGGTATGCAAGCTAAAACATTTGCAAAATCCAAGATCGACTTTTTTTTTTTTTTCTGGGGTACAATAACAACCTTCATATATGCATCAATTTCTGGATCTGGCCTTATGTCCCTTTCCTTCTCTACCCGTTCCAAATCTTTCATGTATGCTACAAGCAAAAACAATAGAGCAAAACAGGGGAAGAATACAGTTAGCTCTCAAATACTATTCGTACTTGATTACAATACTTCAAAACTATTGCTAAATTTAAAAATATCCACATATTACATGCAATGTTACGAAATTCAAATTAATGCGAACAAACCTCCAAAACCTTCGCTTGCACCTTGACATCTAGCTGCAAAGTCCAAGGTTTCTCTTACAGTCAGCTCTGCAATGTGATTATCTGTTTGGCTGATGTAAGCAGAAGTTCTTTGAACGCAAAACTCGTTCATCTTGTGGCCATTGTAGGTAATGCTACCAGTTTTCTGAAAAAAAAAATGCCAAAACGTTAAGAAGGTGTGCGTTCTTAGAAACATACTGGGTTAACAAACGCAAAGGGTAAGTATTAACATCTTATTTGTTTGTTCAACTTAAGGTTGTAAAATGTCATTACGATCAATCAATACAGATATTCTCAATCTCGGATATAACACAAACAGCACCAAAATCTTTTCACAATTTAGCTGACAATTCTTTGAAACGTATAAGATTATTGTGTGTATCTGGTATACCACGTCGAATATCTGGGAACATGGTGCTGAAGGAAGTTGAGATTTCACCCCAAAACCAATTGTCAACCGGGGGAGTAGCCCAACTCCTTGTAAATCTAGGCTAGGTCCCTTAACATTTCAATATGGGACAAATACTCAACGGGTGCTCCCTCTTTGTCAAGTACTCAAATCCAACAGAAATTGTTTGTGAAATATGACATAATATTAAAATTACATTTTCTCATAAATTAATAATATTATGTACTCTTATTTAAGAGAATGCTCTTTGTCAACCACATTGTCCATTATTTCCTTATTTTCATAACATTAGTGACAACTGTAATAAACAATCAATTAAGAAAATTAAAATAAAATAAAATTTTCACATCTACTTCCCCAACAATAACTACCTTGCATGCATTGCATGTACAGTTTCTACAATCAATATTTAATTGTAATTTGTTATATTTTTAATTTTAATATTTCTATGTGATCACGTTATTAAAGCAACTTCAAGACATTGAAGACCAACCCTTCTTCCGAGTAATTATGTTTTTAATTTTAATTAGAAACAACTGAGTAATAAAATGATATGTCATGGATGAAAAATGCGAGTTTACAGAAACTTCTCTACCTAATCAGACAAGATATGATGCAAAATTGCAAAGCAAACTAAAAAGGAAATATGATTCCACACTCGTGATAACTTGTGATATTCACCGAAAATTGAAGGGAAAAAAATCACCAACTACTGACCTTTAAGTTGGGGTCAAGTTTCCCTGCAAGAGCCAAAAGCAAAGTGGATTTTCCAGAACCTGGAGGCCCTAATAGCAATGTCATCCTAGAAAAGGCAAAAAAGAAGATGTATTAAATAAAGTGAACCTGTATGCTGATTTATGGTTATATCACAACAACATGTGAAAGTAATGAATTTCTGTCACACGGCACCAACCGAACTAGGCATATACATATGTATGTAGCTAGTGTAAAAAGTAAATTAAAGTTACATTTGCATCCATAATAGGTAATTTTATCTATCAATAATAAATACGAATGGGATTTCGTTACCCTTTCTTGTTGGGTTTAACCTTCAAGTAAATAATCAGTATGTTTAATACAAAATTAACTTCCAAATTAATTAATGAAAGTAGTTCCGATCTTTCATACCTTCCTGGTTTGATAATGCCGCTAACGTCGTTCAAAATGGTCAAAGAGTGTCTCTTGGGTCGAAAGATCCTCAAACCAGTCAAAACATTCTGCATCCAAATACATAGCAATGTAAATACTTTGCAATGCAAAAATAGGATAAATCAAACTTTTTTAGCGAAGAAAAGATTAAGGACAGTAATTAATTAATTACACACCTCTAACAAATTACGAGTAAAATTAATGAGAGTAGGCAAAGCTCTTGATCCAGTTTGAACATTTGCCACGACTTTCAGGTTCTCAAACTGCACTTCAATTCAACCTTTGGGACTTCCAATCCGACTCTTTAATTTAAGATAACAAAGAAGAAGAAGAAAAAGTAAACAAAATCATGTTCCTTATTTTTCAGTTAAAATTTAGCTAAAAAAACCACTATAAAGCTATTTTAGAAGCTCTTTATAAAATTTCAACTTCGATCATGCTCTCTAGTTTAGAGAATTATAAATGATTTATTTATTTTTTTAATTTAGCATAAAGGCTTCCTCTTTATATAAAATAATAATAAAAAATAGTTGACATTAAATAAATACTTAAAATAGCATTAAAGTAAAACAACATTTAATTATAGGGAGCCACTATGAGTCATTTTTTCTCTCCTCAAATTTAGGAGCTCCTAGAGATCTCCCTATTTTAGGAGTTGGATAGGGAGCATGGTTGGAGGTAAGGTTTCTTACTTTCTCCCTAAATTTTGTCTAAAAATGTGATTTAGGGAGTCCATTGTAGATGTTCTAACCATATCAAGAAAGATTTCGCTAAATACATGAACAAAAAAATATATGTATGATATATGCATATGAGTAAGAAATGTTTTCAATAATTTCATATCGAGTGCTAACACAAACTCTAATTTTATTGGAGAAATGTTTTAAAATTAACACGACTCTAAACTGGTGTTAATTAATTAGCATGTAATATGGGCTCCACTAACAACCACTTATTAATTACAGTCCTAGAAATCCCAATCACTTAATTATAGTCCAATAAATTCCAAACACTTTACATGCATGCAAGGCCCAGTCATGACAGAATTGCAAATAAAAATTTGCATTTTATATATATATATGCTGATAAAAATCACATGCATGCAACAACATCAACAAATTCATCACTTGCATAAATATCTTTTCTGCGATCTATAATTAGTAAAAATAATTATTATTATGTTTTCTAAAAATTAATTAAGCTAATAAAGAGATCAAAGAACAAACATCAAATGCGCAGAGAGATCGAGAGCGAGAGAGAGAAAATGGGCGTACGTACTTATCAAGGCGCTCTTTAATGGCGGAGAGCAAAAGAAAGTTATCCTGATCGGCAGTGGCCAAAGCTTTCCTAACGACGAGCTCGCGATTCGTCCTATCGAGCTTCCGCACGTCGACCGTCTCCGTCTTAGCGCCGCCCTGCCTATCGGAGCCCTTCTTCCTCAGCAGCGCCATGTTCGATCGCTTCTGCGACGGCAATCTCGCGATCGCCGCCCACATCAGCTCGTCCTCATCCTCCACCACCGACTCGGCGTTCGACGGCCGAGCGAATGACTCACTCCCCGCCTCTATCTCGAAGTACTCGCTGCCGTTCGATGCGGCGGCCATTGCCACACCTCCGATGCGTATCGGCCGTTCGATCTCTCTCTCTCTCTCTCTCTCTCTCTCTCTCTCTCTCTCTCTCTCTCTCTTTCTCTGTAAATGAACTTTGGATTTTTGTGTGAGTTTGCTTGGTGGAGTTAAGCAGGAAGGGAATGCTAACGGACTCTCAGAAAATAGAGGAACTGTTGGCATATACTGGCACAAATATGAGCTGTGGGGGCTTTATGGTCATTTTCACTCTAATTTTTGGGCTTTTAGCCCCGCGAATTTTGAAGACTGTGTATTTCCGGTTTTGCCCTCTGCATTTTGGTATTTTTCGGGCTTTTGTTCCAGAAGAAAGCAAGAGTTGGTTGCAAAATGTCTTGGGTATGATGGGTCTTTCTGCTTCAAATTTATTTTGGGTTCTTAAGACAAAGGCCATACAATTATTATATTCTCTTGTAAAACATTCAAGAAAAACCCAAATTTAAAATTTTTGCCATATCAGATAATATATATCCTAAAAGTATATACAAGAAACTCAGGTTAATTACAATTAAATTTTGTTCTAGAAACTCATGCTAATTACAATTAGAAACATATCCTAATTTCTAGCATACTAATAAATTCCACTTCTTTTTTTGGCTGTTCATTCCTCTAATATTGTAACTACAAATTTATTAACTTAATAAGGTGGAATGAAATCATTTTCCTCAATTAGGAATTATGTTTCCACTAATCCAAATCTTAATTAATTCAAATAATCCTTCTAAAGCCTTTCCATGTGTACAGGTGACATTTACACACAGTATACCTACAAATTTACTCACCTTTAAAGGACAACAATTTACCTATCTTGCGTATATCCCATACCGGATAAGTAAGTTTTGATTAAAAGAAGAAAAACGTGACTTTAAAATTTGATTAAAAAGAGAAAAAACTTACCCAAGCAAATCCCTAAATTTAAACCACCATTTGAACTTAATGAAATGGACATTAATGGCAATTAAGTTGCAACGAATATGCTCAAATACATATTCAGCACAATAAATGGAGACACCAAAAAAATGCAAACACAACTCAAACTTTACTTCTTCTTCTTTTTCTTATTTTTTCCGGTTTGAGAGAATTTGTTTTGCGGACAGAATTGGTGTTTGGTGGGATAATTTCTGGAAATTAGAATACGAAACCAATGAAAACAATGAAAGGACACTTGATAATTTCTATAAATAAGAATATTAACCAATCAAAAAAGTTTTGATTTTGTTAATTACAAGCCAATACAATTCATGTTTACCAAGATTTGCACAAGAAAGAAAGTTTTTCAAATTGCAGGTAAATGCGGGAAGCCTAAATGCATAGGTTCGGAATCCATTTTTCAAATTGTAATACATCTAGTGATTTCAAATATATGCAAATGTAGCTTTTTTTGTTTTTGTTTTTGGTTTTTTCTTTTGAGAAAGAGAATTCATTCATAAAATCAAAGACGTACAAAGAGCAACATGATACAGTGGCCTCGTTAAAACCTTCCTAGGACAACCTCATGGGACAAACCCCAAGGGAGGGAAAAGTACTACACATGTCATGAACTAATAAGAGAGTCTAACTCAGGTCACTTTGGACTGTTACAATAAAAGAACAAATCAAAAAACGAAAACTAACACAAAGACCTTCGACGAGAACCGCAACTAGAGAGTAACACATTAGACCCACATAAGAGGATCGTAGAAACCCCAAATAGTAAACCCACATGAGAGGACTGTAGAACATCACATCTATCAAAAGAAGCCTTCTATGAACAAAATCATAATCTTTTAACACCCACACAAACTGCAAAGCATACCATAGCAGAAACCAGAGGAGGAACATAGAAACAACAATAAAAGGACCCATGAGAAACACTACACTTTAACTCAAAACCTGATCAAACAAACCTCCTATGACCAAGCATAGTTCTTTGGTCAGCACAAAGTAAAGAAGAGCACCACATCCCAACAATTACCACCAGCGTTCCTGCCACCGCCGGTAAAATATAGACAAAACATCAGCCACCATGTATCACAACTCTCCCGATGAGAGATACAATCCAGTGTCACTGCTATTGCCACCTCCGAGGGTTTTTTGCCAATTAGTCGACTACCATGTGTTTTTGCAAATGTAGTTGTTTATGTAGTAAATTTAGCATTTCAAATCCCTCCACCCAAATGATGCATTAAACTAATCAAAATAATGAATTTGCACAAGTTATGATTTTATTAAATACAAACGTATATATGTTATTTCAAGCATTTTTTTTGGGTCAAATTTAGGAACGATGAGGGGGAAAACTCACACACACGTACTCACGGGGACTTAAATCCATAATCACTTTAGAGCACACCAAAAATCTCGATCAATCCAACTGACACCTCACTATGTCATTTTTCTACTAAGAATGAAAACTACATATTTTATACGTCAAGATTTGACTTTCGTCTTCCTCCCCTACATATGTTAATTCAAAATGTGGTTTTTTCTTTTCATTAACATCAACTAGAACTCTAAGATATTATTGAAGATGATAATATCTTAGATAAATGCATGATAAATGGTAAATTTAATTACAAGGGCATTCTATTGTTTATTTTGTATTTTTCTTTTTAGGAAAGGGAGGGGAGAAACTCACACATGTACTATAGGAGCTCGAACTCCGTATCACTTGGGATCAAACCAAAAGTACTGGCCAATCCAACTAACATCCCATTGTTCTAAAACATTACTTTTGAACATCATTTACATAGTCATTTTCATTTTCTTAAACTGAAGGTATCTTATCATTTTGCTTTTTTTCTTCATGCTAACATAACATTCTGAATTGTATACCATTATTTGTAGCAGCACAGTTGATCACCACTGCTTTCAACTTGGATGATTCAGTACGACGACACTTAGCAGGAAACAGTCACCATCAAAACACAGTAAACAACATGCTGCCCGGACTGCACTAAAGTTGAGCTCACTTTTGTGTCCTCTCGGCTTCCAAGTTACAAAGCACAATATCACATTTCTTTGGTGACCACCATTAAGTAGTAAGCAAGTGTATAAAAGCCAATGAAAATTTTTGCAGCATTTTTAAAGCTAAACATCAATAAACACGCCACCAGTCAAAAGATTACCCTTTTTTTTTTATCTATTCGAAGAAAAACCAGCCAATTTAGCAGTTCTTGTTTTGGTGTGACAATTGCCCTCCACAGCCAGGTAAATTACTACAATCTAAACATGAATAACCAGAAGGCGGAATACAAACCTGCTTGCCATAATAATACAACGCAAAAGGACCTTGAGCAGCAACACAATACAACATTATATATAGTTGGTCCTCCCGAAAGAAAACATCTCGTATGGGACAGGTCCTATGGCCACCTCTCTGAGAGGTGGGACCCGCACACATGGTCCACCTGACTGTGAGAGGGTCGCATAAGACCTTCATGGGCAAAAGAACTTCTCCTCTCAGTCATTCACCTTCTAAGGTGTTTACAAAAGCAGTGAGATGTTAAAACACTAGTAATGCTATGTCGAAGAAACACTAGGAGGAGTGAACACGCTGGTTTATCTGTACAGGCTTGGCAGATTAAAAACGTCAACACCACCTCAAAAACAAAATTTCTGCACCATTACATATCAGACTACATTTCTCGTGAGATCAGCGTTTAACCTTAATAGCATATTGACTTGATTTCAAAGCAGATTTTTTGGACTTTAAATTCTTGCCCTTGGGGCAGAACTTGTCATCATCAGAATCATCACTTCCGTCCCCAAGCTTCCGGTTCCGCTTCTTCTCAGCTCCAGCACAAATAACAATCTTCCCTTCATCCTTCTGTTCCACCGGCTCGCACTTCTCCTTCGGCTTCCAAATGAAAAGTGACCTGAACAAGTAACATGGTTACTGTAGGGAATTCCAAGTTTGGTAATCTACATTTTAACAGAAACTAATTTCCTCTACGACCATAAAAGAAAGATCCTCGGTTGTTAAACTGAACAAACTGCAACTTATATTAGCGATGAGCTTAACAGTGCTCAAACCTTGAACTACCAGATGCCAAAACATCATCACGCGGATGTAGCTTGTTCACTGGACTGATTGTAGTGATGTTTGGATCCATGACCTCAGCAACTAGTTGTCCTGTGCTGACGTCTATAAAATCAATGGGATGCAAGGCAGCTCCGTCATAGTTCTCACTTATATAACGACCAATAACTGCAAGGGACTCTGACGAGTCCTGAACCAAAAGGCATATTAGATATCCAAAACATGAAACAAAAGAACTTAGGGCAAAAGAAAAATAATTCAAGCCGAAATATTCACCCTTGGATCCCATTCAGCTTTGAAAGCAGTCAGATGGCGATTAAAGTCATGACTGTGTACAATCTCTCGGCTTGGTGAATCCATATTGCCAAATATGGAGTCCCATATACGAAGGACGGTTGTCCTGTGAAGTGCTAAGAATTTTGCTGCCAGACACTGGAGAAAAATATGCAGAGTTAACAACACGGCTGTGCGCAAGGTCATAAATGGAAGAACCAGCTTCGAATTTGACAAATGTCCCATATTCGAGCCTAAGGAGTAGAAACCATGTCACTTGAAGTCTTACATATTTTACCATATGGGAGAAAACAGACAGGAAACGCATGTATTTAGGCTGAAGAGAAAGCCAGACAACCAAGCAGTCCATAAATAATTCAAATAATTAATTCAATCAAAAAGCTTACGAAGTGATCATTTCCACAACTCAGGAGAAGGTCTGGTTGAACAGGATTGCAGTGGAGTCCAACAACTTTGCTACCTTTCTTATGGATTAAAATTGGCTTCCCAGTTGGGTCATTGGAGCGAGCATCAACCCTAACCATAAAATAAATCAATAACCAAACAATATATCAACCAACCCCCAGAAGAAAGCAAAGGAAGCACCTACGAATATAACTATTATGATTGCTGGACAAAACACTACAACTTCAGACAGAGGATAGGGAAAGAATGGAAACACATGTTAAAAGATGGATCGCTGTACCAACGAACTAAACAGTTCATTAGTTGCTTTGTCTTTATTATGTGATTGTATATCTCTTTATCTTAGTTAAGAACATAAGATAAACAAAAACAGTACTTACAAGTACAGAAAACCGAAGTTATCAGCAACAAGCACAGCACCTTTTTCTGCATTGATATCCATGCCATAAAGCATCCTCCAGCTGTTTCGCCCCTACAAGCAGATCACATATATAACACATTCTACCAAAAAAAATTGAAAAAATTGATGCAAAAATAAGTTAGTCTTCCTCCAATGTTCACCAAACACAAGCTAGACCTCAATATTTTCTATTATCCTTGTAGTCTGTATAAGAAAAATAAGCTGTCGCAATACTGATAATAATAAAAATAATGATATTACTCCTACTACTACTCCTAAATAATAATAATAATGATCATTGCAGCTAAGGTAGATAAGACTAAGATGAACATTGGTACAACAAACTTTTCAAATTGGGCAACAGAAACAAGGACGCGACAATTAGAGTTAAAACAAAGTTATGTATGTATATCGAAACTATTAACTAAGAAAGGCATCCTTCAAACTTTTTTGGATTTCAAAAAACACCAGGTTATAGAAGCTCAGACACTCCTCCTTGACGTACATCATTAACAGCGAGAAAAGAGTTTAAAAACTGATTACCTGCCATCCATCAGGGTTAAGGTTCATCAGAGATACTGAAATTCCAGTCTCCAAATCAGTGCAACTAATGGTTCCATCTGAGGATGCAGCATAGACTGTATCATCACTTGCGGGTTTAAACCTGCAAGAATTTTAATGCAGAAATTTTGAATAAGTAAACAATAAAATCAACATAAATTAGTATATGCATGTGCATGCCAACAGATATTCTATATTTATAAATGTGCATATATAAATTCATATCCAGGTAGAGAACTCACTTCATGTTGTTGAGTAAACATGAGTGTACATTTCCATAAACAATCTTTTCGTGTACTTTGACAAAATCCCAGACTCCAAGTTGTCCTTTCTTTACAACAAAGCAAGAAGAAGGACAGAGAGATTGAGGGAGGGAGTGCCAGGGTTAACCATCATCAACCAATCACACTCTTGAGTAAAATAAACCTAATTCAAGTCACAATGAAAACTATATGCAAGACTTACCTTATCCCCAGATAAAAGGATGTTATTTTTTGTTGGATGGAACTCCAAGCTAGTTACCCGTCTACTGTGATATCTGATGACTGCACAACTTACTTGATCTGGGATCACATTTGCTGGCTTGATCTATCAGAAGAAAATAGAAACTATAACAAATATACCAATGGCAACAGAGAATGCCCAAAACAAGACAGAATAGTATCCCAGAAATAAAACATATACAAATCAATGGTAGAACTTTATGAGGATCCTGAAAATCATCAAGGATCTATAACAACAACAAAATTACTCATCTTGGAATTTAATCTCTAAATGCATAAATTTTATACACAGAAACAATGCCAAGAAACCAGGAAAATAGGTGCAAAACAGATAACAACCACTTCAAGTTGCAATAAAAAGTTAAATATACACTGTCTTTTTGGAGGGGGGGCTGCGCGGGCATCATGGCTAATTCGAAACACTATTAACATCAAATTTCAATAACCAAGCACCAAAATCGAATAATTCACTAGTGTTAAATTATACAAACTTTGCCATACAATTAGTTTCCATGAAAACAAATGCAAAAACATAATATCACCAAAACATTACATGCTCACTTGCGTTTGATTCACATGATAGTAACAATTTCGCAAGCGAAACCAATAAGAAAGCACCAAGAGTTCCTTGTCATGGATTCAACCGAGCTAGTAACACCAAATGCTTTAGAGACAATGCGGTATCCAACAAAATTAAAACTACACAGTTTCCGGATCATATCCATATGCTGCAACTATAAAACCAATAAAATCTCAGCTAACACAAAACACAAGCAGATAGTTAACTTGAGGCTTACTGGAGGAACACGAGGTCTAATCTGGCGTTCAAACATATACTCCAACGCGTTCCGGGTACTTTTATGGGGTGCTGGGACGACCCCATACTCGGTAGCCACTCGGTGTGGGCATGCCACTGTGGTGTGGCCTTTAATTCACAAAACCCACATAGAAATTCAAAGAATTAAACTTTAAAAGAGGGAAAAAATAAATAAATAAGACCAGCCCAATAAAGTAACAAATTTCTAGCAGTTATTACCAGGCATTTTACAAAGAAAGCAAGGTTTCATTGGGCAATCAATGTAAGTAGCCCCTTTGAAACCAGCTTCATGTCCAGGCTTTTTGCACACCTAAATGATCCACCAAAAAAAAAAAAATCAAAACAAACCCCAAACCCCAAAACCCAATACGGAAGTAGAAAATGTTAAAGACCTTACTTTGCAAACTTTCTTCAGACTAATCGTAATAGGTGCTTTCCCTTTCTTCTTTTCATCCAAAGCCTCTTCGACTTTCCCTTCATTTTCGCTCTCCAACACTTCCTCTTCCTCTTGTTCTACGTCTGCTTCGTCTTCTTCGGATGAGCTTTGCTCAGAGTCCGTTTCTCTCTCAATAACCACCTTCGGGAACGCCATTCTTCTGGTTTGTGGGGGCATTTTCGGAAGTTAAGGATACTAGGGTGGAAAAAAGGGGACCAGAGGAACGAGCACTGGAACAGAGAGTATTGAGAGAGAGGAGAGCGAGAAGTTGGGGGCGAAGCGAAGGGACAGAAGCTGACCTTTAACTTCGAAAGACGGGAGAGAGTTGAATTTACTAAAGTATCCTCCATATTTTGATATTGGCGTCTGTAATTTTGAAAGCTTTTACACTTTCGAACAGACACAACCAGGGAGGAGAACGATATGGAAATTGTATTAAAATATAAGGGTATATCCGAACTTACAGAATTAGAGCGTGGCGGGAGAAGACGTGTCTCACTATCTGCCGCTTGGTTTGTTCGCACGACTGTCATGTCATACCAGGGGATCGAGAGACTGTCTTTTTTTCTTTTTTATAATGCGGAAAATTAAATTACAAAACGAAGCCCCTCCCTAGGACACGAATGCCCCAAAAGGTCGAAATAAAAGGGGGAACAAATTGACAAAGGAATACGAGAGGATCGAGAGACTGTCGTTTTCCATGTTTTGTCAAACTATTTTTTCGATGAGATTTGTCAACTATTTTTGTGTAAGAAAATAACACGATTTTCCCCGAAATCTAATTTCTCGATTCAAAATTATCACTCACCAAATTGAGGTATTCATAAACTAATTTCAAGCTTTCCTATATCAAATTTTAGTCTTCAAGTATAAAGCTACTTAAAAAGTCGATGCACTGATTGCCATCTATATCAAAACTCAACATAGAAGGGGGCAAATTATGTAGTGAATGATATAATAATTATGGGGGCAAGTTTGGCCATGAAGCCAAATCTCAAGAAAAGCCTACTCATCGCTTTAGTCCTTTGCTATTATAGTGCATATTACAATAATAAAATGAGATTTCTTTCCCAAACATGAACGATAAGGCATTGTTTGGGGCTGTTGAAAATCACAACCAAATTTGATGCTTGCGAAGAGGTTGTGGCCGAAATCTTGGAGATTTTCGTGGCCGGGCTGCACTGGAAGTTGCGGTTGGATTTTTATTCTCTCGAGGAAAAGGTCACGGCTTGGTGTTGTTACTTGGAGTTCCAAGATGGAGCAGATGGGGTTTTGTTTAGTTTGGGGCAGATTTGCATGCCTGAATGTGGCTGAAGGCTTCCAAGTATGGTGTAATATATATATATATAATATTAGAATGTGAAAGCAAACGTTGAAACCAAATTCAAAGCCATCATTATATGGTTTGCTTTGTATATATATAATAAGTTGGCTGAAGATGAGAACGTGTAACCAAGTTGGCTGAAGTTGGGGTTTTGTTTAGAAAGTGAATGTGAACGTGTAACCAAGCTGCAATTCAACCTTCATCATTGCATGCTTTTATATATATATATATATAATAAGTTAGTTGAAGAAAAGTTGGTTGAAGAAAAGTGGGCTGAAGAAAATATTAGGTGGATAAATGGAAAAGCATTGGCCGGAGCATTTGGATGGTTTGCCAATGTGGTTGAAAAGTTCTTTCCTTATGCTATTATATATATATAAAGTGAATGAATAAGGGTTGCCAAAGTTTGGAGCATGGAATTGGTTCGAGCCGAAGAGTTTTTGAGTTTTGTCCTATTACATATAGATATATAATAGGAAGAATTCATAGAGGCGGGGATAAAAGGTGGCAGAGTGTTTTCTCAAAAAAAAAGGTGGCCAATGTGTCTTCTTTTGCAAAAGAGATTGGGCGTATCTTTGAAGTTGGCTGAACACTACTCTTGCAAAAAAATTGGGCTAAAGTGATTGGGCATATCATATTGATATATTCATTTATATATATATATATAAATGGATGGATGCATGCATGAATACAGCCAAAGCTTGGAGTTCTTTGGAATTGATGTGTCCGGAACCTTGAAGTTTGGAGGTCGTAGCAATTTGGGCTACACAAGTTTGCAGCCGGGTGAAGCTAGGAAAGCTGGACAAAGAATGGCGGCTGAGAATTGTTCAAATTCGGCCGGGGTTTAAGGCTTGCGAAAAGATTGCGGTCGGATTGTGATGCTTGGGATATCTCGGCTGGGGTTTGCTAGAAATTGCGGCCAGTTGTTTTTTGGTTTTGAGCGAACACAATTTTGGAATATGTCGGTCGGGTATTTAGTTTCTTTACAAACTGGGCTGAAGGGCTTTGAGTAGGAAACTTAATCATATATACATATATATATATATGTGTCGGCCGGGTATTTGGTTTTTTGGAGTAGATAGGGCGCATGGATTTTTTGTGCAAGTTGGGCTGAAGTTTTTTGTCTTATATACATATATATATTATATGAATGCGGCTGGAGGCTCCCAAGTTTAAACCCTCCATCTCATATATTGTGATAATATAATATCATATATATATATATATATAAGTATATATAAGTAGATGAATGTGCATGTGCGGCCAGCTCCCAAGTTTAAGCCTTATTCATCCTATTTTAGGCTTATATATATTTGGAATTTAATATAATTATTCATATGGGAGGCATCCACTCATCATTTGGGCGGAAATTAGTAAGACATTTGTTAATCATGCGGCCGACAAGGTATGGCCATATAAACAAAAAATAGAGAATTCTCATGCCAACAAGTTCTCAACCAAGGTTAGAATTTCCAAATATTTGGAGAATTCATCATGCGGCCGATATCAAATATTTGGAGTTCACATGCCACTTAATGTTGGTGGGAGTCTTCATCAAGTCCAAAGCCCAGCCTACAAATTCCAGCAGATGTTTTCCTACAAGTGGCGGAGTTTAAAGACGGGAAGACATTAATATTGGGAAGATTTCCAAGACATCGGGCAGTTCGTGCCTAGAGCTCCCGAAAGCATTAATATTGGGAAGATTTCCAAGGCAGAGTTAGTTGAATGGCCAAACCCATGAGCTGAGGAGCTCTATAAATAGAACATCAGATGAAGAAAGAAGGACCGCCAAACTGAACACGCAAAATCTATCTCTTTATCCTGTACTTTTCAATTCATAGTCTAGGATTTTATCTTTCAAGCTTTTCAGATTATCTAAGTTCTTCGTTTTCCTAGTGTAAGTTTTACATTCTTGCAATTTAATTTCAATTGTCTTTACGTTCGAATTTAATTCAAGTCTTTATCGCTTTAATCTATTTTATCGCATTTACATTCCTGTCATTTTGTTTATCGCACTTACATTTTTGTCATTTCTTCTATTGCATTTACATTCATTACAAATATCACAAAAATCCTAAAAATAATCATACAAAGCTCAATCATCCTTGACCTCAAGGAAGAAAAAGAACCTAGGCCAAGAGGAGGTTCCTTGCTTGGTCGATAAGTCGTTTGATTAAAAGTCAGAAGCGCAAACACACTCACACGATCTTTCCATCCAAGCCATCAAGTGGTTTGGTGGTGGCACGCCTACGCATTTCAAGAGAAGAATGACCAAAAACTCCTTCCATCGGCCTACCCGGCCGAAAAGAGGGAAACAGGCATTAATTTAAACACTTAATAAAAAAGAGTTGATGTCCCCAAATCTTTTCATCAAACCAAAAATTTCTATGCTCAGAATGGCAGAAGAACCGAGAGTAGAATGTCTAAGCGCTACTTTTGAGGCTTCTAGCATCTCAAGTCACCTCGGATGGCCCACCACCAACACAAAAAGATGGCACTGAAAATCTTGACTAGAAAATGAAGATGAAATTGAAAGAGAAAATTGTCATCGATGATTCTAATGACGATGATACTCAACAACCACTGCCACCACCAGCCATCAAATCATCGTCATCGCCATCACCAAGTTCTTGGCTTTGACATGATTTGAAGCTTTGCAATGGTGACCCTGCTTGTGGGTTAGGGTCATTGTCATCGAGGCTTGAACTCAGCTTGTTCAACCCTTCCAACATGGGTTCTTCCAACCCAGGCTCATCAAACCCGGTCTAAGGGTACTCTCAACCCAACGAAACCACAGATGAAAACCCACGTGGTGGTGATGACAAAAGATCTCAACCTAGGGTTTTCACATGCAACTTTTGCAATAAGGAGTTCTCTACTTCCCAAGCATTGGGAGGGCATCAAATCGCTCACAAACAAGAGCGTACCTTGGCCAAAAAGGGGAAAGGAGAACTTGAAAATACGGGAGCTGTCTTGGGACATTCACCATTTTCTTATTACAACCCATATTCAAGTCTCTCATCACCCTCTCTCCATGGATCTTTCAATATATCTCTTGGGGTTAGGATGGATTCCATGATTCACAAGCCCTCTTATCCATGGTCCTCAAACCCCAGCTTCGGGCTATTTGGCCATGGTTCTGGGGCATGGTCATCTAGGGCTGAAGGCCTCTTGAACTTCCAATCCATTATTGATAGGCTCAACCTGGAGGGCCTTCATGCTAATGGTCCAAGTGGAATATTAGGGCTTTCAGGAACTAGCAGCTCTCCAAGGTTTGATCAGGAAATCGGTGATGTTCGCAACTTTGGTGGTCCGAGTTCGAATTTTGGAATAAACAAGCCAATCCTTAGTGATCTTATCCACCGTGAGCCTCCAACATCCGGTCCGATGTTGCTAGGCTAGATCTGTCTCTTAAGCTTTAGATTTATCGTTGTTTGCTGTTGTTGTTCTTTATTTTAAGGGAGTTTCACTAAAATATCCAAAATGGGGGCTGAAATTATAAAAATACCCAACACCCAAAACACTAGTACTTTATAAACATACCCAAAACTCATCATTACACACACTCAAAACTCATTTGTAAACACACCAAAAAATATACAATTGTTGATTGTGGGGTTGATTTTGGGTATATTTCTATGTTTAAATAGTTTTTGGGTATTTTTATAAATACATATCTAGAATTGGGTATTTTTATAAATATCTATTATTTTAATTCATGTAGTACACAGTGCGTGATTTGAGTTTGATTAGATCCTAGGTTTTTTTTTTTTTTTTTGGTATTTCCATCCACAGATCTTTTGTATTGTTGTGAAAATGTTGAATAAAAATAGTCGATGTGTTTGTACATGTATTTGATTGGGTAAATTTTTTTTTTTTCCAAATTAATTTAGCATTTGGCTTATAACCCTTCCTTTGGTGTTTGATACGTGTGCTATTTAGGAAGATGCAAGCATGATAAACTAAGATTTGAATAGAGCATGAGTGTGTGTGTCAGTTTTGATTACACTCAAATAATCTTTATTGCAAAATTATTATGTTAGTAAAAACCTCTCATAAACTTGATATTTCAAAATTCAAACTAATGGCCTGGATTCATTTGACCATGGACAAATTTATGGCTTTCAAAACTTTAGATCTTGATGATTAAAGCTGATCATTCCTTCATTAAAATTTTAATTACAAAAGATCATTTCAGGCATGCATGGTTAGTTTGGGTTTCAAAGAGAGAGTGACACATAGTCGGATGTATATTCTTTTGTGTATATCTCTCTCCACACGTGCCTCATCTTGTGAGGAGAGAGATAGACACAAAGCGGTATATTATGTTGCAATAAGTTTTAGCCAAGTTAATTGCTAACAACTCTAACTAAGTTGTGGCCAGAAATCTATACCCTAATAGGAAATCCGCTAGCTCTTAATTAATTTACAACTGGCCGAGCCTCTCCTGCATATGTTTAATTTATTGTTTCACTTGTTTTTTTTTCTTTTCTTTTTTCCAAACGAGACATTTTTTTAATCACCCACACTAAGTGCGACTTTAACATTTTTATATGTATCATTTTTCTAGTTAGTGTCGAACTTAATAAAATGAGCTGGAAAACTATCAGTACATAGTGTGAAATTTTATTGTAGTGAGACCAAATTATACACCTTTACATGTTCCTCCCCTGAAAACAATCAATTAGACATGGGATTCAATTTGATGATGTGGTTGCATATATAGATTGAACCTTTAGATTGCCTATGTATCCTCAGCGGGATCAAATCAGACATAGTTCGATAAGTTGGAATTAGAAATTTATATGTAGTGAGTTTTTTTGGTTAATAAATAACTTTAGGAATGAAAATTTAACCGGACATATCTGAGGAGCCCAAACATGTGCTGATGGACTCGTCAACTATGCTCATTTGTTATTGGGGTTTTTATTTTGTAGACAAAAGACCCAATGCCTCATGGTGGACCGATGCTCCTTCATATGCCTTAATACCTCGTTAGAAAAATATCTGCAATCAATTTTGGAAACATCAAAACATCAACGGGGGCATTGCAGATATTTTATTTTTCAATCAATTATGTGTTAGTTTGAGCAAAAAAATATACAAACTCGTTCAAGATTTATGAGAAAGAGATTATGGGAACATTTCTCCCATTAAGAGAAGGCTCATTTTCTGGAACATGACATGAGGCTGAATCTATTCTGTCATTCCTCTATTGTTTGGCATTATTCCAAGAAATATATTCTGTACGTTCTGGTTACATATTTGGGACTCAATAATGATGACCACCCAAAAGAGTATCTCTGACCATTTTCCCTTAAAATGGTCATCTTCAAGAACCATTTTTTTAATTAACGGAGCATAGCATGGCAACACAATATACATAAAAGAAAAAAAAATTACACAAGTGAATAATTATAATTATATATCAAAAAGAAAAAAAAAAAGAAAAAGGCTTTTGCTTACATGTTCTACTGGTTCCTTTGTACATCATCTAGAAACATTACCCATGGATTGTGTTTGGAGTAAAAAGGGTGTGCCCGAGAACCCATTTCATAATTTCGCTAGATGGTAAAAATATAGGAAGGGGAGGAAGGAGGAGGAAGTGGTGGTGATATGATATCAAAGATGGTAATAATGACAATGACCTACTAAATAGTGATAGTAGAGAGGATAAGATGGTAATAATGACAATGACCTACTAAATAGTGATAGTAGAGAGGATGAGTATGATGGTGATTGTGATGATGTTGATAAGAAACTAGGGTTAGGGTCAGGTTTAAGGAGAACGTTAAGAATAGTACTAGTGTACTTACCATATAGATGCGGGGGTGAAATTAGTTTATGAATACCAAAATTGGATACAAGTTATGATCATGAACTAAGAGTGAGTGATTCAATATTAATTGTACCGGGGCTTTCCGAGTTACACATGAATGGGAAAATTGGGCCTTGTATAATGTATTGAATTTTTGTGGTTAAATTTGAGATAATATTGATATTAGTTTTGACTTAATAGTGAATTCTGCTAATTTGTTTAATTGCATGTTCTAAAGTGCCAACGGGATCTAGCTAAGTGAAAAAGGATCTTGACTTGCAGTCATTGATCTCAAGTTCAAACCCGCATGGCATCTTGGTGATGCGTGTGTGAGAAACTCTCATCTCCTTAGGCCCCGTTTGGTTCAAAGGAAAGGAGGCTTGGAGATGGGAAATCAATTATTTTTTCATGTTTGGTAAGTTCAAGCATGAGAAATGGGTGCATGGCACGTGGGAAAGTATATGGAAAGTGAACCCCTTCTCTTCGCTTGGGCTATGTTTTACTCATGATGGGAAAGTTTGGGAAAATGAGCCAACATTAAATGCACATTTTTCATAACCATTTTGTCTCTATTAACAATTTAGAATTACAATATAGCATTAAGTGCACTCTTTTTTTATTTGATTTCATATGGGTATAATTGGAATTTACATTCATACACAAACCGAACATGAGAGAGGAAATAAAGTGGTATTTCCTGGATACTTTCCCACGATTCTGAACATGGGAAATGAATCTTCCATTTCCCATCCCTTGGGAAAGACATGAAAAATTATTTCCCATCAAATCTTTTCTACGAACCAACGAGGCCTTATAGTTTAGATTATCGCTTGTGTTAGCATAAATGAATGCCCAATCAAATTCAAGTTAGGCCGATTTACAAAATTCAAAACTACAACCAAACCAAATCATTCTGATATGATTCAATTTTTAATTGTTTAACTTTGTTTGTGATTTAAATGGGGTTAATTTCAATTTAGTTCCTTAGACATTCAATCTTAAGGTATGGTTGCCCATGCACTCTCAATTTTAACAATTATGTATCATAATCTTACTAATTTTTTGCAATTTGGTTCCAGTGTTAACTTCACTAGTAACAGTTTGGTTAATTGTCTACGTGACAGGCTTATGTCCCACATATTCGCTTCTTTAAATGTCAATTGAAGGGTATTTTCATGCAATTTATGTCAAATGGGTTTGGTGAGATTTTTTTGTGTTAGATTGGTTTGGGCGGGAAGACATCAATTGTTTGAAAATACCCTTGAAACAGCATCAAAAGAAGCGAATAGGTGTAACCAAGGCTATCATGACTCATGTAGCCAATTAACGAAAAATTTGGCGGTCAAATTAATGGCGTAATCAAATTGCAAAAAAAGAGAGTACATAATTGTTAAAATTGAGAGTGTAAATACAAACATATTGAAAATTCAAGGTACTAAATTGAAATTAAGGGGCGTTTGGTATTGGGCTTGAATCCATCTTTATAAACTTAAAAACATAATTTGAGTTTAAAAAACAAAATTATTTGATATGCCTATTTTTGAAAACACAAACTCAAAAACACCCCAATTTTTAAGATTAAAAAATATATGTTTTTTTTTCTTTTTCTCCAACACTAGTGTGCCTCTCTCTCTCTCTCAACACTGGTTTTGACTCCAGTCCGATAAGATTTAGTCATGTTGATTTTTGGGTATTCGGTAAAGATCCAATTGGAGGATCTAAACTCCAGCGAGCTTTTCGTTGCCTGCTTCGTCCCACCGAGCCGGCGTGAGGGCTGTGCTCGACTCTCACGATGCTTCATGCTCAAGATCAAGGATGGCACCTGAAAGTGTGCGTTCATTAGGCTAGGATCTACAGAGCGAAACGAAGCATTTGATTTTAAGGTGGCCTTATCGAACGACGATAAGTACGTTAAGAGAGAGCATGAGAAGGAGAGCAATGACTCGCAAGACTAACGACGATGGCACTACCGATATTCTCTCGTCCATGATTTTGGTTTTTTTATTTTTATTAATTCAATATTTTAAGATTTAAAAATAGTTTTAAAGTTGGATACCAAACAAGTTTTTAGATCTTAAAAATGAGTATTTGAAAACTATATTTTTAGAAAGAATCATTGTTTTTTAGTTCCAATTTTTAAGTAGGATACCAAACAGGTCCTAACCCTTTAATATTGAATCAAACGGGCACTCAACTCGTTCGGTTCAGGCACTTAGGACGGTGCCCAGCCGGGCAACAAGGGGCCCAAGCCCCAATTTGTAATTCCAGCGGGCTTCTCAGCCCTGGCAGCACATGAGTCCCACCAAACAGGGCCAGCCCAAAGGCAAGAATAGCTTGGGATGTTATCTTGGTTTGCTGGCGTAGGGAAAAAAATATTAAAAACTTTAAATTTTTTTAAAATAAATACTTAGTTATATTCTTCACTTACCATACCAAAACTCTATACAAATTCCTCTCATTATATCTCATGTGAATAGTGGTTGTCCTTGGGTTGCCATGACATTGGGTAAAAACACCACAAGCCTTTTTCAAGGGCTGCCATGATTCACGTGAATAATAACGGTCCTTGTCTTGCTCTTTCCCTTTACCATGACAAATGGATGAAAGTGCTCTTAGATTTAGGGACGGATCTACAGATGGGGTCGAATGGGGTAGAACGACCCTATGGACTCTATGGAAATAAGCTTGAAGGTCCCTTTAAGCTAACGGTGAGACCCCATGGATGCCCTCTACTTGCTTGTTGTTTGGCTTTAACGAAAACGACATCGTTTTGGTCCATGTCTTATAAAAAAAAATTAAAACAGCCCCAGCTATTCTAAAACCCCTCCACACCCGATCCTAGCAACTCCCCAAACCCCAATTCTTTTGTCATGAACCCTCCATCCCTTCCCCCCTCCCCCACCCCCACCCCCACCCCCACCCCACACGCACACACAACAAAACCTTTAACCCCCATCTCCTCCATTGTTGCCGCCGCATCCACCACCTCACAATTCAAGTAAATTCTAACTCTAGAGTCTAAATTAATTGAATTGAAATTATTATTTTATTTTGATTTATTAGATGTTTCATTTATGAATTTTTTTGTAGTTCATTGGTATAAATTTAGTGTTCTCTTTAATTGATGTGAGTTATTATTTCGAAACAAAATGGGAGATTGAGAATGATGTTTTTGCTTGTATTAAAAATGAAGCTATAATGCGACGTTTTCAAAATATGAAATCTCATCGTAAACAATTGTAGCTTGTAATGTTGTTTTTTATATCAATTATGAATGAATGTTTGATTTCTAATGTTATTTTGATATATAAAAATTTTCAAATTTTTACACTATGACCCCATAAGTAAGATTTCTGGGTCCAAACGCGCCTGCAATGTCTTTGATATTGGCTCCAATTGTGGCTTCTGAAAATATGTGTACGAGTGTCTCTAAGGCCTGAACGGTCAAAGCCACTGCGGCGCCGACCTACATAGCCGAAGCAGCAGCAGCAGAACAAGAACTTCACAGTTTAAATCAAATCCCTAACCCGGATAATGCTTCCCCTACGCTTCTCTATTTCATTCGATAACGCTCTGATCACTCCCTTCAAACCCAGATCCTCGCGCTTCCAAACACGCACAGTCCAATCACTTCCACGCCTCTCAAGCTCACTCTATCTTCCTCGCGCAACCACAGCTGGCGTGGTTCTCAACGAAGAGGACAGAGTGTTATCAAATAACGGATTTGCCCCTAGCGGAGACTTCCCGCCAGATGGCGAGCCTTTGCCGGCAGGTCTCCGGCGAGAGCTGATGCCGAGGCACGTGGCGGTGATTATGGACGGTAACGTGAGGTGGGAGAGGAGGAGAGGGTTGCCGGCTGGGTCCGGTCACGAGGCTGGTGCTCGGTCGTTGAGAGAGCTCGTTGAGCTCTGCTGGAAATGGGGGATTAGGGTTCTTACTGTTTTTGCGTTTTCGTATGATAATTGGGTTCGGCCCCAGGTCAGTCGTCCAAAAGCAAAAAAAAGAGTGCTTTCTATAGTTCGAAAAAGCTGAAAAAGTGATTTTAAAAAAAGTTTTTGTGGAACTATGTAATGATTTGGTTTGGTTATAGTGTAGGTGGAGGTAGATTTTTTGATGAATTTGTTCGAGAAGATGACGAGCTCAGAAATCGACAGTTTTGCAAGGTAGCACATTTATGTTCAAATTAAGTGTTGCTTGTTTAAATTCTTTATATTTCTTCTCTTGTATGTCGTAAAGGGAATTTTTTTCTCTAATGTGGAAGAGCAATCTGCATAATTTTTGTTGGGTTGTGGTGGAATTGGAAAGTTTGTGCCATTTTTGGTCACTTATTCAACCACAGAGGAGGACATGGCTCCCTACAGAGCTTCGAAACCATTTTTACTTCCTAGGGGATTGCAGCCAGTTGTAAGTATTAGCTCTAAAGACTTCTTTTGCACATTTTCTTTGGTCAGTGGTGCATTTCTACATGGTAAATTGTAACCTAAAACTCCTCATTCGAACTGGTTCTGGTGCCTCTATTTGTATATTCTCTTGGTGTAGGTGTTAATAGTTGATGGATATATTTTCTGAAAATTGGCCAGCAAGGAAAGAATTGTTTCAGATTTTGATGAGTGGTTGTTGTGGGATGTGAATATTATTTTATCTTTCTTTTTGTCCCTCATCAGACTCAATGTCAATGTTATTGCAAAACATCTGATCATTACCTTTTTGTTTTGACAGGGATGGTATTCGAATATCGGTCATTGGGGATGTGTCAAAGCTCCCTAACTCTTTACAGAAACTGATAAGTGATGCAGAGGATAGAACGAAAGGCAACTTTAGACTCCACATTGTTGTGGCAGTGAGCTACAGTGGAAAGTACGATATTGTGCAAGCATGTAAAAGTATTTCTCAGAAGGTGAAAGATGGCCTTATTCAAGTTGACGATGTCAATGAAAGCCTCATTGAACAAGAACTGGAAACTAACTGTACTGAGTTTCCATACCCTGATCTACTAATAAGAACCAGTGGAGAACACAGAGTTAGCAACTTCTTGTTGTGGCAGTTGGCCTACACGGAATTTTTCTTTGTATCAGCTCTTTGGCCTGATTTTGGGAAAGCTGAGTTTGTTGAGGCCTTGATTTCCTTTCAGCAGCGGCAGAGGCGTTATGGTGGAAGAGATTTATAAGTGAATCGTACATTTTTTGCTGAAAGCTTGTACTGTTATGTAAATATCAGCATCAAATACTGGATGTAAATGTAATGAATAGTATTTATGCATCTAACTTCTTCTGTCCCTTACATCCGGACCTGTATAAAATATTTATGCATACACATATCATGTCCGTGTGTGCCTAGATGCTTGCTATATCATCGCCATCTCTGTCAAAGAATCAATTGTTCATGCTCTGTAATTTCATTATTTCTGCATATCTTCACTCTCATCTGATTAATTTAGATTTACAGGCACTTCTGCAATTAGTTTTTTTATTAATTTTACCCTGGCTTGTCCATTTACATGGCAGATAGCATGAAGGCATATTTAACTGCAGGGGCAATAAGCATATGTGAAGCAATATATCTCATTCAATGGTTAGAGAAAGCTCAGTGACAGTTTTCTGTACTCGCTATTCCTTTCTTGTACATTTTACTTAATCTTAGGTTTTAAAAGTAATTATTGCTTCACATTAAAGAGAACTTGTGCGCTTCCTGTTTGATTGATTGTAAAGCAGGTGCTAGTCTATCTATGTTCACAAGAGAGATACATTCGAATTTGAACAGTTGGGCTTACCGGTTGCATAGTGCAGGTCCCCTGATGAGTGTTTATTCTGAAGGATGTTGTGTTCTCTATTATCCAGACCGGAGCATAGATACGTAATCAGCGGCGCCTTTGAATAGGAGCAGCTCATGCTTAATGCCGTGGAGGTTCCTGTCCTGAGTGTGGTATACATGGGATTATGTTGCCCCACACTATGCAGTCATTTAGGTTCAACTTCATCCTACTTGAGTGTTTCATGGTTTTCTATTGCTGCAGTCTTTGTGCTGATTCATTTAGCTAGGTTTTGCACAACCGTGTTTTCAGGGCAGAATGCAGATCATGAACAAGAGCAACTTAGCAAGGTTAGTTCTGCTCCAAGGTATTTGGCTCTTGACTATGCCTTTATCTGTTGATGATGGTTTGTAGTCATATGATTGAATCTGATGGCCGCTAGATTTGGCCAAAACATTTACTCAAATATGGCAACCTTATCCGATTAACGGGAAGATGAAGATTTAGAAAATGGAAAAGAATAATGAGAAAAATGAATTTGAAGTTTAAAATGTGAACAATAATGTGGTCGATGGCAGCCCCAAATTAGGTGGGATGTTAATAATATATTAGAGTTAGTTGTTGACTTTCTATTTGATTCGTTTTGCCTGGCATGGGTTAGGTATATTGATGGTTAATTAAACATTCATTTTGCCTTGGTTTAGGCATATCCAAAGTTCATGGTCTTCAATCTTCAGGTAAAGAATTGATTTGGTTTTGATCATGTCCTGGCAAATTGTAGGCTTATCTCAATTCTTCAATCCATGACTGGGGAAATTTTTATATGTTCAAGGGTCCATCACGTGGCTCATGTACCATTCAATAGACGGAGGACATATGGAATCATTGTCCAATTTACTGCATTTCTTTTTATGACATGTGACCGGCTTATTGGAAATATTTACGATATGTCCTCCGCTATTGGATGGTACACGAATCACGTGGTGTCCCGGAACACCCAAAAATTACTCACACGACTGATTTGGGGCTAAGGTTGAATGTCACAACAAGTGGCCCCAAATACTAAATTGAGCACGTGTTCAAAGGAAAATTACCTTTAAGAGATGGGCCATATTTTATTGTTGCTGTCGAAATCTTGACTTCACCAATAAAGATAGTTTTTTTTTCTCTTCCCACAATTGGAGACTTTTCAAGTGAGGAACGGACTCATGGGACAGAAATTCTCTTTCTAGCAACATTATATCTATTTTTCTCTTTTGGACTTTCTCCTTTCTTCTTATCGTGCCATGTGTCACTTTCTTTGTCCTAAAACAATATTATTAATGCATAGCTTTTGTTTTCCAAGATTACCCTTATTAAACATATTAACTTTCATATTACATTTAATTTATCTAAATTTTTTTACAAATTGGAAAAATAAAAATAGAAATTAATAAAATAATATTTTGTTTTACCCACTAGCCTCAGCCATACGACCCATCTCCATCTCTCAAAATATGTTGCTTCTCTTGCCAGCCACCCACCACTGAGTAACATTTTCCTCCCGCCGCTTGTGGATGGGTTGTTTTTTCAATAATTTCACCTTTTTAATGTTCTAATTATTAATATCCTAAAACTGATATTTTTAATTTTTTAAAATTGAACTTGGTATCTTTTTTAGGAACTGAGGGGGTATTTTATATCATTCAAAATTTGATATGCTACCAAACTACAAAAGGGTTATCCACTAATGTTTCGGAAAATCAGATTGTCAAAATTTTGTGTTTGTTAAATGATTATATATTTTTTATTATTTTAAATAACAATTATTATTATTTTAATAGTAATTTAAAAGAAAGTTTATACATTCAATAACGATAATTTTGGAAAACAAAAGTTATGCATTAATGATATTATTTTAAATATAAATAAAGTGACACATAACATGAGAAAAAGAAAAAGATTGCTAGCATTCCCCTATTAGAAAAGTGAGCTGTTTAATTATCTATATATATAAAGCAAAAGGCAGAAAATGGTGAAATATTCAAAATACCAGAAAATACCCTTGGTTAATGCAAACATTAAGAATTGAAATTATTAATTAAATGAGAATAATATGGTAAGCTCACACATTTTCATATTTAAAAAGATTAAAATTAAAAGAAAAATTAGATAATAAATTATATTTTTATGGAACATAGCTATTCATTGTCTTTTTTATTTCTAAAATAAAATAAATTCTTTTTAAAAAAAGCCTCCTTGTGTTTTACCTTTCTGTCTTTATAATCGGTTTTTTTTTTGGGGTAAAGTCAATAAAACTTTATACGGCTTCTTGTTTATCCACCAAAGATAAGAAATAATGGTTGTGATCTCTCAATTATTCAATGTGGGCCAGTACAGGAAGGACAAGGTGACGTGTATATCCCTTATCCAAAATCCAGCTACACATCATAATTACTTATATCGGAATTGGAAATGAGTTGTTTTTTCAATTTAAAATTTTTGAGTAGTTTTTCTATTTTTATTGAGAGAGACGTTAATATACTAAATTCACACGCGTTATATATATTAGGATTCGAATCATGACATTTTTGAAGGAGCTTCAAATCACTGTAATAATTGGTTATTTACGAACTATAAATCAGTTTTAACATTTCATTATCCCTTAGGACGTATCAATCATGTAAAAGTCATCAAGCTAATCATAATTATTAAATTACACGTCATGGTTGGCCTTGGACAAATCGTCCTTTTTTTACTAGTTTTGTCAAATCCCCCCACCCGCTGCGCCTACTGGTTTTGTCTCCCTTCACTGTCTTCACCGCAAGTTTCTCAAACCACCAATTAAATCCTGCCACGTAACGACACTAAACCACTTCAAATTTTCATCTCTCCCCATAAAACCACGTGCCTTATGATTATTGGCCACTGCACAGGCAAAGGCAAAGTCTTCACAGGAGAGAGAATCATAAATTCATATTCCATAGATGATAAAGAATTTAAAAATCAGCCCCTTCGTTTGTTTTAAGGATTTGGAGCGGACAGTGCAGTGGCGGTCTGAGCTCGTCTCTGGTTTTGGATAAAGGTTGAGACTTAAGGGTTTTTTTAAACTGTTTTTTCTCTGTTTTTCTGTCTGGTGAACGGGAATTGTTTTTCCCGGAAAGTGCCGCCATGGGAAAATCGTTCAAGGACTCTCTTAAAGCGCTTGAAGCAGATATTCAGCACGCCAACACTGTGTAAGTCTCCGTCTTTTTCTTTATTCAGCTATCAACTCCTCTGTGTAAATTTAGGATTTTTTTAAAAAAATTTCCCAACTTTTTTGTTTATGCTATCTAAAACTTTATAATTTTTGTTTTCTGGAACCGTCTAGTGTTTTTGGGACCAACCCAAGAAGAGAGAGGCAAAAAAAAATTGAAATAAGCCAAACTAAAATTTAGGGAACCCTTTACAGTAGCTTCAGTTGAATGCCCCTGTTTGGGTGCTTGAATGAATTTGGAAAGATCAACAAATAAAAATTGTGCTTGAGCTGGTGCTATGAAAATCACAGTTATTGGCATTAAAAGAAAAACAGAAAAAGAAAAAAGAAGAGCCATTGCAATTTGCAGTGGCCCCATCTCATAATTAAACTCTAGTAGCATACACTTTTGTTTGGTTTATTATATTTGCTTTGACAGTGTATGGTAGCCACCCCCATGTTTTGGGCAATTGGGTCTTCCCTAATCCATTAGATTTGTACTAAAAACTCAAAATGTGCAATAACTTGATTTGTACCATGTATAAATGCTGTAGATTTTATTTATTGTGTGCAATTATGTCACTTTGGTGATATAATAATTGTTGAATGCTTGTTAATCAAATGCTTTGCTGGGCCATTGTTTTGTTTAGGGCTTTAGATTATCCAAGGGAGAAAGATGGAGCACGTCTCCAGATGAGACTATCCTACTGTCCAGCGGCAAACTTTTTTCTCTTTCTTGTCCAGTGGACTGACTGTCACCTTGCCGGGGCCCTTGGTTTGCTCAGAATTCTAATTTATATGGTATATTTCTTTTCCTTAAAAAAAAAAATTGAGTTCTATAGGTTATGTCAATGCTCGTTTCTGTTTTTGTTTTTTGTTTTTGTAATTAGAGATATAGAGCCAAGAGGGGAGAAGGAGATGAGAAAGCCAAGCGAAAGATAGTAGATGAGAAAGATAATTTTAAAAGTTGAAATAGTTTTTAGTTTTTAGATTAGCACATGCTGTTTATTTCTTCCTCTCTTGCTCACCTTTATCCACTCTATCCTCCTCCCTTCCCTCCTCTATTTTTAATTAGAAAAAAAAACATATGCTAGCAAAAGAGCACTTTTTTTTTTTTTTTTTGTTGTGTAGTACTTTTTTTGTATGGCATGCTTTGTAATTTCATTATCCAGTTTCACCATTTTTAATTCATTCATATCATATGTGCCTAATAGTAGATTCCATCTTTCAGAAAATGTAGTGAGTTTTATTATGACTTTTTATTTGGGTGTGGCAATGTGGTGGATTTGCGCAGACGTATCCCGATGGAAAGACCACCATGTCAGTATATGAAAGGAAAGCCAGCATTAGAGAATTTTATGGTGAGTGATGAAGTCAAGATGAACTTTACCAATGTAGTAACATTTGTAGGCACATGCATAATACTGAAAGCTGATCTTCTTGGGAGGCTGTGAGGGGGAAAGGATGGGAAGGCAAGGGATATATATTTTTCCTTCATTGATGTTTATGGATGTAATTTGTGTTCACATGTTTTTCTTTTCATGAACAGGTGTGATATTTCCTTCTTTGCTGCAACTTCAAAGAGGCATCACAGATTTAGAGGATAGGAAGCAGAAAGAGGTTTGCACTGTCAGATACAAAAGAAAGGAGGAGTTGGACAAGGGAAAACTCTCTGAAATTGACATCGAAAGAGAAAAAGAGTGCGGAATTTGCATGGAGGTGAACAAAAAAGTTGTGTTACCTAACTGCAGTCATACATTGTGTTTGAAGTGTTACCGGGACTGGTAAGCTTGAACCAACACAACCACCCCCCTTTTTCCCCTTTTTTTGTCTTCGTTATAGTTTTCAACTTATTCTTCACAACATATTTTGTTGTGTATAAATCATGTTTTCTATTGTGTGCAAGAGATTTCTGCTTAATTTTTTCTATGGAAGCTTTTGGTCATAACAATTTTATAGGTGTGGATGAATTGCATTTCTCTGTGCACATTTATCCCCATATATGGAAAGAGCATTGTTTTCAGAAACCGTTGTACCTTCTCTGTCATTAAGTTGTTTGGTTACCCTTTTTGGCTCAGCTGTAAGATTAAAATGGCCGATGACTTAGACCTTGCTTAATTGAATGATATTTTGAGTAAAGCTGGCATTTGCATTTCAAAAGCTTCATGACTTGTTTTTTTGTATTTTCCTTTTTCTTGTTAAAAAAGGTTTTTGCCAATTTTGAATATGGAATGGAACTTGATGTTATTCTGTTGTTTGTTTCAGGCGTGGGCGGTCTAAGTCGTGCCCCTTTTGTCGTGATAGCCTCAAAAGAGTCAACTCAGGCGACCTTTGGATCTACACTGAAAAATGTGATGTTATTGATTTATCCACAATATTAAGTGAGGACCGCAAGAGACTTTTCATGTACGTTGAAAGATTGCCTCTTGTTGTTCCAGACCCAGTATTTCTACCCTATGATTCTCATGTTCGGTGAGACTCATGTACAGCTTTTGGGAACTACTTGTAGATAAAAAGCCTGATTGTACTGTGTAATTAGTAATCTTTTAAATTGTAAATGCACTTTGGCCATAGTTTTGATTGCCTTAAGAGTAACTTGAAATACTGGTTCTGCGTAATAGCATATGTTTTCGTTCTTTCCTTTTGAACTGTAACGATAACTTGAAAGCAATACTTGCAAATTTGTAATACCAAGAAGCAGAGTATATATAATTCGGTGGATCAAGATCCATTATCTTGCAATCTCACATATTCTGCATAAAAGCGTGGATGATTTTCGTCTGAATGAACATAGGCATGGCCTCCATGACTGGAAACATCAAGGCCTGCAACTTCTTCATCAACAGAGATCCTCAAAATCTTAAGACTGTGAAGGGCGTAGAAAAGAGGGCCCATTGTCAAGCTGACCCAGCCCGCAATGACCAAAACCTCAGTCACTTGGGCTCCGAGCAGACCCCAGCCGCCACCCATCAAGAGACCATAAGGCCGTACCGTACCCACCGTGCCCGAATCATAGGCTTGGATCACAAACTCCTCTTTTGCAAACAGCCCAGTAAATATCAATCCCCATGCACCACACCCGCCGTGCAGTTGGGTCGCTTCTAATGGGTCATCAAACTGTAGCTTTAGGGCCAAGTGTTGAGCCCAATTAAGACCCAGGCTGCAAAGAACCCACACACGACAGCAGCCCAAGGCTCGACCACAGCACATCCTGATGTAATTGCCACAAACCCACCAAGCACTCCATTGCAAACATCTAGAGCATCCCAATGGCCCACTATTAAGCGCCGGCCAAATAGGGTTACAATTCCGGCAGTGGAACCGGCTAATGTGGTGATAACCGCTGTTCGGCCCACCGAGGTCCAATTCCCTTGATCACTTGTATCTGGATAGGCCACAAGAATCTTATCAAACGAGCCTGGGTTAAACCCGAACCACCCGAACCACAGCAAGAAGGTCCCAAGCACCACAAGTGTTGCATTATGGCCTCTAATGGGTATGGGCTTCCCAAAAGCATCGAACCGGCCCACTCTCGGACCTTCAATGAAAGAACCCCAAAGCCCAGCAACTCCACCAACCAAATGAACCACACCACTCCCAGCAAAGTCAATGGA
The DNA here is from genome assembly GCA_018703695.1 of Prunus fruticosa. Taxonomy (NCBI): domain Eukaryota; kingdom Viridiplantae; phylum Streptophyta; class Magnoliopsida; order Rosales; family Rosaceae; genus Prunus; species Prunus fruticosa. Next base: position 6,275,020 of record CM031922.1, read on the forward strand.
ACCAGAACCCAAGAACAAGTTACTTGAATTGGGGCTGAGCCAACCACTATCAGACCAAACCCAATGAGCCACCACAGGGTACACAAACCCAGATAGAAAACAAGAGAAGATCAGATATGCACTGAATTGGGTTCTCTCAGCTATGGACCCACTAGTGATGCCAGCAACCGCAATAGCAAAAGCCCATTGGAAAAGGAAGAAGCTGTAGTCATAGCCATAAGAGGAGCTGGGAATGTCTTTGAGAGCAAAGAAACTTGTACCAATAAAAGGGTTGGAACGGCCGCCTTCTCCAAATGCAAAAGCAAAGCCAAAGAGGTAGAAAGAGAGGCTACCTACCACGGCGTCGACAACATTGGTGAGCATTATGTTCATGGCGTTCTTGGCTCGAACGGAGCCAGCGCAGAGCATGGCAAAGCCAAGCTGCATAACGAAGACGAGGTAGGCGGAGAAGAGGAGGTAAATGGTGTTGATGGAGTATTCGACACTTTCCTCCCATGAGGCAGCCATGAGAGGGAGAGGGAGAGGGAGAGGGAGAGGGAGATGGAGATGGAGATGGTTGGTGGAGAATTGAGAGAGGTGGATGATATGGGTTTTGATAGTTTTGCGTGTACAACTCTAAATGAGAGGCTTGAAGTTTTGAAGGGTAGATACACATTGGCGGGTCGCTATATAAATATTTATGCATGGGTAGCGTGGGGACCAACTCGGCCGTTCCCACTCAGTTGTTTGATTTTGACTCGAGTCTTGTACATGTAATTAAAGTTTATTTGTAGCTCTTTTTCCTAAGTGGGAGGAGTTTCTCTTAAAGTTTCCAACCGCCATAGCTAAACCTAAAAGTCTTTTTGGCTTTTAAACCTAAACAGGTGATAACAACATTGACTAGACTGATGCAAATGCTTCCAGGATTTGACATAGAAGTCTACACATTTCAATGCCCAACTGAGTTCGAGGAGATTCTAATTGCTTAGCTCACTATTGACCCTAAAATATTCAACCTAGTTGGATTCTGTACCAACCATTCTTCTCTGTGTGTGACATTATAATTTTGAAAAGAGAAAATGCGAATTCGCCTATTTTCTTTAATTTTGGTGCCACACATCAATTATCACAAATACCAGATGGACTAACCCAACTATAAATTGCTATTATCTCATGGCTAGCTAATAATATACCGATAACAATTAGTTGTGGAAGGCTCCAAGCCATTTTCACACAGTTATTTACTTAAATATAACTTATACTATACACATATGGAGTTCAACTCCTATTTACAGCTGCTATTTTTGAAGTATAATCATTGAGTTTGTAGGTAGGAGGAGCCATGACCTTGCATATTAACTCGGCTCGTGAGGGGAAGGTCTCATCGTAACGATTGCAGACTCGTGGGCTCCGGCTTTAAGTGCAGCTCGTCCAGCTTCCAGGAACCTCTTAACAGCATCCTCTGCATATCTGTTGGCTTCAGCCACTCTCATGCTTTCGCCGATATATGGGTAAGTGTTGAGAACATAATCACCATTGAGCTGGGATGCAAGCTGGATCAACTCAACTTGAAATTCTGAGAGGCTCACATCTTCTCGAGGTCCCCCAGGCCTCAGTGACATAGTCACCTCTGGAAGAATTTCTGTAACAAAGGAATGTGGATTAACATTGACAGATTTGTGCAAGAAAACAAAGAAGGAAAAAACTACTCCAGAGAGAAAGTGCAGCTCTTTTTGTAACATGCAAGGGCATTACTCATCAGAAAGAAAAGAAAAAATCAGAGGGATAGATGCATACCTGGACAGTCGTCACGAGGAGTACTGCGGAGGTAAAAGTAATTCTCAAAAGTACCAGCCCATGCATCTCTCTTTGTCAGGAAGTTTGACTTTAAATTGAAAAGCTTCTTTACAGTCGCAGGGATAGAAGAATGCTCAAAATGTGAATCTGGTGTGGCCCTGTTGGCTCATGGATAACTGCACCAAAATACCAAAAGTCAATCAATAGGACAAAAGGCCTAAACCTGTAATGGCATGGCATAGAAGCATAACAAGTACATGCCTGCAGAATTATTCCATGAGATTATTTGCTAAGACTTTATACCCTATATGCATCAAGAAATCACAACGAAGGATGGAGGGGCAGGGAAGGGATTGGAAAAAATTGTGGTTCTGATTGGCCTCGAGGTAGATGCGTAATGCAGATTCTTCTAGTCTAGATGTAATAAAACCCCTTTCTTTCAGGAAATTTATGCTGTCTGAACTCAACCCCAACATTGGAATTGATACGAAGTTTTAAGCATGGTCAGCCCATTGGAGGTTTTCACTCATTTGTAATGCATAAAAGACCATTTTCCAATATATCATGTTCATGACCCAATTTTCCCTCCTTGGATGAATGGTGAACGCGGAAAAATTGCCGCCTTTGGTGGCTTGCATCTAACACATGGACAATAAGGACAACTTGTGCAGACACCAAAGATCCTTGTCTACAAAACTTTGTTATAGAGGGGAAATAGAACCAACTCCCTTCCCTTAAACAGTAACTATTGGGCGTAGGTGTAGCCACAGAGAAAGCTCAAAGCATAGCCATATGAAAAAATACTCATTGCAAACACAACCCAAAGACCAAGACTTGAAAAATTCCTTGTATATATTTCAGAAAACAGACCAATCCCACATACATTACCAAATTCCAACTGAAAAACCAGTTAACAGACTCAAACTTGATTATTTCCCCCAATTAAGAATAGCATATAAAACAATTTAAAGAAAAGGGTCCATATCCAATTAAATATCAAAATTAAACCCATTTACCTCAAATATCACTCATTAATCAGCCACATTATCCATCCACCACAAACCTCATCAAAAACAAAAACCGGTTTGGCTGAGTCGACGCGGCCGAGTGGACGTAGAACCGGTTTGGCTGAGTGAGCGCGGGTACGGACGCGAACCACCGGTCGAACACGGCAAACTCGTTCGCTAACTCGGTGTAGACCGGCAAGACCTCGGGCTTGAACCCGCTCATCACCTTGCTCGACATGCCCTCGGCCATGCTCTCGGCCTGCTGAGCGAACCCGTTCATCGGAGCTGGGTCCTCGAAGCTCCAGTTGGACCCGAATATCTGCTCCCTGATCGCCTGGATCGAGTGGCCCGGGTCCGAGTCAACAAAGAAGGCGTCGCTGGAGACGGGGACTCGGGGCGAGTTGGGGTCCGAGACGGAGAGCGGGTTCGACTCATTTCCGGTGAGGCCGTCGATTTCGGGTCGGGTCGACTTCAGCCAGCCTAGGATGTGGTCGAAGGAGCGGTTTTCCATGACCAAAACGACGACCGTTTTGATGGGTCCTTGGATTTTGGGGGTTTTGCGTGCCGTAGCAGTATGAATGGATTGGGTCGATACTAACAAGAGGCAGAGGAAGACAGTCCATGTGACGGGTATTCGCCGGAAAGCCATCTCCGGTTACCAGAACTGGAAACGCCGGTGACCCACAGAGCAAAGCGAAAGGCAAAGCCTTTCGAGTGTCAACTGTTGTATTTGTAGAGAAAAATGGTGTAAAGGTATATGCTTTGAGAATAAAACCTTTCTTTTAAATGGAGTTGTTGTTTGTTCTACAATTCAACACCTTACCAGAAGAGACTCCACCAGATAGTGATCATTCAAGAAGAAGTGAAGTCTGAAATTGGAATATTTATTTTTTCTGAGTTAAAAGTACTCAAACTCAGACGTGGCATTTCAAGGCCCAAGGATGTTTTTGGTCCGAGTAGTTCGCTTTTATTGAAATTATGGTCCTTGCCGATCAAATGAAAAATATTTAATTTATGTATTTATAAAAAGGTCGCTTTGCATCTTTAAATTATTTATCTATTTATTTATATAAACGTGACGTGCCTTTCATTCTTGTCGAATGAATTACGAAGTCACTTGATTCTATTGGCTAAAAATCCAGAAATGGAAGAAAACAAAATTGCCAGTCTTTTTCAAGCAAACCTTCTTGTTTTGGCCAATACAATCAGATGAACAACATAATGACATGATCAAATGTTGGGACGTTGATTAGGAACCAAGTTAATCCCTTGGCAGCACTAGCATATCAAGAAAATTGCATCTGAGCTTAGAAAAAGGTGAAGTGCCATCTTGAGCTTGTTCTGTTTCCATTTAGCAAGCTTATAAGAAGTCTCTTTTGGTCATTCCAATTGTGCTTGGAACTCTTCATCAGCTAGATATGCCTAAAACACACAGAAGAAGCTTATCAGTGATTGCACACTAGTAGCTAAGACTGAAGATACATTAATTTCTTGAACTTTTAGTTGCATGGTAACCGAAAAGATTTAGCAGACGATACAGAAAATCGACATAAAAGAAAGCAGTCCTAGAAATGAAGGTGACTGTCATGCCATTGGCAAAAGGCAAAAAGGAAAGAATACAACACACTGAATAGATCAGGCTATCACTAGATGAGTGCAAAAAGGGGTACCTCTTTTGGTTATGTCGATGCCTGCTACAGGATCTTTGGAAATCACTTTTAATCGGTTCATATGGGTATATTAACAAGTTTTGCCGGCCTCACTAGGCTCATTTCCATCAGCTTGAGTGCCACCTGTAGCAGGTAATTTTGCCTCTGCTGCTGGAGAACCTGCGATGCCAATGACACATCTGCCAACAGAAATTAAAGACACAATAATAAGGGCACGCATTCCACAAACAAGAAAAGAAAGTCTCAACAGATACAATGGTCTCATGTAACTTCATGAAAATTCAGGATCCCTCATTACCAGGACTACCGTTAGGAGTAGGATCCTGTAAATATTTCCCTGTTAATTGGCGTTGAGCTGAACACGATGTGATTGTTTGAGGACGTGACACTAGAAACTGAAACACCAGATGCAGGAGAAACACTTCTCTGGCCATTGGAACTCATGGACTTGCTTCTCAAACCATCTCGGGTCGTCTCCTGGAGTATGTTTCCATGAATTTCGTTTTGGTGCCTAAGTAATTCAACGAGAGACACATGAAGTTACTTACTTCTAAATGAAGACAAATAGAACTTACATAAATTTAAGCATCATGAAGTCACTTACTTCTAATTGTTGTGGTTTTCCCTTTAAAATAGCAAGCTTCCGTTCAAAAGAGTTGCCAAGCATCTACAAGGGCAGCAGTTTAGTTCAATAACCTCAGGCCACATTGTTGAATAGAAATCAAGGAAATCTTAGCTAATAATTTCTTCTAGTTTCATCTTCAAATTGTTAGATAATAAGTTGGGTCATAAGAACTTCATGAATATTTTGCGATACATAATGAAAGCACTAGCCAAAAGATACATAACAAATTCAGCAGGGAGCTCAACATGCACCATTTTAGTTGGGAAATGATCTTACATTTGACTTCGAGGAATCCCATTCAAAGAAACGAGTGAAAAATGGTGGTTCATGCCCTTCACTAATGACATAAATAGGAGTCTCCAAAGATAGCCCTTCGACAAGTACATCTGTCTCGAGAAATTTCTGCCAGAGCCCAGAACCAATAGAGTTATAGGAAAATAAGAAGAAAAAAAAACAAAAAAAGAGCATCAAGTATGAAAAGATGCTAAGATTTTTATACGTCTAGCATTTGATTTCATTGGTGTTTTCAATAGAAGCAACAACAAAAATATACCATGAAACTAAAAGTTTGAATGATGAATTAATATGCAGTAAAATCAGATTACCTGAATTTAGGGGCTGTTATTGTATAGTAACTTATGGAACAATCTATCCATGAACTAAACAGTTCTGATATAAAATATAATATAATTTTCATGGTGGATAATTTACCAGGCCAAGAGTAAGGGCTTGTTGCTTTGACCTAACATTTGAGTGGCATCCAATCCAAACATGAATCTCTGTGTGGCAGTCAAGGACTAACACGTCTTTCAGTAGTTAAATCATCCTGTGTAAAATTGTATATCTCTTTCCACCTGAAATATTCAAAATTCATTCAGGTGAAGTATCTCTTAAGTTCAAAGAAAACCTAAGCAAGAGTTTTAACATTTGACACTGAATACTAAATATGAAAACATTCAGCAAACCTCAAATTTGAAATGAAATTCCTCCAAGTCTACGGTGAACATAACACTATTTGTTTTGCAAAGCAAGTGAGCTTCACTGGTCATTATCATTTAACCAGGCAAAAAAAAGGTATGCACATTGCATCCAACAAATGGTGCCAGTAACCAGCAAAACGAATTTATAGAAAAATAGTTGATAGCTGCATTATAAACAAAACAGTTGAGTTGGTCACCTCTTTGATCCAAAACATACTACTTGATAAATGACAAAACTGTTTTGATTATAAAGCATAAGGAAAAGTTGGCTTTTGTCAATGTGGGACAAGTTCATGTTGTGAATTAGAACCAACTCACTCCCTTTAGACCTTGTTGTTGATGGACTTTGGACAAGACTCAATGATGGATGAATCTTACACACACACAGAAAATAATCAACACACAAGACACAAGTGTTTTACAGAGGTTCTAGCAATTTGCCTACATCCTCTTTGGTGGTCCCTTGAGAAACTTCACTAATGAAGATAGGTAGCAACTTTGGTTACACAAACCCCCTTAAGAACACTACCCTCACAATCTTTTCTCTCACACCTTGCCCACACCTTAATACACTTGAAGAATTCTCTCCTGTTCTTGACTCACTAGTTTCCAGCTACTTCTCTTCAACTCTTTCAAACTCTCTCATACATTCAGACTTGCTCCCTCTTTCCTTTAATACATAAGCTTCTAGACTTGAGAGAAGACCCTTGCTTTGTCTCCCACACGTTTTGCCCTTGAATACCTGACATGGACCACAGGTTAGCCAGCCACAAGCTATGTATTGATGGCTACTTGTGCAGCCACCCTATATAGAACCATAGGGTAGCTACACCCTTGAAACAAGTCTTCCCAATGTCCTTTAATGCTTCCTCAAACCTCCCAACTGATTGCCAACGTTCTTCTGACTTAGAAGTGACCCCTAGGATCCTTGCAAGTGGGTGGGAGGCGATAGCCCTTGAATTTAGAGTTCAAAACTTGAGAAATCCAAGAAACAGCACGTGCTCAGCGACGGTCGCAGATGAGTTGGGCGACTGGTCGCTCAGTCGACTTACTCTCTGTGTAAAGGACGACCGTCGCAATGAGCTGGCGGTCGGTGCTGGTCGATTTGCTCCAGACTTCGTTTCTGTGTAAAAGCGACCGGTCACAAATCTCCTGCGACCAGTCGCTGTCCAGAGTTGTTCTCAATGCGAGCCGATTTTCCAACAATTCAATGCCATTTGCTTTCAAAACTTCCAACAAATTTCGGTTGAAACTAACATAGTTATCACAACAAAATGCGTGAAAGTCAACATTGAACAGCATATTATTGGGCCTTCAATGCATTAAGGGGAATGAAAAGGAATTCATTTAAAACTTTTTGAAGGATTAAATGAATTGATGACTTCATTCAGCTTTCCTTTATCATGAAACCTGAAAATCTCAGTAGTTTGATAGATTGTATGTGGAATTGTGTTCCAAATGTATGCCATATGCTGAAAGGTGGACCAACTGTTGAAATGAAAGCATGCCTATAAAAATGTATGTGAGAGTGTACCTTGAAATCACCCTAAACGGGAAGTTGCAATAATCATGAAAAAAAACAAAACTCATCATTAGCTCAGTTTTAGCAATGCAAAGCCAGGATGATTCTGAACAAGGCAAAAGTGCTATCTTTTAAGAGACCAATTTAGAAGAATGTGGGTATTTTGTGTACCTTTCAGCTGTGCTCAACATAAACAAATGCGGGTCTTCTATGTATCCTTTTATCTCTTTTGCCGTTGCATAGTCTGCCTTTCCACCAAGTGCATTCCCAGAAAATATCAGATTCACTCCCTTCCCTTACTGATATTGCTTGCCATGTTGGCTGATTGGCAGTAGAGAAAGAAAATAAATGTCTCTTACAGTTATGAGTGCAGTATGAGAAGAAAGAAACAGTAATCTCCAATATGATATGTTGCTATAAATTTTATTTAGCAACTACTAAAATTAATGCATTACTTTGTTAAAAACTTTCTTTTCGGATTGCTTTGCTGCACATGATGTATTTACAATTCTCTGAAGGAAGAGTTTGTGGTATATTCTAAAAGTTCTGAGGTAAGACTTCAATTTTTGAGTTCCAGCATTCTGTCAGAAGGTCATGGTCTCTGACTGAGGAAAGGAGTACCAAATGCAAGTGAAAGCAGATGTCCCATTTTTGCAGGATGTAACAATAGAGACAGTAAAAGAGCCCGAAACCTGCAACAGTATCAATACAGTCATGCACTTCAGATACTGGAGGACCAGAAGCCAAGAGACACACTTTTTCATTAGCTGAATAATATAGTGTGAACCCCTAAATGTATTTTCATTGGCAGGGCCTAGCAAAAAGAAATATGAGAGAGATACAAGTTTCCATCATAAGGATGGATTCTCCCACACAGAGATGGGTCAAAGGTTTCAATATCTAAGAAGTTCCTGGCTCTCAGAGCTTACGGGATGAGCTGGATGACCTGCATATTGTATTGGGACTTGTCCCTTGAAAGTAAAAAGAGCTGTCTTGCTTTCATTCATAAGTTTCATCCCAATACCTTTTTCTGCTATAAACTTCTTGTATAGTGTATTCATTCCTCCCTATAAGGGAGAGGAAAAACAAATATCCAGAACATGCCTCATGATTAACATCAGATTAACTTAATAAAAACAATATTTGACTAAGGAGAAA